>VZSR01003794.1:5899862-5980543 GCA_013398615.1 Brachypodius melanocephalos | reverse complement strand
CCATCCATGCTGTGCTGTCTGGCTGCCGTTCGCACCCGCCCACCGCTCCTCGGGCCCATTCTCCTTTTCAGGGGCTGAGTGAAGATGTCAATGAGAGGGGCGTGCCGCTCCCCCGAGCTCCGGTGCCATTGATTCCTGGCTGTCTCTCGGAGCAGTCTGTGTGCGCAGCAGCACACGAGGCGCACAATACCCGCCTAGTGCCCGAGTCAGCAGCTTCCAAAGAAAGAACGGTGTTTTAAAGAGAAATAATAGCAGCCCTCTGTGAGCCGCAGTGAGTGCATGGAGCTGAGCTAAATTTGGAAAGCTAAAGCTTATTCCATGCAATATTATTGGAATTATTTGGGTTTCCAAAGGCACGCTGATATACATGTATGTGTTGCTGGCCAGCTTTTCCACGTGACTCGGCTAGATCCAAATGCAGTTATTTATAGATGGCAAGAGCGGTGATGACATTATCTTACAGCACTCCAGGCCTGAAATTATAGCACTTGTGTGCGGGGAGAGGCGTCCAGCTGTCCTGTGTGCGAATTTAGGCAGGCTGCTCTTCTGCAAATGTCCATAAGAAGAGTCATAAATTACCATTTCCCTGTCCCCCAATTCTTTTTTATTTTCAGACAGAAATGAAAGGTATTGAAAAATCAGTTTGGGCTGTGATTTCTACACATCTTCTTCCCTAGATGCTTGTAAAAGCAATTAGCCACGTTCATTTTTATACCTCTCCCCTCTTCCACAGATAACCTCTTTCTACCTATGTAAAATGATAAACATGCCCCTGAAGACAAGGAAACAGCAATTTCTAATCTGCCTAAAACTAATGTTCGTAGTTAGGCTTTTAAATAGAAGCCTCTTGCTGCAGCCCTCGGTGTTCTTGTGGCTCAGCTGATCGAACTGAGGCTGCTCCGTGTGCACTGGAGCCCTGCGCTGGGGCAGTGCCTGTGCCAGGGAGCAGCTGCTCCTTCCTCTGCAGAGCCTTGCTGCTGGGGCCGCACTGAGCCACAGCAGGGATTTCACTGCCTAGGGAAAAACCAAATACATGTCTGAGGGGGAAAAAAAAAATTAAGAAAGAGAAGCAAGGAAAAAGAAGATTAAAAAAAAAAAAAAGAAGAAGAAGAAAAGACAAAAAGCTGGTCGGGTTCACAAAGAAATGCTTCAGCACAGCTGGGAGTGTGCAGGCTGCAGCAGAGCATGGGCACAGACAGCAGAAGGCAGTACTGCTGCTGAGCACTTTGTATTGTGAAACTACAACTGAGATAATCTGAAGATCAGGGTAGGGTGGTTTAGATGTTTCTTATTTTATGCCACCTTGAGTTTTCTATCTGGCCCTAATTGTAACAGAGCATAGATGATTTGCTACTTTTGCTTTATTTATATAAATAAAATAAATATCGTGTATGTGGAGTCTTTAGGGGTATCAGAATGCGTTAACAAGGGCATCCGTGGCTCACAAAGTTTGCTCCAGTAATACAACCATGTTTCAGGTGGGAAATGTCCATTAGCCCAGAAGAAATGGAACTTTAAGGGTACAGAAGCCCTTCTCTTGCTTAGATTAGTTACAAAGTTCCCAGTGCAGCTTGGGAACAATTATTTGGTATTTGACTTAGGTGTATTAATTGAATGTTAATTAATTAGGCAGTTCTCAAGAAAAGGTGATTAGTGATTAGGTGATTAATACCAGAGGAGTAGAGCAGGTTGCTAGTAAAGGAAGATGACAAGGTTTGTGGGACGCAGAGGGGAAAAAAGAGAAATAATGACTCTGTTAGAAAACCACCTCATCAACTGGGCAGTGAGATAGGGAGCATTGCTGCCTTGAAACTGCAATGCATGCACACGTCTGTCTGCCTGTATTGTTCGAGCAGAAATCAGTCAAGTTAAAAACTGCTGTAGGCTGAGTTTCTCTTTCCTGAGGTCCTTAACTGTTTTCATGTTCTGCACTTAGAGATTATTTTATGTGGTTGTAATATTTCTTTCAGAATGAAGAGCACATGGAGGGATAGGGTTAGAGTACTTCTAGCTTAGTTCTGTTCAAATACAAAGTTTGGATAGTATGAAAAACTGGTCCTACAACCCCCCAGCTTTGAAAGCAAGCATTTTTTTTTCCTTCAGCAGTTATAGAGAAGTTGGCAAAGTTCGTATTACACTAATCATACAAAAATAATTTAAAAAATCTGAGGACACCTGATAAAACATTCTTTTCCTGTAAAAATATAAAATAATGTAAAGTTAAAGCAAAGAGTGAGAACCAAAAAGCAAAAGTTCCTAAAATAGCTTTTGGTCCTTCTGAGTTCTGGCTGTACAGTGTTAACTTTGGAAACACGTTTCTGCTATAAATTTTGGTTGTGTGGGTTTTGTAATTTTTTTCCCCCTCCTTGAAAGCCTCTCCAGATGTTTTGCAGTTGTTGTTTGAAGAATGTTCCATGGCAGGCACAGAGACTGTGGGCACAGAGCAGTAACCCCTTGATGTGGTGGTTGTGGTTTTTCCTTGCAAAGAGAGGAAGGTGTGTGATCCTCTCTGTTCTGGGACTCTGTTCAGTCACAAATGGTGTGACCTTCAGCACATCACCTGCTCTCAGTTTCTTTCATCTTTAAAACTCATCCAGTAAGCCATGTAGCTGGATGGCCACTTCAGCAGTCTCTGCAGGAGCTCCCCACACTGTAGCTAAGAGGGTTTTTTGGGATAATTGTGAATACAAGCCAGATTTAAATACTTTCCCAATGCAGACTGATTGAATTTCCCCTGTTCACAAACACAGATTTCATTTGATTCTGAAAGACTTGAAGAAGTCATCTGTGCCATGCCCCCTTGGCTGAAGAATCCATTCTCCCTAGATGTGTATCTGACCTTTCCTCTGTATCTCCATTTATGGAAATTCTTCACCTTACCCCTGAGGGTATTAGAGAGTATTAGGATGCTCCTAAGATCTAACCTGTGTCTTTTTTATCTCTACATATTGGTATTCCTGCTGTGGATATAATTAATGCTTTGTTACTCAGTAAATCAGAATACCGCTGTCAGTCTTCCCTCCTGTGGAAAAAAAAAAAGCTCAAACCAAACCCACCAAAAGCTGTAATCCATGTAATCATTTTTTGCAGGATATATTGATAGGGTTTTTTTTCTAATCATTCTGCTTACTTTTCTCTCCCTTCTGTGTCTGTACATTGTGGTGGGGTAGAGAGAAAGGAGAACTGTCCATCTCCCAGTTGGGTCCCACTCATGCAGCTGGGGAGGCTGGTTGGGTGTGCTTTGGCAGCACAGCACAGCTGCTGCCTTCATGGGCCCTCTGAGGAATCTGATCATGCTCATTTCTATCAGTGACTATTGGTTTAATAGTTTGGTAAGCTTTACATTTCCTGCCGTTCTGTGTTGTGTTAAGCTAGACCTAATTTCCTTTGTTTATTTATGAGAATGTCAGGTTAAGCAGCACTTAAAGCCTGACTAAAATCAAACTAATCCATGCTCAAGGTCTTTTGTCTGCTAAGTAAAGAAAGTACAGAGGTAAGGCATGATTTGTTTCTGAAAAGCTAATTTTTGTTGTTACTCATTTTTTCCTTTCTTCTTGGTCCTTTTGAATAATTTGGGTTCGGTTTCCATGACAGGAGGCTGAACCCCCAATTCTGCAGTTATTCCTTCCTTCCTTCCTTCCTTCCTTCCTTCCTTCCTTCCTTCCTTCCTTCCTTCCTTCCTTCCTTCCTTCCTTCCTTCCTTCCTTCCTTCCTTCCTTCCTTCCTCCCTCCCTCCCTCCCTCCCTCCCTCCCTCCCTGTCTTTTAATGACAGACACCGGGTTTTCCCTCTTCCAGACTTCCATGGTTGTACTGATTGTGTAGGGCTTCCTTGTGTTCCAGCTCGTGTTAGAGTCATCTGTTGGGTTCTTTCCTTGCACTTTTAGATGTTAGTGGTGGAGGTAGCTCAGGAGTTGTTTACAGTAGTAATTGGAGGGCTGAGGATGGATTAAATGAAACAGAGCCTCTCACCTGTAGCCAAAGATGGGTTCAAGTATGTCAGTCTCATTCTTAGAGTGTCTGGATTACATGTGAAATCTGTTGATGACTAGAGCTGGCTTTACAAAACAAAAGCGTACAGCAGTAATGAAAGATGCTGTTGTTGGAAATCTAAGCAGTGAAACCAACAACTGGATGAGCAAGAAAACAAACAGTCTAATGCTGTTGGAGTGCATTTCCTTGGACAGCCTTATCCAAGATTCACTTGCTGGTAGCCTTTCAACAATGTTGTCTTCTCTTTCTATAATGGGCTGTGCTTTCAGATGTGGCAGCTTGGGTAGAGCTAAGCCTAAATGAGACGCTTACGTATTTTATCTGGATCTGTACAGAGTGTTTTGTGCTTGCCAAATTGAGCCATTGTTGCTGTGTTTTGTAATGTATTACTTCAAAGTTAATGTAGTGAATCTGGTGAGACCCACTGCCAAGTTTTGGCAAGTGTAGAAGGAAATTAGGGAATCCCAGTTCCACTGAAGGCATGGGGTGAGGATAGCAGTATTCAAATCTGTGTTTCCAGCATGTACTGTTCCAGTTGGCAAGAGTCTTTGGGGAAGCCTACATGTACATGTGTCTTGAGAGGTATTTGTGAAGAACTGAAGATGTGCCAAGGCAAGCTGGACCCATATTCAAGACCAGACTTTGTACATGGTGTCAGTCTCATGCAGCAGTCCTAAAAGCACATGCTGAATAACTCTCAGGTTTGCAGTAAGGGTTTCATCGAATAAAACCTCTGTTAATTAACGTGATACTACATTCAGTTTAATTAGGTGTTCCTTTCATTATCTGTTTTCCTACAAATCTGCATGATTTTTTTGGTTTTTAAATGTAATACATAATTGCATTATGGATCCTACTGGGGCAAAGCTGAATGTTTCTGGAGGACACCGCTGTAGCTATAGTAATGAAGGAGGCATTCTTGATAAAGGACATTATTCAGATAATAGGGGTAGGTATTTATCATAATAGGTATGATAAATGTGTATCATGTCCCGTTCCACAATATTGAACTGTGGTTGTCGACTTTGTGTTCCTGTTGTCATTAGCAGGGCAGTTCATGCCTTCCAAATGAGGATCTGAGCCAGCTGCCCCCTTGCTCTGCTGGGGAATTCAGTTCCCTGCAGTTTGCTGTGCAGGTGCTGGGGTGAGGGCTTTTTAAATCTGGGGTGCCTTTGGAGGGGTTCTCCTCACTGCAGTGGAGCACGTTTGTGTTGGCACTTAGATAAAATCAGTTTAATCCAAGGTACTTGGACATCTAAGCTAATGTCACTGATTTTGCCTGATGGAGAAGAGCACTGACAATCCTCAGGTGTTCCAAAAACGCAGCCAGCTGGCGTGCAAGCCTCTTGGGATGAGGTGGCAGCAAACACCTGGGGGTGAGCACTGGCTCTGTGTGGGCTGCTGTGTGCAAAGTGAGCTTCTGCTGGCAGCCAGGTGGGCTTGGGAGGAGGGATAGACTCCCTGGGAACTGCTTTGAGTCCATGTTGAACAGCCAGACTACTGAGAAATTGATACTTTTGCTTTGTGATTGGCTTTGTACATCCTCCTGTGCTGTCAGTGTTGAGGCAGACACTGAGGTAGGGCTCATCTGTCACAGGGTTAGGCCGTGGAGCAGGACCTTGAGAGAACTGCAGAGGAGGGACAAACACAAATCTCTGCTGATGGACTGTTACATCCTGACTTTGTGTCCTTTTTGCTGGCCTGACCGACTGTCCGAGAGGTGAGCCAGCCACTGCCAGGCTCTGCTGGAGTAGGAGAGCTGCAGGAAAATCAATCCTTGAAATAGTTTGGCATGCCTGGTTTCTCCCTCTCTCTGTTTCCTAGCTCTTTAAAAGCAAAATGGCTTTTAAAACACAGGGAAAACATCTGATTTTCAGTTTCACTGAAATTGTAAAGATTCCACCCTTTTAATGCAATTGACCTTATTTTTCTAATACTGTCAGCACATTGAGCTTTAGGTAGTTAACATTTTCAATGTATTTTTCCAAATGTGATACAGTCTCAATTTTTCTATATAGAAAGAATAACTCCTCTAAATAACCAAGACAATAGTTATTTCCCCTCCTCTCATTCTCTTCTCATTGCTGCTTCCCTTCCCTCCTCGCCAAATTATCTCACTGGGTGTTTTATAAAAACTGTATTTAGATTGCAGTCTGTAGAGGAGAGAGTAGAAAGCACTCAGTAGCTTTGTATTCTACTTATCTGGAATTCTCCCTGTAAAAAACCCCCAAACTTGTTTCTAAAAGCAATATAAAATTAATGGATATGATTGGTGAAAAATGATGTCTTTTCTTACTCATGCTGTAAATATCCTTTCATCCACATGCATTTCCTTCTGAGACATGAAACCAATCTAAGCGAGATGGTGCTGAACAGATAGTTCTCCAAATCAAACTCCTCCCTTTTTTTCCCTAATATTTTCATTGCAGCGAATAGGAAATACGGGTCTGCCAGTCTGCCTATTGAACTATCTACTGCAGCTTAACTGCAGCAAGGAAGCAGTAATCCTATTGTGCTCTTCCAGAAGTCTCCCGGGAAGCAGAAGGCATTGAAATTACTGAGCTGTTGTCCTATCCCCTCCTCACCTGTCTTTGTGGCTGTAAATATAGTGTCTGCCTGTAAATAACAGTTTGCTGCACCTTGAAGCACGTTCCCTAACAAGAGGCAGCGATTTACTGAGGTGATAAGCTGTAACTAATACTAGGGTATCACAATAGGTAAATAGATTAGCACCGTGCTTCTCTGTATTTTGCTTTCTAGGGAGCCGCAGGCTCTTGCACTCGGAGGTGCTTATTCTGGCATTTTGCACAGCACAACCAGGCAGTGCAGGGCTGCAGCTCCCTGCTGGGCTGGGTGCAGCTGCTGAAATGCAGCAGTGCCTCTCTGGGCTAGCATTGACTGCACACCCCTGGTTTCTTTGCTTTCTCTGGCCCAAAAAGGGTTCTGACATGCTGTACCAATCTTCTGTGTTGTGGCTGTAAAATGACATTCGAGCTGCATCGTCAGCATCCATCGTGTAATATTTGCAGGTATGCCAGCATCATTTGTTGTCAAGAAGTATTAAGTGGTTTGAGCAGCCTGGGCATGATCTGTGGCTTCCCCCAGCTGAAGCTCCTTGATTTTGCTCATGGAAGGGCCCCAGCACTTACAAAGCAATCGTGATGCTGCTGCTGGGTGATGGGCACTGATGACTGTGAGGAATGGAAAGGTGCCACAGAGAGAGCAGTGGAGGCCTTTGTTTCTATACTGCCTGACAGGTTTTCGGCACGAAAGGGTGCTTAGGGGAAAGGAGCAGTACCAGGGGATGTGGCCGGTCCTAATAATTGTCGCAAATCTTGTGATATTTGGCATGTTCTTAAAGACTTGGCTCCTAGAGGTAGGGGATTAAATAACAATTGCTTCCTTTCTCTTTCAAGCAAGGCTTAGCTTTGTGGTTGCAGAGAAATGCTTAAAATGTGACTTGGGCTGACTGGGGAAAAAAAAAAGAAATTCTTCCAGCCTTCTTCTCCCTCCTTGTCCCCAGGATCCCAATGTGGATACATTGCCATGTCTTATGACTTTTTTCAATGAAAGAATTTAAAACTATTGGACATGTCCAGAAGGACATAAAGTGTTGCCAACTTTGGGTGTGTGGGAGTATTTATGAGTATTTTAAGGAGAGGTCGGTCACATTCTGTGCTCAGACACACTCTTGCCATGTCTGGTCCTCTTCAAAGGAATAGGAAAATGAAAATGGGACTGGGTAGCAGCAAGCTGGATATCTGAACTGATTTTTTTCTCTTGCTTCCTTAGGGAAATCCCTTGGGCTAGTTGTAATTGAAATTTCTCATATTTTTAAATCTATATTTCTGCTTTGCACAAATGTGGAAGCTGAGGCTGCTCGTGTCTGTGTTGGTTTCTTAACGCAGTCGTCATTAGCAAATCAGTATTGATTTATTCCTATGGAAATAGATCAGTGCTAAAAGTAAAACGCAATCCCATTAAGAATGATGCAGGTTTTGCAGATGGAGAAAAGTAGGTCAAATATTGCACCAATCATCCCAGAGAGTGTCCCTTTAAGCCAAATAAATGTGTGAATACACTTAAACTGTCAGTACGTTATTTGATTGCCATTATTCTGCATCTTTTTGCATGAGCTAGCAGAGCCCTCTATGACTGATCAGGGGTTGAAAGAAAATGTCAATTTTGGTGTATTAACCAGATTATATTTCACACCTGGGCTGAATACAGGGCTTCTTGGAGGGGCGGTGTGCACATTCAAGGATTTTTCCTTTCCTCTCATTCCAACAGTTGAGTTCAACTTAAGCAGGAAAAGCACATCATTGTATGCAAGGGACATTGTAGCAATGCAGCAGAGGAACACGATTTAAATCTGATCATTAAACTGCCGCAGCAAGGGGCTGCAAGAGAGACGGTGTGGATGGTCCATCTGCAAAATCTGTGCTCCTGTTGTACAAGGAGGAGGGGCAGAGGGGGAGAAAAAGCAGCTGCTTGGCTGTGCTATGAGAGGGTGAGACTGACTGTTGGCACCATCTGTAGCTGTCCTTTGTGCTTGCTGCTTTATCTGTTCATTATAGTATGATACTGAAATTCTCGTGCTTTGAGTGTAAATGAGTTGAGATACGCCTAATACTGTCAGCATAAAAAGCAGTAACTAAGTACACTAAAGATGAATAGCGTAATCTGTAAATTCATTTTGAGTTTGTTTTATCTTGCTTGAATAGCCCAGGAAGTGATGTTCTCCAGAAGCCAGCTGTACCAGATGTGTGTTGGCAGGGTATATATTCATCTTACCGAGCAGAGAGCAGAGCAGTGGAGGTGGATGGGGCAGCAGAGATGGGAGGCTGCCCTGTGCTTTCCAGCAGAAGAGAGCAGAGACTCCTTTAGAGGGAGGATAGAGCAGGTCAGAGGGGAACTGGTAACTCCTGAGGTGGCTACGAACAGCTTTGTTTTCATTCCATGCACAAGTACCAACACAGGGAAGAGAGTGATTATTATACATGGTACATGAGTTGAAATGTCCCGGGGGAGGAAAGGTTGAACCTCTCCATAATGAGTGCTGTGATAGGGATGAGTAAATTTGCTAGGTTTTTTACCTGCAGTCTTTTAGTTTCTAAAAACATGAGTCCTCTCCAGATAACTTGTAGAATAAAACCATCCAGCTTATCTTGAGGACCTCTTTGATGGTTTACATTTTCCCTTTATAAATCTGCGTACTCGATATTGGTAATAGTAACAACTCATTAAGATGTTTTCTTATCTTCACCTCACCAAAGCAATGCTCTTATTGGCATGTTTTTTCCAGGAGTTACACTGCTTTTTTTTTTTTCCCCGAGCCGGTTTGGCTTTTGTTTGCTGATCCATGCCCTCAGATCCATTGGGTTGTTGCTTTTTATCTTACTTGTCAAGTGCACATAGGTGTGCAGAAGGAGCAACTCCCTTCTCCCATCACAGCCTGGTCTAAGATGGATGATTCCGTAGTAATTACACTGGGCTGGGAAAGTGCTCAGCATCCACTATTACTCACCCACTATTACTGTGTGATGGCTGCGTTCAGTGTTCGGCAGAACGCTTGGTTCGCCTTTCCCCAGCTCCAGTGGCTGTGGCAAGGGGAGAAACCCTGTGAGGCAGGAATCTGTGTCTCCAGGCGGCTGCAAGGGGGAGGGAGCCTTTGTCACTGGCACATTAGTAATGATATGCCAGGGATAAAAGGTGAGTATAATTTGATCAAATGCTTGTTGACAGATTCCTTGGCTAACAGAGAAGCAGCTTAGACTGACACTCGTTGCTGGAACATTTCACAGAGCTCGGGGGAATGCTTTTTGTAGGCTACATGTGAGGCTGACGATTTCCCAGTGACCATATTTAGTTACATAAAGAAACGATGTCCCCTTTTTGTCACAGCAGAGCTCTAAAATGCCTCCCTAAACCCCGCTCTTGACCTTCTGCTTGATAACTGCAATAAAATTACTACTTCTTCTTTGTCCAAATGCAATAAAATTACCACCTCTTCTTTGTCCAAATGTGTGATTAATTCACAGCAATGGCCCGGGCTGTAAGTATTTTTCTTGTGTGGCCATTTAGCTTGAGAAAATCCAATTGTTCCTTGTACTGAAAAACCATACTTGCGTGTGTTTTTGTTAAAGTGGGTTCCTTTTCCTCCCCCACGAATATGACTTTACAGTTAGTCTCTTTGGAATTTGTTCTGTGTTAACAGAACATGTGAGTAACTACTGGGAAAAGGAGGTGGTGTACCCTGAAATGATAGTTAGCTACTGCTTATGATTATGTTATTTGGTGAAAAGACAACCATTAGAAAACTAAGACATGAAAACAGAAGCCTCAATTGTAGAGGATTCTGCACTTGTCTCTTTTAAATCAGCAAGGCTGAAATTAAATCTAGAGCTCTTACTACTCTAAACCACTGTGGCAGCTTAGGTTTTCAGTAGTTTTCTGGTTCTCACCCACCCATATAATCTGTTGGTTTGTGTTCAGTTTGCAACACCTCAGGAAGGCACTTAGTTAAAAATTAAACATGAAGCATTTTTTTTTGTTCCCAGGGTTTTGTAAAGCATCCTTTAAAGAAGAAAAAAAAGCCCAAGCACTTCCACTTGAGAAATTGATTTCTTTCCACTGCAGGATTTTTCAATTAGCCTGCACTTTGTTCCAGTGAAACTCCTCACTGTGTCCTCATACCTGGCTGACTTTTTACCAGAGCCACTTCTGATGCTGGGATTAAATAGGCAGCTTTGAGGCTCGGATGGATGCTGCTGGAGGCTCCGGTGGGGTGTCTTGGCTGAGTGCCCTCATGGGAGCCAGGTTTCACTTGCAGTCACTTTCTGGGCTCTGCTTGCTGCAGATCAGGTGCTTTCTGTAACAGGGCCTGGTCTTTTCTGAGTGTGGGTTTTTCAGGAATAATGACCCTTTTCATGTCTTTAGAAGGAGTTGCAAGCTCTTCTTCCCTCTAAGAAATCTCTGCATTTTTGTAGTTCATAAGTGTGATTTTCTTGTAAGCACAGAATTACCCTCATTGACTATGAGATTAGGCACATAATGGAAATACACATTTAGGGGTTGTGCTGGGTCAGATATAGATTTAAGTGCCTAACTTTGTATCCATACATCATTCTCCTGTTTATCTATTCAAGACTGGTAACTCATAGCAGTTTTGAAAATTAATTCATGCACATGGGTTTCTCTCCAATTAATCTTTTGGAAAAAAAAACGCAAACAGCTGAACAGAAAAGAGATTTTTTTCCTTGCTCCCCTCTGTAAATGATGTCTTCTCTATGTTTTTTGTTATGTTTCTATTGGTGTGAAATGAATTATTCTACATCTTACTTCACTTCTAACAGCTATCCCACGTCCTTTTGCTTCATCCATTCTTCATCTCTGTGGTGCTCAGACAAGTTCTCTTGTCCCTCCTGGGCTATGCAGAATGTTTGTAACTTGGGTAAAAAGTGTTCTAATGAAAGTGTAGGGCAATTACAGACTCAGTTTGGTGGGATAAGAGTGTGAGTGGCGGTTCATGGACGAGCTTTGCACTCCTGGTGTTTGTCTGTTTGGCTTGCACCTGCATGGGCTGTGCTGGTTCCTCAGCTGTGTGCTCACTGTCACTTGTTCTGTTTGCACAGCACTGCTCTCGTCGTGGTGTGAGGAGCTGGGACGGCTCTTGCTGCTTCGCCACCAGAAAAGCCGGCAGAACGATCCCCCCGGGAAGCTCCCCATGCAACCCCCCATGAACTCCATGAGCTCCATGAAACCCACCCTCTCTCACAGGTGAGTCTGGTGAGCCTGCAGCAGTGCTGTGTGACACACAGGGTATCTGTAATTGCAGCAGGCGCTAAATAAACTCAGATTTTCTCTGTGCCATCATCCCGTGCACTGTGAAGTGACACTTCCCTCTTCAAATCTGTGCTCAGATCAAGTGGGCTTGCTTTCAAGCTTGGAGTTATGCCCTAGAGGTAAACTTGTACATTTTGTCTCTCATCAGACGCTTTCCTGATGTTTATTTAAGTACGACTGGCTTATTTTGACGTTGAAAACATTTCACTGGTGTTCTGTGTGTCAACCATCATTGGAAATGTATTGCATGCAAAGCGTTTGTACTGTGGGTGTAGCCACAGATCAGGGAATGTCCTGCACAGTCTTATATGAGGTGAGGATCACCCAGCACTTGTTATTTAGAGAGAACATAGACATTAAAGGACACTAAGAAGATGTGAAGCCTTCGATAACCAAATTATATAGAGGAGCACTATTTGTATTTCTTGCCTGCACAACCTGGTTCAAAGCAAAAGCTGGAGATAAAGCGTAGACAGGACTGAGCATTCATTCCATGCTTTATGTTTCTGGGAGGTTTTTCAAAGGCTTTCTTTACCTCAGCATCACATTAAAGACATCACAAATAGTACAAACTTGTTTTGATGTACAGTTTTTTTGTTAGTAAAGGTCTATGAGAGTCTAATTTAGAGTCCAAATTCCTTGTACCTACGTTCCATGACAGCCTAACTAACTTGAACTTCTGTGTTAGAACAGAGCTTAGGAACATCTTTGTACCAGTGCATTTGCATATACAAATTTGTCTGAAAACAACTTTTGAGGTCTGGGTTGGATATTTTTTCATTATTTTTATTGCATTTAAGGGAAGACCATGCAATCACTATGCCTTTTATTTTAGCCTTTGAGAATAAATAAAGTCCTTTTTTTGAAGTGTAATTAATGTATCATCACCAGCTTTTCAGGGTACCTGGATTTCCTCTTTTTAGTTGCTTATGAAATGACTGATTTCAAACACACTTAACAAAAAAAACCCCACAGAAACTTAATGTTCTAAAATAATTTTACACTTGGGAGAAGCTTTTCAGAAGACAAAGTGGAATTAGTGGCCAGTCTGCAGAGGATGTGATGCGATGTATGTGCTCTCTTAGGTGTAGTTTTGTAGTTTTTAGTTGCCTTATTTCTCATTTGACCTTTCAGCCTCTGTTCCTCTAGAGTCTATAAAGTGAGACTATCTCACAGGGGCTGTGTGCTACATTACTAGATAATAGATAAGATAGGCACAACTCACTTCTTTCGGGGCAATTTTCCACTGAAACTGTCACATGTCAAAAAAGAAATGCTTTCTTCTACTAAACCTAAATACCAACATTTCCAGCAGTGCTGGGTCATCCAATATTCTGCCTATAGCAGAGCATCCTGCCCAGCATTAGGCAGTTCCTGCATATTTCTCTAGAGTATTGCCCTTGAAATGCTCAACTGGGGAAGACACTGGGAGTAATTTCTAAATTACTGCTCTTTACCTATGAGATGCCCCTCTAGAAACAGAGTCTCTGTGGCATAACTGTTTATATGCAATAGCTGCAGCAGCTGCTTTGGGATTTGGAATATTTGAATCACTGCATTGGTGTGTGCTGTTGTCTGTAATCTAACCATGAGTGCTCAAAATCTCTCAGGTGGTACATTAGAATGAGGCATCCTGTGGCTCTCCAACTTCTTTTTCCACCTGCAACTGTTTATTTTCATGGATGTTTTGTAATCAGTCTATAAGACAGTAGTGAAGTAGGGGGTGAAGAAGAATGCAGTTTTTTTGTTTTAATTAAACAAAAGATGAAAAGCCATTGAATACAGTATTAAGTACAATAAGTGGTGAAGCTTTTGATGAAGCATCATTTTTATTTGCATTCGATTACATTTGGGTCAAAAGCTTAGTATTAAAGCTCACAGTATCTTATCTCTAATCCACAAGACTTTTCTGTTAATTCAAACAAAAAAAAAGAAAAAAAAAGAAAAAAAAAAAGAGTATGCTTTGTATTTCCTAAAAAAATTAGTGTACCCAGCTACTTCAAGTTTTGTAAAAGAACTAGATATTAAATTAGAACAACCAAGAGCATATGCAAGAACCCTACTTAACAAAGGCAATGCAGATATATGTGAGCTGCTGATTATCATTAGGCACACAATTAAATCCTTCCTTGTCATCAGACAATCTTGAGTACTCCATACAGAGCTTTTCCTGCTGTTCCTTTTACTAGGAACAAAATTACCCAGAACTCTAGTCAGGGACTAGAATCCTGATGTAACTGGCCCTACAGTAACACAGGTGCTTAGTCTCAAAGTTGAAACAGGGCTCAGCTATTTAAAATAAATTGTGACTTAATAATGTATCACAAGGATCTAAATCTAAGGATTCATATTTAATAAAACACTGGAAGTAATTCAGGTCTGGCCTGTTTTTAAGGACAATCTTTGATTTTTAAGAGTTAATTGAGCTGTGAGAGAAAACTGAAGTAGACTGATCAAGGAGGGCTTTGATAGTGTTACTGTTGGTTAAATGCACTTACAGAGAACAGAAAGACCATACAAGGATGTGCACACATGTAACAAATGCTTTCAGAGTAGGGACTGTATTGTGCTAATTTCTTTCTAAATTTAGTTTTTCATTAACAGAATGATCAAGTGTTGCATATAAAAAAATTTCAGCTAAATACCTGCTGTCTAATGTAGGGCAGTTGATTGGATTGCAAACTCCTGTGTTTTGTGAACAGAATGAGCACTGGGTTATCAAAAAGAACCCCCCCCAATCATAAGGGTTTTTTTAAGTCTTTGCAATCTAATAGTCAGCTCAAACTTGAATTTGAAATTTTTAATTTGTCTTTGCCTTAGACCTTTTTATTGATTCATGTGAGTAAACTTCATTCCTGTATTGAAGGACCGGTGTAGGACCTATCCACCTCCTTAATCCTGTATAGCTTCTACTTAAGGTCCTACTTAATGGGTTTATGGGGAACTTAAGGAGAGCTGTTAGTCTTTGGGCTAACCCTTCTGCACAGGAGTGAAATTTTGTGCTTTCTAGCTTGCAGGGCATAATGTAATTATTTGTGTTGTAGTTTTCCAATCTGACAAACTGTCTGTAATAACAGATAGTACTCAAGGTGGCTGATTTTTGAATTAATTTAAGTTCTTTGGCAAATGCTGTTAGGTAAGTACAAATTATTGGCATTATACACCTTCTGATGCTTTGATGAAGTTTTTACTTAACACTTTATTGCGTCAAGTGGGGGACCTGTACATGTGTATCAGATTGGATCTTGAAGTGGGTAAGTTCCAATCAATCCCGGCAGGAATTACACCCTAGTTCATTTTCACATCAGTCTGACTCAGGCAAGCTCTGGGGGGGCTTCTCATTTCTTGCACAGCTTGTAATGAAGCTTATTTGTGAACAAAACCACCTAGAAATAGACAGCTGTTAGTTGGAGTTTAGTGCATTGTCATGAGCATCTGTAGGGCTCTTACTGTCTTCACTCCTGCTCCAAATTTTGGTCTCATGCATTAATTGCCAGCTGTCTCACAGTCAGTGACCAAAGGATGGTAATGCCTCTATAGGGCCGTCATGATTGATGAAAAATACGAAGATAATGTTATTTTTATCACAAATTACTTAGTGCCAAAGGTTTAGAGAAAATTGAACAGTAGATGAAATGAAGCATTAATTCAATCTTACAGTAGATGCGTTATTTATTACCATTAATGTTTTATATTCAGGCAGCCATAAATACCTTTTAGTGGTTAGACTTGCTTTAAAAGAGTGTTTGTTTCAAGTGCTTCTTTTTTCCTTTGTTTCCTTCCATTTTAAACTCGACTAAGAGCTGAACTTTGAGACATTCATGGGAGCTCTTGGTAATGAATGGTAATTCTGTCTAAATTTTTGCTGGGTGGTGAGGACTGGCTCTTGCACTGTTAACAATCAGGAGTGAACTGGTTATAACATCCTGGTACAAACAGTTCTGTGAGGGTACAGCACAGAAGTTCTGTAAGGGCTGCTGCCTTTTCAATTCTGCATCATTTGACCAACAGTGATGGTCACTTTGAAAATGTCTGGATGAGGTCAGGTGCAGCATGCTTCTATGAAAACAAACACATTGTGCATGTTTTATACATCAGTTTGAGGCAGAGGATTGCTCCATTATGTCATGTGGCTCAGATGTGCAGGGACAATGTTTGCAAAAGAAGTCATGACTCTTGAGGTAAAAGATAAAATTGTTACAAAGCCTTTTCATCTTTTCTGCTTGTGGAGTTGTGAAATAAATATAATTAGGGACTGAACAGATGGTAAATCCCAATATAAAAGAATATACCCCGTAAAGAAACCTGTATTACTTCTGGTTCTGCAAGAGTAGCTTCACTGTTTTTTCTGGTTTCCTTTCTGTCAAGAAATGTTAAAATTTACCATCAGGAGAAAATATGGGAAGAGTTCAGAATCAAGAAATGTTTCTGCAGAAGTGCCATGCCTTAAAGAAAAAAAAAAAAAAAAAGGAAAATTTCTTCAAAACAGTTTCCTTATACTCTAAGCATTGCAAAGACAAAACTAATTACTAATTGTTCCAGAGTGTTGTCCCAAGAGTTCTTTGTCCATCTTGTCCTCTAAGTGAAACTACTGATATCACTTTATCACTACATTATCACACACACTTAGGGGGAGGAGGTGGAAGAAAACCTTGAGCCTGTTGAAGCTAAAAGCAAATGATGATTACCTTCTTGAAAACTGATAAGTGTAACCATTAGCTATTAATAATGAAATATGGAATATTTTCACGTGAAAAATCTGCGTTTCATTTTAGATAAGTTAGTGGTCAGTTCTTGTGGTAACAGGAAACAATAATGGGCAACTTGTTTTCAAATATATATTTTTTACATGCTTGGTGAAAGGTATAGGATGAGGATCATCTTTTCTTGTGTGTACAGCACTTTGCACAGATGTGAAAACAGGTCTTCTGTATTGATTGATGAGTCAAAATGAGTACTGTTGTAGTAAGACTAATATGTAGCAGGACTACTATAATTTTGTGGGGTTTTTTTAGATAAGTATGTTGAAGTGGCTAATACTCTGTTTTTCCTGTAGATGTTGTAGTCTTATGGTTTTAGCTTGTGCCTTTTTTTTATTTAGAAGTGTTGGCTGATATTTTTATAAGTAAACACTAGGCAAATATTTAAGGCTGACTGAGACAAAATCTGATCTTTGTACTATCTATGTTAGTTTTTAAAATATGGCAACAGAATAGACGGATATCATTCCCATATTTGGGCTGTATTGAACAGCTAATACCGGAAAATGTCTGGTCAATTGTGGTTGATGTTTAGTGATTATCACAGGGGTGTCATGGCTCTTTGCATGAGGTCTGCTCTCAAATGCAAGTGATACATGCTGAGTCTACATTATTTTCCTCTTCGAGCACATTGGGAAGGTACCTTCTGTCCCTTCTCCATGAAACCAACTGATTCCTGGTGACAATGGGGTTAAAAATCATTTAACTGTGGCGGCACCCCTGCTTTTTAACCATTTTAACACACGATAAGCATGCAGTGACATTGAAAGCTATACTTTGCCTATCCCTTTGTTGCAAAACTCATTAAAATCATTGGGAGTCTTTTAACGAGATTGAGCACCTCTGGATAGGGAACATCAGAATAAGTCAGTGCCCTTCACCCTGCGCAGCATCAGGTCCCGTGTGAGGTTTAGCAGCCCTTTGCAGGCACAGAGGGGCTGGGGGAGGCTCAGTGCTGGCTGAGTTCAGAGTGAGGAGCTCTTTGCTGTGAGCATCGCTCTCCAGCCTGCCTGCCTGCCTGCCGGGAGGTGACATGGCTTCTAAGCAGGGAGGGAGCTTACAGTCTGGCACGAAAAAAATTACTGACACAAGCTACGGCAAAATACCTAAACGATTTTTGGGTAATTTGGCAGCAGGATCACAGATGTGTATTTTGTCTAAGACTTGGTATTTTTCTCGATGCCTTTTCTTTACATGTATGTGTTATTCATTCACTTACATAAAAATGTCACCCTCCACAGGATTTCTCTGTAAATAGATTACAAAAGCAGTGAATTCCCAGTGCTCAATTTTGTCAATTGTTGTATTCCTGCTACTCACGTACACTTGGATTCTCAAGTCTCTCAGAATCGCAGTGAGAAGAAAAGGAAATAGTCATTACTATTTGCAGTGTTGGAGGGCTTTTCTAATGGTTTCCCTAAAAAAAGAAAAAAATAATTCAAAAGGCTTAGCAATTCGAGCTAAGACACTCCTGGCTGGTTTTCGCTAGAAATGACAACAAAGCCTGCTCGGCAGACAGAGCACATCAGCAACCTGGGCAGATGGGTCGGTGACATTAATTAGATCCTGGCAGTGCCTTTAGCAGGAATCAGTGGTTTCTTCCCATGTTCCGGGGATAAGGGGCAGCGCACCAGCCAGGGCACAGTCTTGAATGTCCTCGTCTCCACCAAGCTGGGAATGCGGGGAAGGTTCCACAGCCTGTTCGTGCTCTCAGTCCCCACTTAACGCGTCAGGAGAGATGCGATGTGACGGTTTGTTTGCCCGTGTCCCTGTGTCACCAACAGCATCTCCAAACTACTCTGACAGGCGGGCAGAGCGCGGGCGAGGGCTCGGGGAGACATTTCTCAGACCTGCCCCTCCGCCGTCCCTCCCTGGCCAGGTCACTTACCCGGGCTGCCCCTGCCCTGCCCTGCCCTGCCCTGCCCTGCCCTGCCCTGCCCGCCCCGCTCCGGGCTCTCCCGGTCCCAGCCCGGCCGCTGCCGCCCCCGGCCCGGCCGCTGTCCTCAGGGGCTCGGCGGGGCTGTCCCTGCTCCCCGGCCAGCCCCGGAGCCCCCAGCCCGGCTCGCTTCCCGTAAGTTGCGGCGTTGCTGTGCTGCCCCCTCCTCCCTCTCTCCCTCCCTTCCCGCCGTGCCTCTCGAAGAAAGCGGTGGGGTTTTTTTTTCTGTTGTCGGGGAGCGTAAATCAGCTTCATCTAAAATCTCGGAAGTGCAAGTCCATCACATCTTCCTCCGAGGCGCCTGCTACACCTTGCGTGAGTCAGACTGCAGAGCTCCCGGTGCCCTTCTCGCTGTGCGGGGCTGCTCGTGTTTCCCCCTGTCTCAGAGGCAAAAGCAGAAGTGGAATCTGCTCACGCTCTCAGCGGTTCCTTCCCCGGTTGTTGTAGCAGTCGCTGACCTCCAGGCACTATGAATAAACAGCAAAGCTGGGAACAAAAGGAGTCTTCTGGCTGCCATTATCTCACATTAACATAGCAGACGCGCTGCGGTGTGAACAATGCGAGTCTCATTCGCCGATAATCAGCGAGTACCCAGGCATTTGGATTACCAAGGCAACAGGCAATGGTAGAATACTGGGTGGGTGTGTTTTTTATTGTAAAGGAGCAGTCGGATATGGAAACCCAGGTATATTGATAAAGCAGAGCAGAAGGAATGCCTGGTGGCAGGGGGGGACTGAGGGCTCGGGGTTGCATTCCGACACACGTGAGATAAATAAGACATGGATGAAGCAGGTCTGTGCTGTGAGATGCAATAAAGATTAAACTGCATTTGTCAAGCTGAAAACGATCATAATTTCATTTCAGCATTTTGGAAAAGGTAACAGGTGGCATGTTAATAGCAGGGCTGTTACCGGTGGATTTTGTTACTGTAATCTGGGCTGTAGTAATGCATTGCATGGTCTACTTGTGTGACAATAGAGCTGGGTGTGATGGTTTAATCTTTTTTTCTTTTATCAGATGGATGCTGTAGTTCCCATGTCAGACAATGTAACCCCTTCTGCTTCTTAGAGGCAGGAGTGGGTCTCAGCAGCATTTTTGTTTCTTACCTGCATAGCTGTGATCGTTTATTCCACGTGGACAGAAATAAGTTGCGTTATCTCTGTATCTTTGCGTGTGCACACACGTGTGCGTGGACATACGTGAAATCTGTAGTGAAGCAGGACCATGTGTGCATGCAGGGGAGATGTGGGGTTTTGCAGGCTCAAAAACTTAACGAATTAATCTAATTATTCGGCCTGATGCATTTTTCCAATTTCAGGAGTTAAAATCTTCTGCAGTAACTCTTGCTGAGCAGGATGAGACTTGCAGGCATGGCTCTAAGTGATGCCACTGAGTGTAGAGTGAGGCACCAGGAAGCACAGCAGCAAGCGTGTCACAGCCTGGTCTGTAGCAACCCAATGTGAAATGGAAGGCAGCATTCCCACCTCGTGCAGTCATCAGTCATGCAGGCCTCACAGGCCTTGTCACAAATATAAAGAAAAAGTTCAGGACTTTCAGCTTCCAGAGGTACTTTGTATCACCTGCTGAACTGTCAGCTCGATTTTGCTGTCTCAGTCTCCACGCAAACGCCTGTATTGTGCATATGTGTGTGGCTGCATGGATGGTTATTATAAATGTGTGTGTGGATGTTTAAAAGAGCAGAGGCAGGGGGTGATAGCCACCTGCTAGCAGCAGGGGCCATCCAAACCACTGAGCTGATAAATGGCTTGTTTCCTTCACCTTTTGACTGCTTCGCCTGCATCTGCTCACCTAGAAGGGATTCAGAGAGCTTCTGTGTTCTCATACGGTTTGCCAGAAGAAGGAAGCTTCCTTTTTACAGTGAATTATGAAATTTCTAACTGCTTTCAGTCTTCCTTTTCACGGTACAGGCAACATCCAGTACTGAAACAACACTTGAGGTAATTCTTTCTTGATAGGCAAGGACTAGGTATGGATCTGCTATGCATTTGGAGCTGGGAGAATCAGAGCTTTCCAAAGGATTAAAGAACATATTCATCTAGTTGGAAAGAGTGGAGGGAATCAACAGACTTGAGAAATCATGATGGGATATATTTTAGAACTGTGTATTTTCTTTGTAAAATCTGGATGTTTGTAGTCACATCATTAAGAAGTAGAGGGAAATAAAGTCTTGTAGAATACTTCCAAATTGGCTTTTTTTCATTTTAACATTACACAAAAACACCCCGTGATTTGGATGGGATTGTGTTTTAGGCGTTAGCTTAGTGAAATGCAGGATGGTGCCTCAATTTATGCCAATACAATTTAAATGTCTTCAAATAATAACGCAAAATAGAGGAATGTATTTGAGAAAGGTTGAATCACTTAGATGACATCAATCAAAAGCTAATTCTTGCTACCTATCCAAAGTCAGTTATTAGTATACAGCTGACTACACCACCCTCTTGCTTTCCTCATATTGAATGTGAAAAGTTTAGGGTACCTGCACACAACATCAGCTTTTAGTTTGGTTCTGTACATCATGTGTGATGTACAGAGGTACTTCTCTTTGTTTCCTTTACAATATGTCATCGATTATCCTTGCTGACTGTAAGTGGCCTTCATGTTCTTTCCAGTCGGTGTCTCCTGGCTCTGCCGTGTTCCTCTGTGTGAACAGACAACAAATGGCATAGAGTGGTTTACAGAGCCTATGGAAAGCATGGCACAAAAGGTCAGGGGATAACTCAGTTAAATTTGGTCGTTTTTCTTTCATAGTAATGTGTTTATAGTAACTGTCACCTAGACTATAAATTAATGTTAGGTGTTCAAGTTGAAACACATTTGCCAGGTACTGTTAGGTGTATGGAGATGGTGCCATGTATCTCATGTGGAGAGGTGTTGGCTTTGTTTCTTTGAAAAAGAATTTCAATGAAAAATGAGAAGTCTGGGTTTTCCCCTCTAAATATCAAGTGGTTTTCGGAAAGAAATAAAAGCAGATCTCCAAAATGTTTTTGACTGGCAATAAGCAAGAACAAATTCTGGCTTTCAGTTGTCACAGTGGGGTTTTCTCAAATTAATACTCAAGGTTGGGGATATTTTCAGTGGAACTTTGACCAAAAGGAAAAAAATTCCATGTAATTTCTGAATAAGTTCTCAGGGATTCATTCCTAGCTTACTGAGTTCTTAGGTTTGCATGGTGCAGTGCATATACTCAATTTGAATTGCCTTTTTGGTATGAAATACTAAATTGCTCCAAAAAGGACTTAAGCTACTTTGTTTCCCAATACTTTTTCCCAATTTCTAGTGTTAGGTTCATGGTGGTGCCCTAATCAAGAAGGCTTGCAAAAGCTACATGAGTATGTTCTCTCAAGAAATCCAAGTAAAACAAAAACTAAATCTGAATGAAAGAACTGAGCTGCCTAACTTGTGAGACAACCCAGACATGAAACTCATGTCTTGGTGCTTCAGTTACCTGGGGCTTTCTTGCCTGTTCTGACTGTGGGATTTGTGATACTTTTCCACTGCAGATGCATCAGGTTGTAGGGGGGAAAGAGGGGAGCAAGGAAATTGTTATGGTTTTGTTTGGAAATTATTATGGTTTCATTTGTATTAAGGTAGTGTCACCTAGAGGCTCCAACCAAGAATACAGGCAAGGGGTGCTGAGCACCCGGAGCACACGTGCCCAGAGGCAAAGCAAGGTGCAGACACAGAGAGGTGCCATCAGGCAGGAGCAGACCAGCAGCCCCAGTTTTGGGTTGTATTTTGCCTGTTCTGATTTTTGGCCGCGTGTTATTGGAAAGACGTGTTCAGCCTGTGTCATTGTCTGACACCTCACACCTTGTCATGAGATGCTCTCCTCTCAAGGTGTCCATGGGTGACAAAAGATGATTTGGGAGAAATGACAAGTCAGTGTTCCGGTGTTCCATTACCTGCTCGTCCTGGTGTCAACTGAGAAAGTTAGGATAGAGTTGGTAGATTGAAAGGTTTGTGTGAACTCTGTGTGTGTCACCTACCCTTCAGGTGGGATGACCGTGCTTCAGAGATGTTAAAGATCCTGCAAAACTGCAAATCTGGCTTGAGGGTGAGCAACAGAAAGTAGCCATTGAAGGCCCAGGGGTGGGAAACTTGATTGTCAGTGGTTGGACTGAAAAAGCTTTTTTGGAAAGTCAGCATCTGGTGCAGTAGTTGGTAGATTTACGGTGTTTAAAACAGAGGTGGATGCTTTATGAAGGTAGTGTTTTAGACACCTGGCTCTCTCAACAAGCCATGTGGAAAATCACCAGGAATGTGTAATTCCAGGTTTCACCCTCCTCCACAATATGTAAAGTACCAATGCTCTGGGGATGCATGCTTCACTAAACCACCTGAATCTTTCCTTCCTCAAGGAATGAAGACATGTAAACATGTAACAGACACATATACAATTGCTTTAGTGACAACATAAACATATTTAAAACACAGCAAATAATGCCACAAATCCTGTATAAACTACAGTAATTCACTTACATTAATTTATTCTAGAAAAGTCACTTGTTATTAAGCAATTTTTATTAGAATTAATTATCAGTCTCTGTCTGACATGAAGTCTCTAACTTTTCCTACAGACTGGATATCTGCCTAGTACTGGGATTAAGAGAAGCTTTTTAGACCTAACTACCAATGTACTTCTTCAACATGAGTGTTATTACTGGTGGGTTCAGTACATTTGCCAGTAGCTAAGAAATCCTTTCTCATTGCTTGATTGCAGTTTTGCCACATCAGAGGAGGGAAACATTACTTTGAGAAGTAATTTCCCTCCATCTCTTCCTCTTTGCTCTGTGGCTTCCTCTGCTGTTTGGCCTTTAATGCTGACCAGTAGTATGTCTAGGTTCATTAGCACTATTGTAAATTTAGTCAATACTCTTTTAGTGGGCTCCAGCTGAGCCCAAACTGACTCACTGCCCTCCAGGGTGCAGTGGGAGGCTTAATTACCCTTGTACAGTTCAACAGGAACAATGTCATGGGCAGCATTTCGCTTTGGCTGAAGAGGTTGAAGCTTCTTTCTTTATTGGCTGCCATCTTCAAATTTAAAGAAAGGGATTTCAGGATAATTCACAGCTCTGTATAATAACAGGGGAAAACCACTGCTCTTTGCAAATGAGAATTGGATTGGTCACGTTTCATTACGGTACTTACATGGATTTCCCTTTGATGGCGGGAATATTCCTTTGGGTAGTTTTAAGGACAGAAATGGAAGTTGAAAGAGCAGAGTGGAGGGATAAGTAATCCTCTAGTTGAATGGCATGAGTTTCATCATCTCCTACTGCTTGAAACCAAGGAAGTCTTCATGTGATGGAGAAAGGGTGGGTATTGTATCCAGTATGGCAAAAGCTGTACTCAGACATGCATGTAATTGGTGATGGGCCAGAGTAAGTGCTGGGGAATGCAAACCATGAGATTGCCTTGGATCTCTTCTCGTTCTTCTCTCTATTTTTCACTAAGGTGAAACTTGAGCAGTGAGGTTTAGGACAGTAAAGCTGTTTAAGTTCATATTCTGCGAGGCACATCTATCAGTATTTCAGGGTTGCTCTAATTTCTGTTAATAAAGTTTGAGATTTAACCCTAGGTCCTGTGTTGGATAATGTGGCAGTCACGTGGTTCAATGTGCACAGTGATTATTTCTCAACAAATCTGTAGCTGGTCTCTTTTTCTGGCTTTTTTGTGTGATGGTGGAGGCTTTATTATTTGTCAACAGTATGGTTTCTTAAGGTGTCACCCATTTTAACTGTAATACAGTAAAAATTGAGTGATTTACTCTGTATTTATAATCAGGATGAAGTGATTATATAGTTTTTGAGAACCCAGTGTAGCCTTCCACTGAACAAATGATCTGACTCTACCACTGAAAACGATGGAGGAATGTTATGTGAAATCCCTTCTGCACACTGTAAAGGAGAGAAGTGGGTAAGAGAAACATGCTTAGGAGGCAAAGAAAGTGAAGTAATAATTATAACTTCTTAACAGCAGGCTGAAGCATTGCTTGCTCTAAGTTGGTGTGTTTACAAACTGTACGGCATATTTGCATTAGAAGAATCTGTAGTGACTCTGGTTTGATTCCTGCCTGTCATTACCCTTCTTATTTACTCATACACTTGCAAAATATTTGCCTTGCTCCTCAGGTTTTATTACCTGTCCACAGCACATCAGTGGGGAATAGAGAGAAATGTCTGCAGTGAGTCCTTTCACTGCTTATGTCATGGAGAGAGCTTCTTTGTAGTCACTGAAGCACATGAACACTCATATGTGCCATAAATATCCAAACAAATCACAGAGCAGACATCATCAGAAACAGTCAGAGAAGGAAGTAAAGTAGGAGGCATCATTCAGAGCAGGATAAAAGAGGAAATGTTAATAGCAGTCACAAATTCTGGGTTAGTCATCATTTGTCTCCATGCTGGTAGAGGGACTTGCATTGCGTCACTTGCAAATATTAGTCACTGAAGCCATTGTCTGAGCCTCTGAGTGAGAGGGACAAGATTCTGAGAGAAAATATTTTAAAGGAACATGGGCTAGCAGGACTCAGTGGTTGCAAGGTGTTCAGTGTGCCTTTATTCACACACTGGTTTATGTGCATGCTGTCAGTGTAAACACGACGTGTCAGGCATCTTACAGAGAATTACCATTTTTAATTCGTATTCTCTAAGTACTTGTTAGGGGAAATTATCCTTTTCTCTAATTTAAATTTTTGTGTGATTTTACTGCTTGATTGGATATGGGTATTTTGAAGCAAATAGGTCAGTTCAAATTCACAGTTATACTCTAATACGTTGCTGATGTGCTGGCAGAGCATTGTGGAATTTGTTTGAAATTTCCTAGCTGTTTGTGAAATGTATTCACTGCTTCATTTACGCAGTGCTGCTGCTGTTATTACACGATTTGTTACTTGGGACAGAGGCACTTTTTATCACACATGTGCACTCTTTTTGCAGAGCAATTCCTGTTCTTAAATGATTCACCCTTGGCATTTTGAACAGGCTAAAGAATGAATGATTTTGGCTCACAGCACAAAAGGAAGGAGTGGTCCAAGCCTGGAGCAATGTGTGGGGTCACAGGACAGTGAGCAGGCTTAGAAGTGTGTTGGTAGAGTGCATGTAGAGCCTGTAGGCAAGTTAGCCCTGGCTAGAATTTTGGTGATAGCTGGTAGTTAAGACAAAAGTGCAGTTCTTAATATAAAATACAAAGCAATGGTGTTTGAAAATGAAAGAGCAATGTGTGTCTGTTAAATAGTGTATATATATATATATATATACACACACATATATCTGTATATAGAGGGAGATACCAGGTGAGGAAAGATCACCGAAGTGAATGTGTGTATATATGCAAATTGAAATCTAATTTACAAGTTAATAGTATGAGAATGAGCAGATTACAAGTGGAATGTATTTTATGGTCATAGGGTTGATAGTTACTATCACTGGATTTAAGATATTTCATTAATTACACTGAGTGTGTACCTATCCTGGGCTCGTTCTGAAACCTGGTTTTGTATGAAAAGAACTGTGAGAAATGTTTGCTTGTATCTGTGGACAAAGCTAATGGAAAAACCCAATCCTCTCATCCACATATTTATCTGAAAGATGTGTTATATATCTGCAGTTGATTTTCTAGAATGCTGATTAGCTAATACCGTTTTTGGCATGCAGCTTATCCATCGTGTGGGAGAACACTATCTGAATTTCAATTTACTTTTCAAAATCATGTTGAACTGCTGTTGCTTTAAAGGCTCTTCTTGCCATTTGGGGACCCACTGCAGACAGTGGAGCTGCAGTCTGGTCTCAAAATCGAATTTAATTGATATAAGGCAGCGGAATCAGTGATTGTTGAAGAGTTTGAGATGAATAGCAAAAAAAAAAAAACATGCTTCTGAGGAACTTAGCATCCTTGTTTGAAACTCTGCCCCTGAGTTTACTTGGACTTTCACTGCTAACAGACCTTTTTATGGTAAAAGCCCTGTGCTTCGATATAGTCAAGGAATTCATTCATCCTGTGTGGTTTGATATGATCACATTGCTATTAAAGAAGCTTCATGCCTCTGAGAATACTAAGCTAATAGTGGAGGAGGAATGGAGAGTTAAGGTAATGTCAGATGTTAATTCCTTTGTCACCACCAGCAGTTTGCCACAGTTTAAACTTCCGAAATCTCACCTTCCTGAACATTTGTTTTTTGCAGTGATGGGTCTTTCCCTTATGATTCTGTTCCCTGGCAACAAAATACCAACCAGCCTCCAGGCTCTTTATCAGTGGTCACCACAGTATGGGGTGTGACTAACACCTCTCAAAGCCAGGTAAGCTTCATTTTTATGCTTCCTTCCCTCTAGATGTGCTTTTCTGCTAATGTTTGTAAAATTGAAGGTATTTTGGAAAATCCTCTTGGGATCAGTAGCAGTGTCTGTCTTCTTTGTTGTATAGGATGCATTATTTTCCCAGTCATGTCCTCTTTGGACATTGAACAAAAGGTGTCTGAGAGCTTCAGTCAGTCACTCCTTTGGCTGCATGCAAATGTCAGCCTTGGATTTACCTCCTATTTTGCACTGTGTGGTTTCAACACTAAAAGCATGGGTTTAGGGTGATCCCAAACCCCTTGGGAATTCAGATTGAATGTGAAGAGTTCTATTAAATTATCTTAGCTAGATTCATCAAATGATAGTTGTTGATTTTAGCTAGGGTTATGTTGCACTTGTGAGCGGGTGAAATTCAGAACCAAGTCTAACCCCACACTGAGTTTGCTAAGTACCAATTTTAGGCTGTGTTCTTTCCTGTCTTTCCCTGTTAGTGCTGTCTAACTTTGCAAAAAAAATTCAATATAGATTGGAGCAGAAGCAGGGCCTCTTGGTCCCCAGGTGAGAGCCATACTTCCTGGATTTTCATTTGGTTCTCTCCACTCTTAACTCTCTTTTTCTTCTGTGTTGTATATTGAATTATACTATACAAAAAGAAGCAGCTTTTATGAAGAAGTTACCAATTATTTCTGATAGTGTGCAGTCCCAGGGATGTGGCACAAATTAAGCACACAGACAGTCTGGCCTTTGCTTACACCATAAATGAAGAGCTCAAAACACATCACTGTCTTCAATGAGAGCAAATGGTACATAAATCTAACCTATCTTTTCTAATTCTTTTAAACCAAGTGGTGTTAGATCCCATACAAAATTTTCTGAGGATTTTTTTTTGTTATTATTTTAATTTTGGTAAGAAGATTGAAAATGAAATTGTAATGGAATGAGCCATCTGAAGAAGAAATTATTCAGAAGCCAAGTCATATAGATACTCACGTGGCAGTTATGTAAGCACTGGTTCTGGCAAAATCTTTCTTCAAGAGGAAACAGTTAGAGGATGTATAACATGTTTAATTGTTGTTGATTTCTTTAACACCTTAAAAGAAAAGATATTTTATTTGGGAGAGAAATACAAGTAAACATCTTGGTCTATATATTGGCCAGAAAATAAAAATATAGTTTATTTTGCATTTTAAAAGGCAAAAAGAAAGATAAAAAAATACTCAGAATTTTGTTCTGTCATGAGAGTACTGTAATGTTACTTGAACTCTTCATGGTGCTTCAGAGGAATGTACAATAGAAGGCAAAAATCTCCTGCATGAGGAAAGAAAATGCTTCTTCAGAGTCACTGCAAGGGAGCAGTGAAACTCTGGGACATTAAGGTTGGTTATCGCTGTTCAGAGCAGATTGAAATGAATGTCAGGATTTCCTGTAAGTCTCTGTGCTCTTCAGGGGAAAGGAATGAGCTGGGCTCACCAGTTCCCTTGCTCAAATGCCTGGAGCTGTTGAGTTAGCCTTCTGCAAAAATCATGACCACTGAGTTCATTCCCAAGTAGGAGACTTTTTGGGAAATCTTTTGCGGGTGATCCATGAACAGCCACACTTAAATCTCCATGGAAATCATAGCAATTTGAGGGGGAAATCCTTTAAACAAGCAAAACGAGTCCTTTTATACAGAGAACAGAGGACTCTTTTATAAGAAGCAATAAAAACAATCTTTTGTATGCTATTTAGAGAGTCAAGAATAGGTTAAACTACTGAAATATGTTCTTTCACAGTTTTTCTATCTGTAGTACCCTTTGCATTGTGCTGGTGGCACTGACTACTTCCAGGTTACTTCAAAGTCCTGCACCAAACAAACAAACCAAACAAAAAAGCTCTCACCTCCTCACACCTCCCACCCTCCCAAAAAAGGGGTCTTTTGTTGTAGTCAGATGAATGGTCATGGCATGGTTGTAGCAGATCTTTCTCGTAAACTTTTCTTATAAGCATATTAATTTGGGGTCCATCCAGTTAAAAATCTCCTGTTTGTTTGGAAACGGCCAAAAGGAGAAATCCCCAGGAATGTGCACCTAGACATCAATGAGGTCTGTGCTCATTAGAGTTCAGAGTACAGGGGGTTATGTTTTAATTTAACAACTGCAGCAAATCAACTTAATTTGCTTGAAGTAGTTCAAGGCACAGCCTCTTACTCTCACGTTTCTTCTTGCAGGTGCTGGGAAATCCAATGGCAAATGCTAACAACCCTATGAACCCAGCAGGAAATCCCATGGCTTCTGGGATGACAACCAGCAACCCTGGAATCAATTCCCCTCAGTTTGCTGGACAGCAGCAACAATTTTCAGCCAAGGCAGGCTCCACTCAGCCATACATCCAGCAGGGCATGTATGGGCGACCCAATTATCCTGGGAGTGGAGGTTTTGGTGGCAGGTAAGATGATTTACTTCTCTGAGGTGGAAAAATGGATGTAAATAGTTGATGAAGCTTGTTTTAGTGACCTGGCAGAAGTGTCATGGGCTTGTTTTAATTGTATGAGGTCTCAGTAGCTATTTTCTGGTGGTTAACTGAAGCACATACTGCTTTTACAGCTTTGGAAATCGGCTGCCCAAACTGCAAAGAAATTCATCACAGTAAATGGAAATGGCTTAGGTCAATCAATTAGCTCTAATAAACCCCCAAAATAAAGTTTTAATTAAGAGAGATGTTAAACAGACCACAGGCTTAGGAATGATTAACATTTAATAAGGCCAGGATGTGAAAGGTATTGATGGTATAATTTCTACGTGCATATGGAGGAGTAAGCTTGAGTATTGGGCAAAGTAGTTTCCTATGCAACAGAATTTTCCTGCCCAAAGATTTACTCCACAGAAGGAATTTGAAAAGAATTGAGAATGAAGATGTTTGTTAAAAAAGATGCTCATGTTGTGTATTTATTTTTGGGAAAGAAGTGCTGCATTAGTCATATAATCCAGGGATATTTGTAAACAGGGGTGGTAAGGACACTTAACTGAAATCACTATTTATGGTACCAGTGCAAAGGCTGCTGAAGAGACTGCTGCTGTTAGCATAGGCAGTCTAGTGTGAAGAATATAAGCTTGGGACTCAGAGAGAGAGAGAGTTTATCTCTTCCTATGTCTCTGTCACTCATCTACTGAGTGACCTTGAACAAGCCAAAAAGTTTCTTCAGCTTTGTATTAACATCTCTAAAATGGGCATGTTATATTGGACCATATTCATAAAGATACTTGATAACTTGAAGTGGGAAAGGCATGGTTTGGCTTAGCTGGGTTTATCTTGGGAAGAGAAGGATAGGAGCTGCAGAACACACTGGGATCCAGTGGAGTCGATTGCATTGGGTCTCTCCTGGCCTTTCTGCTAAGGTTCAGGGAGAAATGCCTTTATGATATCTTGAACACTTGCCATAATTCACAACTGAGGCAGATTAATGTGCTGTCCTAGAGCAAGTTCACTGTTCCTGCTCCTGTGTGTTTGCCCCTACACTACTGAGAAGCAGAGCTTTTACTCTCAGGAGTTCAGTTCTACTTTGCAGGAAGCTACAAAGAGCTGCAAAGAAGTTCATTGCCCCCAAAGTGACTGCTGGCAGTGCCTTGCAGTCCCAGTGGCACCTGGGCACCTGTAGGTGCAACCCCTGTCTCCTGTACACCCCTAATTACCTGGCCTGCTGGCTTTCATTAGTCATTGATGCTTTTGGAACAGTTCCAGGTGAGGATCACACCAACATCCAAACCAAAATCCACCAGGCGCATCTTAATTCTCTCCTCCTTTCTCTTCTATCCCATTAGTTACCCTGGAGGCCCAAATACCCCCGCAGGAATGGGGATTCCCCCCCACACGAGGCCACCAGCTGATTTCACCCAGCCAGCTGCAGCTGCTGCCGCTGCTGCAGTTGCAGCTGCAGCTGCTACAGCAACAGCTACAGCTACAGCCACTGTGGCAGCCCTTCAGGAAACACAGAACAAGGACATGAACCAGTATGGACCGGTAAGAGAGTAACCCTTATGTCCTCATACCTGCTTGATCTGGACCATTATAGGGAATTGGCTGTCCTTCTCACTGTTGTGTTTGTTAGGGTGCCTACTGTTGGGGTTTTTTGGGTTTTGGAGGGCTTTTTTTTGTGCATGAGCATGGTTAGAAATGCTTATGAGAAACTGCTGGAATGTGGGTATGTAGGTATGAGTCAGTCCCCGTGTTTTTCCTGATAAAACTTGCCTAGCTGTATTTTTTATTTTCGGGGGTGCCTCTTAAAAAAATTTGAGGATTTCTCAAAGTTGCAGCTGCATCTGACATTGATACATTACTGCTGCTTTTTTCCAGCCCTCTAAATTTGAGTCCCTAGTGAAATGTTCTAGAATCTTGCAATAGGTTTTGTAGCTCTTGAACAATTGTTTGTTTATGCAGTTGGTTGGTTGGGTTATTTCCCTTCAAACAGGGAGACAACAACAGAAGAGAGATTTGGTTTTCAATAATGTTGTCTATACAGTCAGCTATGTGAGACATGCATTTCCAGTGACCCATAACTTCTAGCATGTCATGACTTCGTGAAATTTTTTCCTTAAAATAAACAAGGGCTTGATCAATTCAGGTTTTCCCTCCCTACGTTTTTTACTTCTCTGAATTCTGAAGTATAAGAGTCCATGTGCCAGGTGATGAAAGGGCAGGGTCTCAGAAACTGTAAAGTTGTGCTCTATTTGCACAGCCAACATCCTAACCTGTTACCTTACAGTACCAGACCAGCCAATTCAAACTATTTAATTTCTCACCTTAGACTTACATCTGTCTACCACTCTTATGCTTTTTACAATTCCAGTTGGATTTTTATTGTAAATAACTTCACTGCCTGTCAAATGTTAGAGGACATTAAAGGAAAATGCGACATAAATCCTTCCCTTCTTCCCTTCCCCAAAAGCACGTTCAGCTCCCCCTTCCCATTTTATAAATGCATGTCGCATTTTATTCTTTTGTTTTTTTTCTTCTTCTTCCGTTGAAGGTTTGTTCCTCTTTCCAGATGGGTCCGACCCAGGCTTACAACAACCAGTTCATGAACCAGCCTGGTCCTCGTGGTCCTGCTTCTATGCCAGGCAACATGAACCCAGCCAGCATGGGAGCAGGAATGACACCTTCCAGCATGAGTGGGCCACCCATGGGCATGAACCAGCCTCGGCCTCCTGGAATGAGCCCCTTCAGCACCCACGGGCAGAGGATGCCCCAGCAGGCCTACCCAGGCCCACGCCCCCAATCTTTGCCCATACAGGGCATAAAGAGACCATACCCAGGAGAGGTAATGAAATAAATGATCTTTTGTGTACGCTGGTCCTTTGGCTGCGGGTTGCAACGTCCTGGGTAATGTGTGGTACACATCCCTTGGAGATAGGCACATCTTTGTCCCAGCTTTGGTAGGAATGCAGCCATTAAAATACTAGCAGGAGCATCTCTTCCTTTTTAGCTTCTAAAGTAGCCTGGTTGACCCTTGCTGTGTTAGTCCATGTGATGGTCATTAAGTCCAAGAAAGGTCCCAAACCAGAATATCATTCTAAGGTTCTCGTGGTGACTTAGGGATCTTAAAGCAAGCTTCCATCACAGGAGTGTAGTCTTTTAATGTGGCAACTTAGAAGGGACACTGAGGGTGAAATACTTCATTTTAGCCCAGTAGATATCTGATCTGCGTTTTCTTGGACGGTTTTATTTTTGTAAAAAAATATAGGACAGACATTGTACTGTAACACTAGTAATAATAGCAGTCATTTTCTTAGAGAACAGTCGCTTTCCAAACTTTCTGAGTGCTGATTTGCATAGTCACTAAGGTGAATATAAATAATGTTGAACTCAAATCCCTCTCTGTCGGCATTTATCTAATACCAGCTTATGTGGATTGTGAGAAGGTCCTGTGCTGCTATAGAGGATCTGAATGGCTTTATAGCAAAACTACATTGCCATTGACTTGTATTATGACAGGGAAAAACACTTAGGGTTAAATTTTTAGAGAAATTTAGGCAACCAAAGACGTAGACAAATGAGCTTTTGGAATTAAAAAGCACCAATGTGTTTTACTCTTCAAGTTAGAATGAATTGGGCAGTAAAGGCTTTTTAGAATTCCAGCAATTCCCAGCCACCTACAAATGCCTAAATGCTTTTACAAATCTAGCCATCACTTGGTAGCTTCAGAGATCATTTCGTGGTGATATTCTGTATTCAACTGAGACTTCAACAACAGATGTGGAGCTCTGAATATTATGATACTGCCTTGACAGTAATAATGGTTCTAAGAGTTTATAGAAAATGCACAGCAAGGAGAACCATGGCATGCAGAAAATACAGAAAACATTCCTGCCTCAGCTACATTTCTTTCCTGCTCTGCAAACTGCTTTTTTCCTAAATAACTAATCAGAAATTTAAAAAATTATGTGCTTTTGAGGGAGTTGTTTCTCTTAGGAGGCTTTTCACTCTGTAAATACTGCCACTTATTTACAAGTAAGTTAAGAAAACAAAAAAGGTGCCTTGTTCATGTGATTTTTCATATTTTAAGGATGACTTTAAATCTCTTTTTGCTGCTTCAGAATCGGGTTTTTCATTGTAAGTGAATATGTTCATGTTTCCAACAATTCAGTTCTGAACAGTGCCATGAATGTTGCGTGTTTGTTGGGCTGGAATTTTGCAGGTGATATTTGCCTATTGTTATTGAAGGGTTCATTTATGGAAATGTCTTATCAATAAGTTGATTTTTCAAATTGACATTCTACTACCTTTATAGAGTTCCAATTTTCATGACTTCAATTCCATACCCACAGCACAGTCTTAGCTAGAATCAGCAAAGTGCTTGTGACTGGTAAGAACTTCTCTTCAGATGTTAAAAGTATTGCTGAACACTCTGGCAAGAGGCCAGCAGAGCAATTGGGTTGAAAAGGCAGGCGTGGACAACACAGCTTCTATGCTCTTGCCCATTCCAGGGTTTTATTTTATTTTATTTATTTAACTTTTTCTTTTTTTGCACTTCCATTCTGCATCTGAAAAAGGAGCCCCAGGCTTGGGTGTGGTAGCACTTGCAAGAACACAGAAATTTTGTGAACACTGCATCTGGTTGTTGTTCTGGTTTCCTGAAGCACAGTGCCTTCTACAGTGTTACAAGGCTGAGTGCCTGTGCCTTACCCCGCTTTGCTTTGCAAGATTTTTTATGCTTTTAAGAAATATTCACCTGAAGGGGTTTTGTTTGTTCTGATTGTGCTGCTGAATGTGTGCTGATAATCCACACAAGAAAGCTGCTTGCGTAAAACACGGCTTTTGTCTTCTTGTATCCCTGTCCTGAAACAGCCAAATTATGGAAACCAGCAGTATGGACCAAATAGCCAGTTTCCAAACCAGCCTGGTCAGTACCCCACTCCCAACCCTCCAAGACCCCTGACGTCTCCCAACTATCCTGGGCAGAGGATGCCAAGCCAGCAGAACACAGGGCAGTACCCTCCTCCAACCGTCAACATGGGCCAGTATTACAAGGTAGGAATTCTGAGATTGTCTTGTTCTCTTCTGGTGGCCATTTATTAATGAAGTCATGTTGATGGTTTCATAGATATTGCTTTTATGTAGTTAAAGGAAAGAGAGAAAAAAAAACAAACAACAAACCTTGAGTTTTTACTACTTTTGTTGGGTATCACAGAATCGAGTCAATCAGCCGAGTTGCGTTGCAACTTCAGAGCAGTTCATAAAGAAAATTGAATGTTGCTGCAGCTCGTTAGAGGCTTTTACAAGAAAATGTTGGGTTTGCTTTAAAAATAGCTTGTAAAAAGAAGTACCTAATGGGATTCAGGTGTGCTATTTTCACCTATTCGTGGTCCCCTGCAAGAACGCAACTATGGAAATTTGTAATAAACAAGTTCCACATTGCAGCATTCCAGTTTGGGACCTACAGTGATCACTGTTGGATTAAGCCAGGCCAAACTTAAAAGGTGTTCCAGCTGCAGGTTTCATCTTTGAACTGAAGTTTCTGTGACTTTTTTTCAACCTCTTCCTCATTTTGCCTCAGTCTTTCCCCTCTGTGCTGCTTGTTTTGGGTGAGAGCCAGAGTTGTTAAAATGTTGCCAAAAAAAAACCAAACCTGTTTATGGATACATCTTGAGCACTTTGTATCCTTCAAACTGAGGTTGCACTGAGGGCCTGCTGAGGTTTTCCACCTTTGAAATGCACACAAAAGTGATCTATTGCACACAGGTACTCCAGTGAGCATAAAAATGAGGAGGACCATTGATCTTCTGACCTGCTTGAAGCATTAGCTGTTGAAGTATCTGGACTACATTCTGAATTTGAATGTAGCCTGAAAGAATCTAAGTTGCACAGTGTCGTTGAATTGGAATTGTTTGGTGTGATTCACACAGAAAACACCATTAAAAAAAAAAAAAGGGAAAGCAAACCCCTTTTCTGTAAAGCATCTGTTCTGTGTCCACTGTGGTACCCAAAGGAATGCCTGTTGGATCATGGCAGCTTCTGACACTGTCAGGAACAGACAGATCCTCTGTATAATAGTTCCAGTGCAGTCACTCATGCTAAAGTAACTGCAGAAAATCTCCAGCAAGTTCTTAAGTGACAGATTTTTAAGTACATTTTATGTGCATTTATTCTGGATGGGGTTTATGTTTTTTGTTTATCAGATACTTCCGACAGGGAATTTGTCTCTTTATAATGTATCCCCTGTGTTGTATTTAAATATTGGCTGTTCTGGAAACAGTTAGGAAAAAAGGAGATCTTGTTAAAAAGGCAGATGATCCTGGTTAGGGGGGAAATTCCACAGACAAAACCTGAACCTTTGAATTGTAGTGATTGTGCAGATAGTAACTGTGTGAGTCAAAGATAAAAACCAAAGATGGCTGGAAACTTGAATGTTTAAGATTTGAGAAGGCACCTCTCTTCTTATGTACTCTCAAGTATCTTGGGTTAGCAGAGCAGCATTTAGATACAGAATCAGATTTGAAGTCACAGTGCTTGGGCTGTCTGTAAAGATTTCCGTCCTCTGACACTCTCCTGTGTTTTTCTGCTTTATGATACATGAGCCATGAAGTTGCAGTTTTGTTTAACGTCAGCTTTCTTCACATCAGGGTTATTATTGGTTTATTCAGTTGACTGCAACCATCCCCTTAATTATAAGAAACCAAACCAAAGGTGGTTTAATGCGTAGCTACTATTCATACTTAATTGTCCTTTTTCTGTCTTAGCTAGCAGCAAGCTAGGAACAGAATCAAATTGCAGGTGCACAGAATAAGAAACATCCCCTGGCTCCCAGAGCTTTAATTCTGAGTACAGGAGTTGAACAAGGGTGGAAGAAAGGATAGATGGAAGTAAAAAGGACACAGAGTGGCTAATTTGTGTGTCTTTGGATTTTGGGTTTTGTGTAGGCTTCTGTGCACTGGGGCTGTTTTGGGAGGAAGGCAGAGGGCTGGGTGGGCTGTGGTGCAGTGGGAAAACTGAAGCAAATGGCTGGTGTGGTTTGGAAAGAGAGCATCCAGAGGAACACAGTAAACCTTTCAGCAGCCTTGCTTGTATCTGGTCATTGCCTGGGTTAAGCTGGCTGGTCTGCTGGTTTCAGTTCCTGCCTCATGGCACACGCTGTGGTTACTCCTCCAGAATCACAGGGGCCTGCCTCCCTTGTCTGTTGTCTTTGGTATTTGATAACAGTGCTGTTCACAAGGCTTATTCTTCTTGTTTCAAGACTGCAATAACAATGTGATGTTATTTATTTTCTAGCCATCAAGGCCTGTACCTGTGGCAAATTACCCTCATTCACCTGTTCCAGGAAACCCCACGCCACCCATGACACCAGGGAGCAATATTCCTCCATACCTGTCACCTAACCAGGATGTCAAACCACCATTCCCACCTGACATTAAACCAAATATCAATGCTTTACCACCGCCTCCAAGTGAGTAGCAAACAGAATGCCCCCACAGTCGTTTATTGTTCCTCTGCTCTGTGCCACATGCATTTCAGAGTCTGGAAAGAAGCTGTGATTGCTGCTCTGGGAGAGGCTGGAGTTGTTCAGTTGTAATAGGTGGCATGCACAGTGTAGGCTCACTTGAGCCAGTGCACAGGATAGAGAAAGACTGCTGTGCTCTTCTGAAATAGAATATCGGAAAAGTTCTTCCAGGTTAAACTTGTAAGGATTTTACTCCAGAATTATTCCTTTGATATGCTTCCTGAGGAGAAAACACTTGATTTTGGGTTGTGCTGTGTGTGCTTCATAGGCTCGTTTATTGTATGAACTTCCATTTGGTCTGTTTTGTTCAAGGGCAAAGCCATTCATTGAACAACACTGCGGAGTAGGATAAAATGTGAATATTTATAGCAGTGTCTCTATTGTGATCCATACAGGCTTCTTAGGAATATTCAGTACTGTGCCAGAAATTGATATATGTTCCTTTCAAAGCCACTCAACGTCACAGCTACACTTGGCTGGGAACAAGACAGGAATAACAAGATTTCTCTGACTGAATACTAGCATGAGATGTTTGAGGTTTTGAAGTGACTGATGAACAATAGGAGCTATCATTTACCAGGGAGCTGGGAGAACCTTATGTTTTCTGTAAAATAACTGCTGCTGCATTAGCACTTTGCAGCTCTGTTTGGAGTTCAGGATAGCTGAAAAATCAAGTAGAACAAGATGGGCTGCAGTATTTTTTGGGCAAGAAGATAGGATTTAAAGCCATTTGGACTTCATAGATCAGCTGTAAGTTACCTCAGAATCTCATCTTATGGGCTCAGATAGTAATTGGATACCAGTGTCCTTGGTCATCACGTTGTTTCAGCTGATGGAACTGTTGAAACTAATTGGGTAATGTTGATCCTCGTTCAAAGCAGGGAAAACAAACATTGTCACAGTTTGACATTGTTAAGAGATTTGTTTTCAGTCTTCTGCCAACAGAGTAAGCTTGGACATAGAACCTATCCTGTAATAAAACCCAAGAATTCTTGCCATGCCTGGTTTCTGTTGGTGGCTGGAACACTATGGCCCTAATGTGAAGTGTGTGACAATAGAAGATTGCTGTGCCCTCGCTCTCAGTTGGAGCCTTGTCGCTTGTATCAGTCAGATGACAGAGTTACTTCTGATTGTATTTTTTTGTGTGTGTGTGAGCCCGCTGAGTTAGACCCAGTAGCAGATCACTGTGCACTTTGTTACTATTCTGTGTAAATGTACACGTTGTTATTGCACTGCAGATGCTAAAGGGAAAGTTCACGCTTTCTCTCCCTCTTCGATCCCAGCCAACCACAACGATGAGCTGCGCCTGACCTTCCCTGTCAGGGACGGGGTTGTCCTGGAGCCCTTCCGCCTGGAGCACAACCTGGCAGTCAGTAACCACGTCTTTCACCTGCGGCCCACTGTGCACCAGACTCTGATGTGGAGGTGAGCTCAGCCTTGCTGCAGTGAGTCCTGCATCCCCTGAGGGAGGGCTGGCAGGCCAGAGGCACTGTCCTTCTATTTGCCAGGAATTTTGCTTCCAAAATTGTAGCCTGGAAGTGTGGGAAGAATGTCCTTTCAACTCACAGATACTCTAAGCTGTCGTTTTCCAGAGACAACATGTTCTAAAATGCTTCACGATTCGTATTGCATGTCCTTGCTGATAGCTCACACCATGTAGTGTCTGAAAAACCACTGCAACCATGGCATCCTTTCTGCTCTGGGTGGAACAGGAGTGGGGATTCCCTGACTCACACCACTACAAACTTACATCTGGAAATCTGAAGTCCCAGGAGCTTTGTGACCTCTGAAACGTTAGATGCAGGAGTAGCTCTTCAGGGCTCTTAGAGTTTATGCTTAAATTAAACAGTGCAGAGTTATCTGATAATGAAGAATAACCCACTTAAGAGTAAGGACCTGATTTAGAAGCTTGGTAAAATAATTTGGAAAGACAAGTGCTTAAATTCCCCGAACTTCAGAAGCTAACTTCCTAAATTCCCCTGTTCTTTGACTCCACCAGTGAGCACAGCTCAGAAATGTGAGAGCATAGCTTTCCTCATACAAAGGCTTCTGGTTTTTACTTACAGTGAACTGTTACTTCCAGCACAGAGGCATATTTTTCCTTGGTGGTACTTTCCTGTATTTAATGTAGCTCTGTATAAGTGATTCTGGGGTATGTTTTGATTGCACCACATTCATGGAGGGGCCTTAGATCAAATGACAGTCAAAGCCTTAACTTTTATTTATTTATATATTTTCAAATACTAGAGGATAATTTTGTCTCCTTGTTTGGTTTTTCTCAGAAAGTATCTCTGTTTATCCTGGCTGAGCCAGGATAAACATTGCATTGTTTGAGCCTTTCTCTGTGGAGGCTGCTTAGTTGCTTGGGATCTCACATGGAGGTTGCTTAGAGGTGTAGCTTTAGGTTTTGTTTTTCCTGGGAGGATCTTCTTCCCGTTCACTGGAAGCCACTGGAGATGTGTGTTTTCCTGGTGTGGAGAGTGTGAGGCGGGCAGAGAGATGCTCACTTCCCTGGCCTGGGGTGGGCTCTGACTCTGGAGCTGAGGCTTGGTGCAGGATGCAGGACTCCTTGCTACCCCAGTGCCCCTGTGCCCTGAGGGAGCCTGGGGCTTGGGAGGGAGGGAGATTGCAGGCAGACCATATCCCATAATTAACACCTAACTCTGAGGTCAGTTATTGCTTGCTTGCATTTCATTATCGTGGAGTACTCGCAGCAGAGGGAGTTTTGGCAGTTATTTGCCAGTTCTTATTAATAAGTAATCACTACTGGGGCTTGTGCTGGCTCATTCAGTAGATTTATAGTGCTGCACTGAGGCATGAGGCTGGTTCTTAATATCTGTTCTTTCTTTCCTCCTTCCCTCACCAAACACACAGCCTTTATTTCAACTTATTTTAATGAAGACTCACAGGTGAACTGTGCTCAGGTCTGCTGTTTTGAAAAGCCTGTTAATAGTGGGGAGAACGGATAGTCCTGTCATGAAGTAATTTCACATTTAACTCGGGGCTGGATGGATGCCAGAAAAATGAATTAGTCACATGTGTGGATGGATTTTGGTTTTTATAGAGAATGGTGGAACCGAGCCAATTCTCAATATTTTTCTGCCACTTAAAGTGTTGGGCAAAACCTCTCACGTGTGCACACATAATGAATAGCGATGCAAGTATTGCCCTCCCCATGGGAACTTTTCATGGTTACGAGAAACAGAGAGGTTGAAGGCAGGGAAAATGTCTCCTTGAAGCTGGGTTCAGCCTTCACAGTGCTGTGTTATTAATAATGTCCCATGGTGGAGACACTGTGTGCTGAGAACACGAGGCTCTGCTGAGCTCTGGCACCAGCGTGGCACTCAGCAGGTCTGCTCACCTCCTCTGCTTGGGTTTGACACCAGGGGTACCGAGTTTGGATCGCTGTGCTGTGCTCTCTTGAGGTGAGAAACTCAGTGGAACCTGCAGAATGAGCTTTCAGAAAATGGTTAATAAAAGATTGAGGAAAAAAAAGCCTGAAAAGACTTCATGTAGATGGGTTATGTTGAAAGCTCGGGTAATTTGTGTTCTATAACTTTCTTTTTAAAAAACCCACGTTTGTGTCCGCTGCTAAATCTTGATGTTTTGAAATCCAGAAAAGATGATGTTGAGTGAGATTGAAGTCTTTGTAAGGAAAATGGCATTTAGGGTGTTAAATCTCCTGAATGAGCTGCTCCTCTTGGATCTTACAAAGATATTTTCTTTCAGGCAACATGGATTTTTCAGGAAAGTAGATTTTAAAGTTTGAATAATAAACTTTGAGCTGTCTTTTGCCAGCATGAACAGCAGAATTCTGACATTTCAGTACAGTTTTCTGTGTTCTTTTAAATTTTTTCTCGAAATTGCTCATTCCTAACACAAGGTTAACATACATTTATGAAACTAAAGTCATAGTCTCTACTCACTTAATTTTTGATTAACTTAATCTCAGCCTTTTTATTTTTTGAAGGTGTTAGAGAACTATACACCTGAGGAGCTAAATAGTGAGTGGAAGTTATTATAGGGGAGGTGGTAGGAATTCATGCCCTGAAAGAAGGTCTAAATGGGATAGATTTAGTCCACAGTCATGTTAATTTAGAAACACACAAGCTGATTTTGGTGGAGGTGAGATATAGGAGTAATTTTATCTTAGTTGATTTACTTGTTCTAAGGCAGGATTAGCTGTACTTATGTTTTGTCTGACAGGCATTCATTCAAATGCTTTTTTAAGTGCTCTGAGGTAGTGAAGAATCCAGACCTCCAGCACAACCCACTGCAGCATATTGCTTTCTCATTCTTCACTCCTAACACAGGAAGGACCTGCCTGATGCTGACATTCTTCTTTCTTCAAGATGACTCCATGGTCTGGGTTTGCAAAGAGGTTTGAGATGTTTCCTTGAAAAGTGTAAAATATGAACAACTCTGGGGCATGCTTGCATCATTAATTCATCATGACTTGCTTCTGTTCAGGGCTTTTATGAAGGAAGTGTGTTATATCCTTAATGGCAATAATTCAAGAAAAATAATCTGATTGATCGAGAGAAATGTTCCTCACATAAAAACCATCTCCCTCTGCAGTGTGAAAGCAAAGTTAAAGGAAGATTTATTGGTTGTTGTGCAGGTCTGACTTGGAATTGCAGTTTAAGTGCTACCACCACGAAGACAGGCAAATGAACACAAACTGGCCAGCTTCAGTCCAGGTCAGCGTTAATGCAACCCCACTTACCATCGAGCGTGGTGACAACAAGACATCTCACAAACCTCTGCACCTAAAGCACGTCTGCCAGCCAGGGAGAAACACGATCCAGATCACAGTCACAGCCTGTTGTTGCGTAAGTACCCCAGCTCAGGGCTGCTGATGCTGAGTCTGCTGTTTAGAGCAGTTTGCAAATGTTGCCTTAGCTGAAAGAGCTTTACTTTTGTTTTTTTTTCCATGCCTTTTTCTGGTGGGGTTTTTACTTAATGATGTTGACACAGTCAGAGTGCTAATATGGAAATTTTTGCTGCTTAATTGTTGCAGAATGTAGTGGCGTCCTTCCAATGTCTCTGACAAGGTTCTAGGGGAGGAAGGGAGTTTTGTCTCCTACCTTCTCGTGTTTGCCTGTGTAACAAAGTGGCTGAAGTCTCTTGATGTAGAAGTAGATTATTGTGATGAAGACTGTTGATGGTAGCATTTTCATTTATACAGTGTATTAAACTGTCTTTGGTTTGTCATGAAAGTATCAACATTGTAATCACTGGTGCTGGTGATGATTTTTCAAATACCTTTTCAGATGAAAAGCTCATATTCAATGATGTAATCTAGACCACTGAGCTTTCCTCTCTTCCATGGGTTAATTACTCTCAGGGTTGAGTACTGTATTTTTAATACAGACCATTCTGCAAATCCAGTCTGAGTTTCTGACTGTTCTCTTGTCACTGACAATAAAGCAAGCTGCTGGCTCTCACAAGGTCACAGTGTGAGGCACTTTGACAAGATGCCATCCACTCATTTTGCTTTACTTCACACGGATGTTTCCCTGCATAATGTCATTTATCTGGTGGGTAAGAGCAGGGGGCAGCATCCTGTGAATCCACAATGGGTAAGAAGATTCAGCTGATTCCAGGCACATCAGTTGCAAATTGGTTTCACAACTTCCAAGTAGTCTGAGGGCAGGCAGGTAGGCTAGACTGTATCAGACAGTCCAGGGCTTTAAAAATAAACCCTGATGTCTGAGATTAATATGTCAGCTGTGCATATACTGAATATTAAGGAGGGAGAAAATGCAGCAAATCCTTGCTTTTTTTAAAGCCTTTGTATACATTAAGCAAGGAGCAACTGCACGATGTGCAGAATATCCATAAGGGAGCGTGTGCGCTCAGCAGAGCAGAACCAGTTGTTATGTTTAAGCCTCAGGCTTTCACAGAAACCAAGTGTCAAAGGGAAGAGTGCAGCTCAGTTTGGGAGTGCGTTTAACACGTGTGTTTGGTTCTCTTCCTAACCAGATGTGTTTCCTTGCAGTCACACTTGTTCGTGTTGCAGTTGGTGCACCGGCCATCGGTTCGCTCGGTTCTTCAAGGTCTCCTAAAGAAACGCCTCCTCCCAGCAGAACATTGTATCACTAAGAGTGAGTTTGCATTTAGTGTCGGTGATGACTTTCCAGAGTGCCTATGCTCAGTTGTGATAAGCTATCTATACACCAGATTTACTTGTTTATTGATAACCTGAAGCTGCACTTAAAGAATTTGCAGAATATGATGTGGGTAGATGGATCCCTGCTATCCTGAAATGTTAATGGCTATTTGGGTGGAGGCAACAAAGTTTCAAGGACACAGGCTTAGTTCCTAAAGAGGACTGTCCTATTCCAGGAGAATCTCTCTGTCTTTTCCCCATATTTGTTTTTTACTCACCAGTAAAGAAAGATTAATTCTTTATTTATCTAGGGCTGCTTTTGGTGCTTGTACAACACTTAATTTGATTAAGAATATAGCTGATATGCATGTGTGATGGTTTTCTGTTCAGGAGAACGTTCTAAATTACACAGAAGACACCTGTGCGGGTATATTATTCATTCAATTGTCCCTTAAATGTTGAAGTAATTCCCTAAATATTCTTAAATATTGAAGAAATTTCTGTGTTGGGACTCGAAATACACTTTGTGCTTTCTCACGTCTATACCCACCTTCTTCCTAAACAGTCAAGAGGAACTTCAGCAGCGTAGCAGCTTCCTCTGGCAATGCAACACTAAACGGGGAGGATGGAGTGGAGCAGACTGCCATTAAGGTGTCTCTGAAGTGTCCCATCACATTCCGGCGGATCCAGCTCCCGGCGAGGGGTCACGACTGCAAGCACGTACAGGTGAGTGGGTGCCAGTGCCTGGCAGGGTTCCCTCAGCCAGGGGTTCTTACAGGACCTTCAGCTTGGCTGCCCTATCACAGCACCTCATAAATACATGGCATTTACATCTGTAAGCCTCAGTAGTTAACTGCCTATATGCAGAGGGGAAAATTAAGCTGTTTGGTTTTGTTTTCAGTGCTAGGAGGCTTTTTTTCACGTCAGTTTTACTTTTGTCTAACTGCTTCATTTAATACAGAATTTTCCTTTTGTTTTCTTTTGTTTTGTCTGGTTTGTTTGTTTTGTTTTGTTTTGTTTTTTTTTCTTTTTTGTTTCTTTCTGATACCTAGTGCTTTGATCTGGAATCTTACTTGCAACTGAACTGTGAAAGAGGAACTTGGCGGTGTCCAGTATGCAAGTAAGTGCAACCATACTACATAAAATGCAGTTGTACACAATTTGACCAAATTCAGATCATATTTAAGATCGTAAAGAGGAGAAGGAAGTTGTAGGAAATAAGGTTATAGATCACATTTACTTAAAGTCCAGTGAGAATTCCTACAGTATTTGACCACCCTGGGTTGTTAGAAATTTAAAAACATGAAATGATATTTTCTCACAAGATTTCATTACAGATCATCAGTGGCTTTTATAGAGTTCAAAAGAGGCTCAAATATTTACATTGATAAGGTAGATTATCTACAATCCAGAATAAGGCTAATTTTTTAAAAAGTAAAAAATTTCCAAGGAGCAAAAGCTGGAGTTGTTTCTTAGAGGAAAAGAGGGAAGGATACCTTGGCATAATTTCAAGCTAATGTTTTGACGAAAGAGTTAATGTACTGCAGAAATAAATGGAAGAAAAACTTGGAAGTGGTTACAGACTGTCCATCCTTGTGTTTAACTGGGCAGAAAAAACAGGAGGCCAGTTCAGTGTCTGTAACCTCCTGTGCTCAGTGCACAGGATGGGGAGTGTGTTCCAGCCTCAGCCGAGGATCCAGGGCCCTTCAGCTCCAGCAGCTGTGGCTGGAACAGCTGGTCCTGCCTCTGCACAAGAGTCCAGTTGGGTCCTTGCTCTGCCAGCCAGTGTCAGGTACAAACAGCAGTGGGGATTGTCCATTCTGGCTGCTCTGCAGACATGGCAGGCTGGAGATGAGCTTGTTTCCATTCCTGTCCATGCCTGATCCACATCCTAACACGCAAGTGTTTCCTCCAAACTGCCCAAATCTTTTCTGTCTTCCATGTTTGGCTATAAATATCACAGGAGGTGAATATCTTGCTTTCTTAACTCATGTATTCATGCATCTAGGCTAAATTTTTGTCCTGTGTCTCTGAGCATGAGCACCTGCATTCAGATCTAAGTGCCTACATAGCTAAATCATTTCTGGTGTTGTTTTGTTCTGTCCCCATCTGTGCCCATCTGAAGTAGAATAGCTGTAATACATAGTTGCTTTGAAGCCATAGTACTGTGAAGCTCAAAAAAAGAGAAAGAACTAATTAAAAAAGAATAGTGTTAACTGATGTTCACAGGAGAGATCTGCTATGTTTGAAAATACTTTTAAATTTGCAATGTATTTCACTAACAAAAAGTTACTTAAAGAATGTGAACAGCTTGCACACACAAAGTAGATGTATCCTTATTTCATGTGTTTGATGTAAACATCCTGGTAATGTAGATGTAGAACTAAAACTGTTTGCCCCAAATCATTCCTTCCCTAGCAATATTCTAACATGAAGTTTGGTTTTTTTCTTACTTTTTAGTAAAACTGCTCTCTTGGAGGGCTTGGAGGTTGACCAGTATATGTGGGGTATTCTGAACGCTATACAAAAGTAAGTGATCTCCCTCCTGATAGCCAAGACTAAGCAACTAGGAGATGTGGTAATGAGTACTGAGATAGTCACACCAAAATAGATCTTGGTGATTCAATTTGAATGTTCTATTGCATGGTGCCTTGGTGGAGCAGGCGATGGAGTGACTCAGTTTCCATCTTCTTTGTAGATATTGTTTGGGTTATCTCATAATGGCAGCCTCACCACTGAAGCAGAGGCAAGAGCCAGAATGGAGGGTTTAATGCTTTCTTGTATTTACAAGCAGTCCCTCTGATTCAGAGGTGGCAAACCACATCGATATGTTTGGATTTCATTGTGTGGATAAACACAGAAATGTGTTCTCATGGTTGCCTTTTTTAAAATTTGCTTTCAGCACACTCTTGAGGAGTAAAAGTTCTTAATGTTGCATTATACCAGAGCATTTTAGAACATTGGTTACCATGCAGATTCATATGGAAACTTCAGCGGAATTGATTTAAAAAACCTCAACTGATAAGCTAAATTTTCACATTATTTTACAGCTCTGAGTTTGAAGAAGTTACCATTGATCCAACTTGCAGTTGGAGGCCGGTCCCTATAAAGTCAGATATTCACATCAAAGATGACCCAGATGGCATTCCCTCAAAAAGGTTTAAGACCATGAGTCCAAGCCAGATGATCATGCCAAACGTAATGGAGATGATTGCAGCTTTGGGTCCTGGCCCGTCACCGTACCCATCCCTACCCCCTCCTCCAGGAGGCAACAACTCCACTGAATATGGTAACCAAGGTTAGTTCCACGGCTTTGTGCACCAGCTGCTCACTGCAGCACTCAGTGCTTCAGTCAGCCTTGTGATTCAGGTGTGTCAAGGCATCTTCTCAGAGCGGTGCATGAGGAAAGCAATTTATATGGCTGCAGTTCCAAAGTTCTGTGTGAGCCTTTTCAGTTAAGATTCATCTGCTCAATAGAGTGTATGTTTTAGTGAGCATTATATTTTAGTAATATTTTGTAGCATTTAGTTATTTTGCTTAATATTTTAATTGTTTGGTGCTTGTCCTATTCAGTCATGCAGCCCTCCTTGAATCAAGACACATTGTATGTTACCTTCTGTGTTCATGGCCTGCCACAACAGACACATTTCTGCATTTTTTTTCTTTGCATTTTCCTTCTGTTCACTCTCAAGTGAAAACATCTAGTACTATATAAGTAGAAAACCTGACCCATTAACCCTGCTACTTGGGCCACATGGTTAACTTGTGGCCAGGCGAGTGACATTCCATGGGCCACCAGAAAAGGGACAGCTTTTAAAGAGCTTTTAGCTGCTTTGCAAACACCTTTGCATTAGAAAATTACTTTTGAGTTCCTCTGCCCATATGCTACCAGACTGAGGAACAGGGAACTAAATACAGGCAATGCAGATAGATTTTCAAATTACTGGTATGTTGTGAATAACTCAATTATAGTGACAATTCTGAAAACATGAAACCAGAGACTGTTTCTTTTGCAAGTAACATGATATGAGTCAGTTCAGCTCTGGGAAAAGACCAACTGTTCACACTATCAGAATCCCCAAATTGATTACAAGGTGATACATGTGCTTTTTGCAGGCGTTGGAGAAAAATATAGATTGCATGCAAAATATGGTTAATTTGCTCCAGTGACTGCAAAACTGGTGACAGATGATAAAACTTATAAGGTTTTCAAACAGATGAATGATTACTACAACAAAGCCAAGAGCACTGAATCACATTTTTTTCCCTCTTTTAGTAGGAGTGAAGTGCAGTTAGAGCCTGAGAACAGAGCTGTCTATTCTTCACCATATTTCCAGCTCATAGGAGCGGGCAGGATAGCCACATCACGGATGGGGTTTAGGTTCTGTGTGAGCATTGCTGCCTTATTTTGCTGCCTTCCCCTCTGAGTCCTGTAGCAGAGGTAGTCACTGCCCCTTGGAACCCTGAGTCACTGCTGGCAGGTGGAACCCACCCAGGGTTCTGTTTGCCCTGCAATAGGGATGTCAGAGCAGCAGATTATCCCAAATGTCTGGCAGGTCCCTCCCTCAGCACGTGGCACTACTCTTGCTGCAGAGAGGGGCTTGCTGCTGCATGGCATGCTGCCTTGGATCTTTATTCTCCATCAATACGTGCACTGAAACTCGGTGATTGCAATTACATCATGTCCTCTGATTAACAGTCCTTTAGAGCAATGCAGCAGTAGTATTGCTGCTGTGGTTTATGTTTGTTTATTTCGGTTTGCAGGGAAGCATACTGAAGTTTAATTTGCAAACATAACAAATATTCAGTGCTGCAAGACCACATTCCAGCTGCCTGCTAATTAATTATTCCTGATGCAAGGCAAGACCAGCTATGTTCTGTGAGACTCATCCGGTTTGCAGATTAACAAAATGAGAATTAGTAAAGGCTCTGCAGTATTTACATGATAGATCAAAGTCCTGACGTCTTTGAGAAGTACCCTTACATGGCTAATGACTACAATTCCTTCAAGATTAAACTTCTGCTTGTGAAGCTGTGCTAAAGAGCAAATGATGCAACTACTTCAGTTTGTCAAACTCCCTTCTTGAGTTGAATATTTAAAACTGCTGTACTTCAGCTGACAAACTGCAGGCTCTCTGTGCAAGCTCCAAAGCTATTCTGTTATTTTGGAGCTCAGTATCATGCAGTTCACTTGCTTGAATGAAATAGCTGAATGATTTTAGTTAATTTTTTTTTTTTGCTATTCATAGCAAATAAGTTACTAGAGCTGATATCTGAGTAGGAAGTGTTAAGAGAGGAATCTTGACAAAAAATGTGAAGAGTAAAATCCCTGTATTGGGATAGCTGCTTGCTTTGAAATTTGGATGAAGATCCCTGTGCTGAGGTGGGCTGGATCCATATGGACAGCAGTCATAGAGTATTTGTCCTGCAGAGCAGCAGGGAGCTTCAGGCCAGGTGTAAATCCAGTCAGTCAAGTGAATTTTATGTTTTGTGGGAGCCCTGATAGGACATGAACACATCTTCTATGCCTTTTATGAAGGGATAGAGTAGATGCTGTGCTGTGAACTGGTATTGTGGCATCTTCCACATTCACTTCTGTCGATTACTTTCATCAGGAGCTGAAGCAATGCTACAATCTTACAGAGCGTGTAGAAGCACAGACATAAATAACACGGGTGTCCTATAAATAATCTGGGACTTGGGCAGTCAGTGTGGGTTACACTGGGATGTTTCCAGATACAACTATCCCATAGAATTTAATATCCTCTTCACTTCTCGGCACGGTTAAGTTTATGTGGTGATTTGGCAGCAGCTTTTCAAAATGTCAGCAGTTTTCAATTAGTTCCAACACATAAATGAGTGATTGCAGCAGCCAGTGTTTGGAAGCCAAGTGCCCTGTCCCCACTCTCTCAGCACTGGGGACACAGCGTTGTCAGGTTCAGTGTCACACAGCTCCTGCAAAACACCGGGAGAGATCAACCTTGCAAACAAATCACATCTGTTTCTCTTTCAGGCAACAGTTACCAAGGTCACGGCAATTTTGACTTCCCGCATGGGAATCCTGGTGGCACATCTATGAATGACTTCATGCATGGGCCACAGCTGTCACATCCCCCAGACATGCCGAGCAGCATGGCAGCTCTCGACAAGCCTCTCAGTCACCCCATGCAGGAATCTGTAAGTAATGGTGCTGGGCACTTAGATTCTGGTTTGTGGGGCTAAGGAGCTCTCATCCAGCTGATGGACTTACCTTATAAACTGCTTTTGCTTTTTGTGGATTCCTCACTTGGGAAGTTGGTGAAATGGAATGGTCTTGAGAAATGCTGGAAATGCTATTTCTAGTTTCTGGCCATTTTGAGTTTTTGGAGAAGCGTTTCTGCACTTTTTTGAATTGTCATTTGAGCTTGTTTATCTGAAAGAAAGAACCTGGCTCAGTCTGCTTGTATTAATCATTGTGCTTTGCTCTGACACATGAAAAAAAAATGTACTTCATTCCCTAGGCCAGCAGGACTGTGAATATCCATCTCCAAGAGACAGCTTGTTAAAGCAAGATATTGGATGACTTCAGAGCAGGGACAATATCTTCCCTGGCTTTTTCTCTGAGGGCAAAATTTGCATCAAAGCATTTTGAGGGGGAATTCTACTCAAGTAGCATGAAAGGCACTTTTAAACTTTTGGTAATGGGACAAGCCTGCAGATTTCAAGGAGAGACACTGCCACAGGTCTGAAAATATCAATGTAAGAAACTAAAAAGTTGAAGTTCCTCAGGTCTCAGATGGTGAGGCAGAACTGTGCATTGGAAAAGCAGCTTGCTCAAAGCACTGAGTTTTCTATACAGAACTTTATATATCTCCAGAAAATGCAGTACTGCAGCAACTAGGTGATAGAAAAGCTACCAGCAGCATTTAGCTCTTAGGCATGGTTAGTCATCTATTTTAACTCTGTGTGTGGGGTGTGTATACATCCTTTTATGTTCATTTAAGTTGCAGGGCAGGGGGTTTTAAGTGTGCTGTTACTGCACAGGAAGGATGTTTAACTTGACAAGTCATATGTGCTGTGTCTTTAGTGAATCCTAGAAAGTACAATTTCAGAATGTAATGAGGAAACGTGGTAGCAGATGCTCAGCAAAAGCCTACTCAATGTCTCCTCTAGCTGGCAGTGGGTTTTCCAAGGAGGATGGTGAGAAAGAGAAGAGTGGAGAAAGAGCTCTTCATATAGTTTGGAGAGAGCCCAAGTACCAGGACTATCTGCAAAGGAAGAGTCCAGAAACTGGAATGACTTTACCACTTCACAGGCTGATAAATGGGGACAAACACGCTGTAAATGTAATTTTGCATTGGCAAATTCCTCATACACAGCTTAGAGTGGTCAGAATTCCCTGCATAGGAATCAACCATGCAGTATTAGAATCCTGTAGTGGCAGGAAATAATACCAGCCTGAACCACTCACAGCTGCTTTCTTCTGAATCAAAGTCACAGGGAATTATTCTTTGCTTCCCATTACCTGACACCTACCTCTTGACTTCATCAGTTAACAGCCATACCTTTGCTGTAGTAGCTGTCCTGGTGAAATTTCTGAAGTGGTAGGATATGAAGTAGTTGAATATAAAAGTGAAGAATTTGTAGCTTTCTGAAAATGGGACTGTTTGCATATAGCAGAGGTAATGGATGTTCCAGAGCTGTGGGAGTGTATCTAGGTAAATGTTAATGGACTTCCAGTTCTGTGGGCCAATCTGTAGCAAATCTAGTACTTGCTTATGATAGCTGGCAATGAAAGTAAACCTTTGCCTCACTTCCCCCTCATCTGTCATGATATTCAAGCAATACCATGTGGGAATAGGAAGCAGTGCTAAAGCAGATTCCTGCATTATGTCAATGGCTGTTTTTCTGTAAGGATCAGTTTTCAGGTCTTGTAGGAGAGGAGAATTAGATTAACCTTGTCAATGTGGCTGTGCAGTCTTCAGTCCACATTTGAGGACTCTGAGTGCTCCCACACAGCCTTTTCAGTGTTATAAAACAATCTGCTTTCCTCTTTCTCTCTTACCCTCTCTCTTTTGTTCTTTTCTCTCAAAATGAACTGTTTGTCTGCAGCAGACACTCAAGAAAGGCATCTTTAAAATCACTGCTTTTAGAGAAATGCATGCCTTTACCACGTTCCTAAATTGTGTAGTTGCATGTCTTTGGAGAGACACTTCATGCAAAAACAACTATAAACAAACTGTGTGATTGAACCAAGGTTTGAAGATGTTGCCTGTCCTTTTCTCTGGCTTTCTGTCTTTCCTTTACACAGTTAGCAGGTTTTTGTAGTTTGCACATACTATTCCCTTTGGCCATTTACGAGGTGAGTGGGGTTTGGATGTTCTGTTCTTTTAGTCCTGAGATCTCTCTTACTGGAGCTGAATGCTGCTGAGGAAGTTCTTGGTGTTCCTATTTCGAAGATTTATGTGGTGGCCCTTACACAGTGGTAGGCAGAGAAAGTTGATCCCTGCAGAGATACTCTGTAGGTCACTCCAGGAAATGCAGGTATTTGCCCAGTGTGGGTAGGGCTGGGTAACCAGGGATTAATCAATCAGAATTTCCTTCCCTCAACACTGCTGTTCCACTCCTATGGAAGAAGGAAAAAATCAGGACCTGAAACATGACCAGAAGTAATACCTCTTCCCCATCACAAAGCTATGGAACAGATGCTACCTTGCAACAGTGCAAGATTGCTGCAGAACAGCTGCCACAATCATATCATGTTTGTTTTCAGCAATTGTAAACAAGCTTTAGACAGAGGAGAGCTCAGTTAGCTCAAGTTTAGTGCTTCTTGCAGACAGTGTAAGGAGTGACTGAGCAATGGATGATGACACCATCGGTTCATATGCACAAAGAGGTGATATGGGCTGGTACTATGGTAAAACGTCATTGCTCTTGTTTCTGTTTTCACTGTTCCTCCCTCTCACACCAGCAAAAGTGTCACTGCAGCCATGAAGGGATCTAGAGCCAGGTACTGATGTGATTGGAAATTAATTCAGGGGCAGGGTGGGGAAATTCAGTGCGTGTCTACAAGGTTTCAGCTTGCAGACATGGCAAAGGGGTGGATGGGAAAAGTGGCCAAGAACATCAGCAGGATAGGCAGCATGGCATCTTTCAATAGTTTTGGTAGCTAACACAGCAGAAGAGTTGGTACAACTGTGACCCTGGTAATGGAGAGAGAGACAAACCATTGACTTAAGCTGATGATTTTTTTTTTTTTCCCCACTAATAATTTTCTTCAGGGACAGAAGGAATATTGCTGTGCAGCTGGCAGGCCCTGTTGCTCCACAGCTGTACACCTCTGCACTCCTAGAGGTCACTGTTGGGCTGTAGAGTTGTGTTGTTCTGTGCTATGAAGCTGAAGATGTACTTGTCTGCTATAAGCTTTTCTTTCATAGACTGTAAATGCTTTATGAGTGCCAAAGCTTATGCCTCTAAAAACAACTCTGGAATTATCTTGCTATGCAAGCAAAGACAACTTCATTAGACTATGCATTCATAGTGCAGGTCAGTGCTTTCAGAATAAAATGGTGGGAGTTGCAGGTGAAAGCTAAACATACCCAAAGTGTGTTCCTTACCATGTGTTTGCACCGTAGCCAACTTATCATTAGTTAGCTGAATGCAAGGAGAAAATGTTCCCATCCTGAGCATTTTGCTTTCTCCTTGGGAGGCTGGTGGAGTCACTGGCCTAAGTCAGATGGATTTGGAATCTGCAGTGGCTCTTCAAAGAATATGGTGGCCCTCATTCTTACAATAAACAATTAGTCCCTGTACACTCATTGTCTGAGGACCCAAGTCCTCAACTAAATTTATATTTAAATCTTTGCCTGTATAAACACAATGTAGAATTTCTAACCTGCTTATTTGTTTTGAAATCTGTCTGAGAGCATATTAATGCCTCTCCTGGTAAAAATAATTATTTATATAAATGCCAGCATGACCCTTGCTTTATGCATTCAGGGATAAGTTTAAGAGATTCTCCAATATAATCCTGTTTGGTTTTAGTTTTGTTTTTTTTTTCCAGAAATTGGTTTCCCACATTAACAACACTGTCATAAATTGCTTTTTACTTTTCGTTGTTATTATTAAGCTTTCTAATTTCCACACGTTCTGTTGCACATGTCTTCAATGAGTGAGGAAGGAAAGAGTACTGTTAAGACAGACATCTACTTATGTTTGGACTTTTGCAAAGTTTTTGGGCTGCAAATTCTTTTACATTCAAGTGTGATCTGTGAGCAGATTTTGTACAAACTTACCCCTACAGTAACAACAATGTTGAAGAATGTTTTTCAGGTAGTCAAACTGTGACCCCAATGGTGAGATGTGTATCAGTGATTTTTACCAGTTACTTTAAACTCTCATATACGATAGAGAGCCAAATACCATGCAGATAGAATCATCTCCACAAACCTTTGTAATACCAAAGTATTGAAAAGGACCTCCATGCAGCTGAGTTTGACTGTCCCAATGGATCAGTATTCAAGTTTCAGTTTTCCTAAGAGTGGTGAAAAGTATTTTTTAAAATACCTGTTTCTCTATTTTTATGGGAACATTTTAATTAAGTTTTGTAATAACCTACCTTTTGCTTTCTGGAGCTGAAGGCTGAGGGTTTAGATAACTTTGCAGTTTATGTGATATGAAGGAGTGAATAATGACATAGCATTTTGCTGGTTTCTGTTGGCTTGGCTGGATGAATTTCATGCTGTTGTTGTATGTATTTGTTCTTTTATTTCAGCTTCACTTTGTCCAATATGTAGCATTCCTCAAAAAATGTTTACATTTTTTGTTTCTCCATATACCCAATTAACATGAGATACCTGATTCTGAACATTCAGACACTTCTTTCTCATGGCACAAAGGTCAAGCCCCAGAGACTCCACTAGCATTAAATGTGACATGCAGCAGGAGGGAGAATTGGACTTGTGCATTTTTATTGCTTCTCTGTTATGTGAGAAAGACTTTTTCCCTATTCAGTAATAGGGTTGGGAACACGAGTGGATTGGTGCTTTATTCCCCACAGAACACATGAAAAAACACTAAGCTCTTGCTAGACAACTCATCCACAGCATGGACACAAAGCAGAGTGTGAGGGTTGGCTTAGTTGTAGCTAAGGCAGTGTACTTTGCAGTCAGCAGTGTGCAGCCACCCACAGCAGCTCAGCTCATGGTGAGGAATGTGCTTCCTGAGCTGCCTTGGTGCTGCCAGCCTTCAGAACCCAGGAATATCAGCGAGGAACACCTTCAGCCTTTAACAGGGGTGCTGCTTTCTGAGAAGAAGAGGAGGGGAAGGAGTGGGGAAGAGCTGGTGTTTGCAAGATGTTTGTAATGAGCTGGAACAGGAATAGGCTGTGGTGTCAGGAAGCTACCGAACGTGGAGCTGAGCAGAAATTACACATTTTCTCAGTTAATGAGTTTCCTGGCATAGGGATCATTCAACAAATTCTCCATTCATTCACAACACTTTAGGGCAAAAGTATCTGCCTTGCTGGTGTTGAGCAGCACCCATGAGCCTCCTTCTCTCCCCTTTGTGGTGCATTGTTTTGCATCTTTATACACAGTTTTTCCACATTACAAGGAAGCAAACCGACAGCACAAGTCCAACGTGTTTTTTCCCCTTGCAGACAACCTCCAAAAAGCTGAAACACGTCCTCCAGCATTGGGATATGGAGTTTTCCAATGGCGCTTTTTTATTTCTCTTTTTTTTGTTGTTCGCTGGTCGGTTTTGTCGGGGTTTTGTTTTTTTTGTCGTTGTGCGTGTCATTTTTTTTTTATTTTATTTTATTTCCTTTTATAACATGCAGTTACAGAGTCAGGCACGGCGAGCACTTGTACCTTGTGGCCTCACTTTCTTCTCCTGCTTTTTTCCTCCTCCGCAGATCCCTCATCCCGGCAGCACTGATCAGTCCCATACTTCCATGCAGCAAGGTTTGCACGTCCCTCACCCCAGCAGCCAGTCAGGGCAGCCATTACATCACAGCGGGCCTCCTACCCAGCAAACCCGGCAGCCACCCCCGGCCGCTTCTAGCAACCATCCACACAGTGACCTGACCTTTAACCCCTCCTCAGCCTTAGAGGGTCAGGCTGGTGGACAGGGAGCACCCGACATGCCGGAGCCCTCGCTGGATGTAAGTCTGTGTCATACTCTCATCTGCCTGCCATAGCGTGTGCTTGGCATCGCGCGGGAGGGCGGGGCGGGCGGGGCACGGGGCCCGCTTGCGCAGCACATGCCATGCTTTCATGCTTTGGGACGTGGGCACAGGTGCTGCAGCCGAGGTGACAGGGCGCTCCCGACCTGCTGGGAGAACGGACGGTCCCGCTCGGAGCAGCTGCGTGGTGCGTGAGCCATCAGCCTCTTCTAGCAGCGAGGAAGGCGTTTCTTTAGGTGGCAGCTCAGGCTGGGAGCCGTGTCCTCCTTTCCTGCCTCGGCACTGGTTGGGCTGTGCTCTCGGAGACCCTGGAGGTGTTGCTGTGCCTGGATAGGACTGGGGACACGGCTGTGTGTGGTTCTGTGGCGTTGCTGTGCCAAGTGAGCTGTGTGCTGAGCCCTGCGGTGCGTCCTGGCCGGCGGAGAGGGATCTGTGTTGGCCCACCCTGTGACAATGTCCCTGCTCCCTGCAGCCACAAACAGTCTGTGCTCTTCCATACCTGCTCTGGTGGGTGGCTCAGCAGCACCAGTTCCTCCTCCAGTACACCACACAGGGAAGTAAACAATAAGGACATTTTCTGCCTCCTTAGCCACCATGGCAGGCAGCTCACAACTAAACCAAGTCTAGTGTTAAGGCCAAAAGTAGTCTTCCATCTCTTAACATCAGTTCAGTGGAGTTGGAAGTTACTTACCTGAGGTATAGCTCTCCTGTTAACCATCTACCTCCCAAAATATAAATCCTCAGCACTAGGATTGGATTTTTGTTTGAGTCATGCATTCCTGTATGTGTATCTTCTGTCTGTTCCAAAGTCTGCTGCTGCACAGTTAATTTTCTTAGCGATATGTTCGCTTCTGTGCCTTGGATTTCTATCTGTATTTGCTGTTGCTTTATACTTGCATCTCCCCTGTCACACAGGAGCACTGGGCTGGCAGGTAGCTTCACAGGGGAGGGGAGGGGCTAGGGGACAGATAGAGGCTTCAGAATGCTGCAGGAACAATGATCAGTGAGGCAACTTCTGCTGTTTTCACACAATATGGTTGTGTGCACATCCTTTGGCAACAATAGTTCATGTGCCAGTTGGAGTTCTGAACCCTTAAGGACCCTATCTGAGCTATACTAAAAGATGAAATAAAAATGCCTTTTTTTTTTCCTTCTAATATTTAAGAAACATACAGTATTTTGTAATGGGTCAGGCACCCAACCCATGCCTTGGTGAGAAACAAAGTACAAAAATCTGTATGCTTACCACAGTGCTGTGGTTATCACTGATGAAGAACTGCTGGTTTCTTAATGGGAGACAAGTGCTGTACAGTGTGGGAAATAAACTTACTGGAAATACCTGTGATCCTGATCAGATGGATTATTTCAAATGGGTATGTTGTGGAACCCAGCTAAATAAAGTTCCATGCAGCAAAGCAAACAGGGCACTGTACCATGGGCAACTTGGCCACTTTCTGCTGACACAGTCATGGTCATTCTGCAGGAATTCAGTGAGATGGAGTCTAAGGTTTAACCTGGATTAAAGAACCCACCTCATATAGGTGCAGACACAGAAAAACAGGGGAGATCTGCACGGGTACTTCACACAGCAGAGGCTCAAGACTGAAATCCCTGGTTAGACCCCTCAATTTGCACTTCAGGAGCACAGGGTACAATTCTCCAAACTACCTCAATCTGGCACATTCCTGTAGCTTCTGTCCCCATCACTCCCTGGCACTCCTCTCTCTCTTGTCCCTGCCCCAGCACAGCACTCTCAGCTCCCAGCAAGTCGTTCCTGAAGGTCTCTGGTTTTCACACCGGTGGGGCAGGAGGCTGGCTGTGCTGCCTGACCCCTCTGACCATGGGAAGCTGAGCTCACCCTCACAATTAAGAAGACTTCAACTTCACACATAGTGAGCATATTGCTTAAAACTTCCACTTTTCTTTAAAAAACTTTTAAAAAATGCCCCTGTACACAAGAATGAGGCTCAGAGACGATTTAAATTTTTGAGAATGAGTTGTAAAATTGTAGGACAAATTCAATGATTTTTTTTTATTTCTCCACCCTTAGTGAGGCTGCCATTTTCTTTTGGACTTTTTTTTTTCTCTCTTTTTGGTTTTTTTATGATGTACTCATAAAAAATATGATAGGAGGCGAAGTACATTTAAAATGATCTCACATCTCCAGTACTATGACAATAGCATTTTTACCATTGATAAAAGGAGGTGGTAGTTTAAGAAAAAAATTCCTTCTGGGAGATTGTGTTTATGTAAATGTAACATTGTGGTTTTTTCAAAATGCTTAGAAAGCAATAAACTTCTTTCTGCATTTCATGTTTAGCTTATTGAAAAATGTATTCATCCATACAATGTTAGAAGATGAAGTTTCATTTGCACACGAGTAATAGAAGCATATAAATACAGTATTTGATTGTTAAATGTGAAACAGTCAAGCTTTTTTTTAATATTTGAAAACATAGAACAACTTTAAATTAATTTCTTGTACCTACTATGAAGTTTGTTAAAACAGTCCATATTTTTCCATCTTTACCACAATACAGAATGTAAAAGGGCTTTATTACAAATGGTTCCCTGCAATTTCATATATATGACACTTTTATATTTGCCTAGGAAAGGGCAAGATGCATTATAGAGCAGAAAACCCAGGATGCACAACCCAGGAGTTATGATGTGCTTGTCATCTGTCAGATCAAAAAGAGTGTGTTGTGATGGTTGGAAAATTTTATACTTGGAATACAGTATTAATGGAAATACAAACTGAAGCCCCACAGCTATTCATTTTGATATTTTAAAGCACTGTGCAGATTAGGGCATCTTGTGTTGGAGGGAATGTGACAACTGTGACCCTTTAAAATGTCTGGAATTGCATGTAATGCTGTAGTCAAGTAAGTACTTCCAAGCCTTGTAAATTCCTGCCGCAGAAAGGAGAAGGACTCACCCAGCTGCCTCGCCACTCCTCTCTCCATACTTCACTTCAGTTTTTTTCCACTTTCCCTGATTTGTTGGTTGCTTTAACCCTGGGTGAGCTCCTTGCTCCAGGTCACTGTCCCAGAGCTTAGCTCAGTGCACTGGGGAGTTACTGAGGATGAGGGAAGGAGAGGCTGCCTCCTTCTGTAGAGTTGCAGGCTTTGGGTTGCCGTCAAACTGATGTGTGAGAGCCAGAGCAGCCTTTGCTGATCTATCTTAAAGCTCAAATATGGATTACTCAAACTGCCTCTTTCAAGTGTTTATGCAGTGTTTTATAGGAAACATCCATGATGAGCATTTCTCCAGAAGTTTTTGTCAGCATCACGAGCCAGGCAATATGATGGGGAGGTGGACTGAGAAACCCTAACTGAGATGATAATGTAATTCACAGGTGAAAACTGAGTCACAGAGACTTTCACAAGCAAGTGGATACTGCATCATCTGAGGGTGTTAGGCTTGTGACGCTGCCTTCTGTTTTATTTGGATATATTTTTACAAAAACCAGATTCCAGGAATGCGTGGTGTTTAATCCCTTTCTTTTTCTCAGTTGTGTTTCTGTTACCTGTAATTTTTCTTCTATCTTTGTATTTTATAGCTGCTTCCAGAACTCACAAATCCAGATGAGCTGCTTTCATACCTGGATCCTCCTGATTTGCCAAGCAATAGCAATGATGACCTTCTGTCTCTCTTTGAGAACAACTGAAACCATATGTATTCTCCCATCTTTTTCACTTGTTCACACGTGTGTGGCTGCACAGCGAGGAATCTTAACACTCCTTTTCCACAAGAGAAGAAAAAAAACCTCACAACTTGATCCAATGGTGCACTCCCTGCTTTCTTCATCTCAGAACTGCTTTTGTTAGCTTCAAAGACTGCGAAAGTGACGGGAGAAAATAACACAAAAGTTAAATAAATGCAGTAATCTCCGAGTCTGCCATGCTACATGTGACAAAGAAGCATAGACAGTTGTGCAGCTGTTGGAAACCCCATTTGGTGTTCATCCTCTAGAGAGAGAGTGCCGTGATAAACATAGTGTGAAGTATCTTGGCAAAACCGAATCTTGGCAAGGGAAGAAAAATCAACAGAACGGAACTGTCTTTAATTGACCCGTGTCAGAGTGTCTTTACAATGCTTGTTCTTCCATTTTTTTGAAACTGCATCTCCCTCTACCCCACCTCTCCTCTGCCCCCCCTCCAGCCATGGGTTTGCCTTGGAATGATTGCCCTGGCCACACACAAAATGAAAAAATCACCTACAGAGATCAAAAAAGCACAAATCCTGCAGTCAAGTGGCCGAGTTAGGGAAGACACCCAGGCGTGTCAGAGGGAGCCAGCAGTTTAGCTAATGCGACTTCAGTAGGAGTCCTGAGATCTTCAGGCTGCAGTCGTGGGTGTCGGGATTTCTGCAAGCGCAGGGATCTTAAACCGCCTCTTTGCAGAGGATTCCGCTGGCCCAGCACACAGATGGGAAGCACCCAGGAAAATTTTTTTTTAAAGGTTGCAATGTTTAGGGATTTTTGTGATTTGGTTTCAAATCAGTGCCCTTTCTGGCTGCGTTAACATCCAGCTGTAGAGATTGCTGTAATAGATCTTTTTTTGCCATGTATGCCATACATAATGGAAAAGAGAGGGAGGGGGGATGAAAACCAAACTGTTCCTGATTATTACCTACAGCCTTCGGTGCCCCAAGAGTTTGTGTCACTGTCTGTACTGCACAATGCATAGTAAGACAAGCTGGGTTGAAGGCAGCGAGGAAATCATTGCAGGATGGAGGGAGACTAACATCATTATCTGCATAATTATTTTTAATAATCAGCTTGAGAAGGGGCATTGACATTGGACAGACGTCTTACAGCTTCATTTTAGTTTTGCTTTGCATTCTGTTTTTGTGACTGTTACAGATACTTCAGCCTTTTCCTTTTCTCCTCCTTCAGTTTCTTTTTTTAAACTTTGGCTGCTGGGATGAGCTCTTTCTCCTGAAGGACCGAGCGTGGGGAGAATAAGTACCTGTCAGTAGATTGCTACTGCCCTCAAGAGACCCTGCTGCCACAATTACTGTCTTGCCCCTGTGATCTTTGCTTCTCGTGTGGTTGCTGCTCCTGCATGAGCTTCCTATTGCTTCTGTGCCCATTTCTGTGCTCTTTGTCTCTCTCTCTCTCTCTTTTATAAATGATGTACAGTAGCTGTGTAAGAAGTGCATGTGTGCCAACTTTGCCCTCGTGGTGCAACATTTCAGCTTTTGCCCACTGTACAGTTATTGGTTTTGTTTCTTTTGATACTAAAGCATATTTGACCCTACTCCTTTTCCTCTTCCCAAATCCAATCAAACACCCTTCGTTTGCTCGCCACAATGCGTTTTAAACTGAAGTGCCAGGCAAAATTTTGTTTGTTCCCGTCAGTTTGACTAGATAGCTTCCTAGCCCTCTGTGTTTAGTTTGCAATGCTGTAAATGGCATGCTCTGTGCTTACGACTCTGGATTTGCTTTCCTCACCAAAGTCACATTTGTAAATTCTCTGCATTTTTTTTTTGTTTTATTTTCCTCTTTTTGTTAACGTTTCCCACTACTGCTGTACATGCGTTGTGGTATATATATGCTAGTCAGCAGCACCTTGCTGTAGATATTAAAGGAAATGGCGGTTTAGTTCTTTTATTTTCCAGTAGGAGTATTGAATCTGTCAAACGTATTATGTAGAAATGGTCCCACACTTATATTTTTCCTCTTTCAAGTTTTTTTAAGAAAGGCGCTGTTCATTATGCAAAATCAATTATTTTAAGAATTGCTATTGTAAATATCTTTGTGAATATTTTAGTATCGTCTTTGATAATATTCGACATTTTCATGATCTGGTTATACTTTTGCTGGTGTTTTTAAATACCTTGTCTGAAGAAAAATATGGGTCCTTTTTTAAAAAAGAAAATTGAGGGTTCTTTAACAGAATAAGGGAGTTGGGTTTTGGTTTTTTTCCCCCTATTTTCTTTTGGTAAGTTAGCCCAAATTTCATATCCATTTATGTGATGAATGAATTGATACATCAAGCAGTACCTGGATAATCAGGGCCCAGCTCTGTCATGGAAACGTAATTGTGTTTGCCTAGGGAAAAAGTGATTGCCTAGGGGAAAAAGAAACCCCAACTGATCAACTGGTGTTCATTGACTGTGGGTGACCGTGAGCTGGTAATGGCAGAGTTTGTTTGTTTGCCCGAGTGAGCAGAATGTGTAGGACCAGCTGTCTGACCAGGTAAAGACGCACTAAGGCAAGCAGCAAATCTGTATGGTACCATATTTATATCACTGTACTGGTGCTCCAGTCTCTGAAACTGGGGCAAAGACACTTAGGGATGTTGGTGGGTGGGGGAGGGAAACAGTATCATATATTTTATTCTGCTTAGAAGTGTCTTTTTTCTTATGTAGGCTTGACAACCTGTAGAGGATCTCTGCAGAATTTTAAAGAAACCTTGGTGTAATACATGGTAATATGGTTGTGGTGTGGTGCTGCTATCACACAATTCCTAGGAAAGACCGTTGTTCAGTTATGGATACGGATGTGTTCTGTAGCCATTTTAATGTTGTAGTTTCCCCCTGGTTTTTTGCTGCATTTTTATATAGGTCTGGAAGTCACATGCAGAGGTGGCTAATGATAAACTGACTTTATGCCCTTAGAGTTATTTTTTTTCTATTTGGAGGGTAAGTTCCTTAAGCCATAGGTTGGGGAATAAAGAAGATTTCTTACTATTAGTTGGAACTGGTTGCTCTGATTTTTTAATTGATTCTATTTCATGTTCCATTCTCCACGGATTCCTGAGCAGCTAAGATAGTCACCTAAAATTAATTTTCTCTTAAACACAATATTAGTATTTTAAGCCAGGTATGTTAAAGATTGACCTTTTGCTAACTGGTAGTATTTAAAATGTGTCATTTAAAAGTACCTGTTGGAAAGCATAAAGGGAAAAAAGCCCCATAGATATTAGCAATATGTTTGGAGCGGTGTTGGCATCTGCTTTGTACAGTAATAGATAATTAAAGCGGACAGTTGACATCTTTAAACTTACAGAAACGTTTGGTTTCTAAGCAGAACTTAAAAAAGAAAGTACAATTTTTACCCATCACCCAAATGTTGGACATTTGAGACAGTTTTAAAATTTATCTGTCAGCTAAAATCAGGTACTGTATAGTGAAGTCAGTATGAAAAAGCTTCGGAAAATTTAGTTATTTTTTTATCTGTTCACTGCCGTATTAAAGTTTAGAGAAAAAAACCTAGCAAATAGGGTAATCACAGTCATTTCTTTGAAAGCTTAATTATTATATGAGATTCCAGTAGTATTTTTCTTCCTTTTTTTTTTGTTCGTTTACCTTTTAATCGTTTCCCTATGGAAGTTCATCTGGGAAAGAACCCACAGAGATCTACAGTTCTGCTGCCAAGACATTATTATAGGACTGACAGTACACGCCAGTGTCTGCAGCAGAGACTCAAGGGACAGCTGTACATATGTAAATGACAAATAGAGACATGTTAACAGAAATGCATTCATTTTCCTTGGAATGTGCATTGTTTTTATTTCGCAGGAAAAAAAAAAAAAAAAAAAAAGCTTGAAGCTCCATCTTATGTGGAAAATGAATCCCGTTCGTTAGCGTTTGTGGAGTCTCAGCATTTGTTCCACTTTCACTTCTGTAATATACTCTGATCCTTTGTTTTGTTTTGTTTTATCTACATGTAATATTTAGCTTACGTGTACTAGTCTATCACCTGTGTATTTTTAGGGTGCTACAGAAATAATGAAGAAAAATACGGGGATTAAAAGAAAAAATTGTAACCAAATTCATACTTTGTACAATTTTTGATATCACGATCAGAGGAGAATTAAAAAAAAAATTACAATCTGAGGTAACCTGCAAAAATGGCCATTGTCTTTGTTTGTACATTGTATGTACAGTACAATGCAATCATTTCATACTTTAAACTGGTCAGAAAAAATAATTGTGATTTTTAGTCTTGCAAAACTGTATGTAGTTAGATGATGTGACAACCTAATATTTATCTAATAAATATGTATTCAGATGAAACCTGTATATTAGGTGTTCATGTGGTTATTTTGTATTTAAAGATCAAATTATTTGACTATTGCTAGACATTTATATACTCTGTTGTAACACTGAAGTATTCTCATTTGCTTATGTTAATTTTTTTTTCCTAAATAAATTTGCAAAATTAAGGTCTGACTAATTGGCAGCTGCTTTGTAAATTTGAGTTTCTTTTTGAAACCATGATCTTCCCCTTTGCCCTCCCTGGTTTGAGTTAATGTGGGAGTCAGTTGCACAAGGTGTACCTTTTTCAGAGAGTAGGACTTGGTGCAGGAAGGGAAAGGTGGGAACCACCCTGGAGACAGAAGATAAAAAAAGATTATGAATGCAAACATGGGATCACACAGAAAAACGTCCCTGCCAAGCAAGGTATTGGTAACTTACTGTTCAGCATGCAGGGCACTGCTTCTCTCCCTAACAAGTAATAATTACTTTGAAATTAAATCTTTATGTGATCTGAATAACCAGAAAGGATGGCTTCTCTCTGGGATTGGCACATGTGGAGATACTAAACATCCAGCACCTTTGTTTTAAATTCCTCCAATTTTGATACTTTTCTTTCAATTGGAACCTGTCATTAAAGTGAAATTAGACAATTTTTTTCTTAATGCATCTTCATCTTAAAGGTGAAGTATTTGGTTTCTAAATGCAGCCTTTGAGTTACAGATCTGTTTAATTTATCTACGTGTTCAGCTGTAAGCAGCCTGAATGGTGACACAAGGAGTGCACACAGGATATCAACAACACACAGAGGTCCTGTCCTGGCAGAGTTCTGCACCAAACAGAGCCATAGCCACCCACTGCATCTGAGAACTTGTTTTAACTGAGTATCTCTATTTGTAGACGGCGTTTCTGAAGGCGTTTAGGCTGAACTCACCTTTACATTCAAATACCTGGGAACAAACAAGCATTTGACAATATGAGTGTCTACACAAGCACATCCAGCAATCGTTCCACACCTCCACAGGGGCACAAGCCTTTGTTGTTGATTGACATAGACACAAGTGTATGTATATAAATATATATAAATATATCTATGTGTGTGTGCATAAATCTAGACTAGGGATTTATTTTCCCAAAATTGGGAAAAATCATTTGTTCCTGACTCTGAATTTCTGCCTTCCTTGGTGGCACTACCCATTCCAGTGTAGTTTTTAGGATAACATAATAAAACCAAGTTACTGTGTACACAGTAGTGAAACAAAATTATTTATCCATTCCAGCCCATAATTAATAACTATTTTGGTTTTGGTATTCTGTTTTCCTGGAAGCTCCCCAGAAGTGTCAGCAAGACATAGTGCAAACTGACTTTGGCACTGTACAGCTGGAGGCAAGCACAAAGAGCTCAAGTGATGTCCCTAAGCACTGTACATTTTTCAAGCTAACTTTGAAGTCTGCGGAGGCTGCAACAATCCTGAAAGTGGTTATTTCTCACAGATGTCACCTGAGGACCCCAGGATAGGTAAGATGTGTGTGTACAGTTGATGCTGGTGTCTCCTGTCCCATGTCCTGGCAGGGTGTTCTGTGTGTCATGCACTCTGCATGTGCTTCCAGAGTGCCACCTACACGAGTATCTGTCTGTGGCTTCTCTGTTAATCCACGTGCTAATCAATTGTTGAACAACTTCAGAACAAGCTTATTTCCCTGCATTTCTTCTCTGCTCTTCCTCATCCATACGGATCTCTGATTCATGTCATTTTGTTTGTGCACATTGTATTCTGTTGCCATGGACTTGATAGTGCTTTCTACAGGAGTAACACCTTGAAAACAATTAGAAACATGGAAGGGGGACACACCCCTTGTCTCTGTTCTGCTTGGACAATGGGGATGGGAGTCCTGTGTATAGAGCTGTTAGCTTTCATTTAAAGTAACCTAGTCAGCATATAAAACAGCTGCACAACTCTCACCTGATATTCTATATATAATTCTTTTATTTGTTATCCTTCTCTGTTTCCCTTTAAAATTAACGAATGTTTTTACATTTGTGTACCTAGTCTTATACTTGTATGTGTAATTAACCAGAACTCACTTCTCTTTTATTTGCCTAAATTCCACATCTGTACAAGTCTTCCTGCATAATGAACTTCCAGTCATGAACCTTTCTTTTTTACATTTTGAATTATTACCAATGTGTCACCTTATTACAGTTTTCCACTTTGTGTCACCGAAATCCTGTGGACTCTTAGGTAGAATACTGCTCCTAATATCTGTCATTGCATCAATGCACTATTCATATTAGTTCTGTCTAAAAAGAACATAAGATTTTTCTTGTATTAGACAGACCACCAAAAGCTTCTGCTGAGATATCTTGTTTCCCTCAGTCTACAGAATTTTCCAGAGCAATATAAAAGTGGCCCCCAAGGGAACTAATCAATGATGCAATTTTGTTTGCAAAGCAAGCAGACAGCAATTAGGTCATAACTCGTGCAGGTGTTAGCACACAGTGTGGCACGGCTGGGCTGACAGGTTGGTTTGCCACGTAGTTCATCCTCATTTCCAGTCTTCTTGCCTAGACCATAATTGGTTTCCTACAATTTAGACATCCTAAGAGGTAGATTTGGATTATCAATTATGTTTTTCCCCTAGGTCAGAGTTACTTTTAATTGAATTTTACAGTTTAGACTTTCCAATTTGTCCATAGCTGTTTCATGATGTTGGTTGGTTGGTTTGGATTTTGTTAAGAATATTCTGGCCCATTTAATTTGTCACCTTGTCTTTGTCACCAATATGAACACATCATTGATTATTGTGAATACAGAGACAGGTTGCTAATTTTAAAAAATTTTAAATAGTTAAACACTAGAAAAAAAATATAATTTTTAGATACTTTGGTTTGTAAAAAGTATTGAAATTCCCCATATTTATTTAATAAATACTGGAGTTGAAGTCTTAGTACGTTTTTAATGCATATTTAGATAAATTCAAATTTTTTACATTCAAAACTATAATCAGTGCTCCCTTTCCTTCTGTGTTTCTCAGAATGTGCATTTTTAAGACATGGAAAATAAGTGAATTTTACCCATTTACCCATCTGGCGAGCTTCCTAGTTAGTGACTGGCTGTAACACCCAGTTCATAAAGTCATTCAAAACATGTTCCTTCACAAGAACTCCTAGTAGTTTTCCTTTCCAAGTTATGAATGATGGTCTGTCTGGGAAGAAGCATGGCTTCTATATTGCCACTATTTAACTGATGGCAAAATATGCAGAAGTGCCACCAAGTCAGAGAAGAGAATTTCTTACCCTTAGCATTGAAATAATTCACCAAATGCTTCATTATCCAGAGAAGATGTTCTTTGACTGTAACTGTGACACATGTTAATTCGCATCTGACAGCTTGAGAGCTCAGTTGGTGGCACATTCAGGTGATGGTCACATGCAGTTATATCATAAAATTACATCATAAGGTTCCATGCTGACTCATGTAGTACTGCTGCTACATGCTGAAAGTAAGCAGTGCTTTCTGTAGGGAAATGTAGGCAAAAAAGGAGAGAGGAATCTGAGATTCTGTGTGGTGAGGTTGCTTCCAGCAGTTGTTCATTACAGAATAACTGGTGGAATTTTTCTAGACTTGTTACATCTGTAAAGCTTTTAATTTCTAGGTGATTCTTGTTCAAACTGATGTTATCTGACCATTTTTAGCTTCCAAGCATGAAGTTCCACAACTGAAAAACATGTTGTTGTTGTGTCCCAAAACTGTGATTATTGTTAGAATTAGTCTAGAGCAGACAGGATAATTCATCTTGCACAAGGTACAGAGGCAGCTGTTAACTTAAAGATATGCTATATAAAAATATATATAATATCTATATTATGTATATAAATATAGGTACAGATCTGTATTTATAGATAGATAGATAGATAAGATACATATTTATAGATTTGCACACAAGACAAACTCAAGGAAAACCCAAGTCAGCCTATTCAAGCTCCAGTTTTATCTAACTCCTACAAGATGAATTATCATGACTAACCAATTCTAAAAGTATTTCTGATACTATTCCCTAATTATTTGTTCCTCAAAGCAGAGGTGGTAAATTAACTGCACTGATCCCTGTAAATTTCAAGTTGTGTTACAATTGAAGTTTCTGGGGTTTTAAAGGTAGAAGGGCTCCTGTAACTCTTAATATTGTTTTTCAAGTATGCAGTGCCTCTCCCACCCACAAGCAAATGTCCTGAAGATTTGTGAGGCCACTGGGAGTAGTAGCTGCATTTTTCCTGGAACCTAAAACCAGGCATTTTAAATGCCCTAAGTGCTTTGCCAGGCTGTTGTGATCTATCTGTTGGCAGCTGTTGCAGTGCATGGACAAACTTCTGGGAAGCTGCAGGCGCTGGGCACTGCACAGAGGCACTGTGACACATCAGGAGTGGGTTGCCATGCATTATGCAGGGAGATTGAGTAATGAATTCCGGGCAAGCAGTGTCACTCAGAAATTCTGAAATGCAAATGCTAATCACAGCTGTAAAGAGCATGAGTGGATTGAGGTTTTTCTTGTATGACTATTTGTAGGTAATTAGTATGAAGTCATGTGGGGAAACTGCTCCTTTATGTACAGTGTGTGCTGGAGAGGATGTTCACTGAGTTACTACAAGTTCCTAAGAGGAAACCTGGATCGGGGGAAATATTTATTAGCATTTTTTCTTTTTATCCCTAAGTGTACCTATGTGGCCACTCTATGCCCTTTGAACTCTTGTATAGTTTAATTTCACACTGCAATCACTTAGTGTAATGGAAAGGTCTTTTACCATCTCCCCCGCTCCAGTCCCCATTCATAAATAAATGTATATCACAGCACAGATCACAGAGTTCCTTTCCAGCTCTTCACTCATCTTCTAGCTTAGCCTTGAAGAAAAAATTAGGCTGTCTTTTGAAGTGCAACAAATCCAGGCTCTGCAGGTGGAGAGTGGGAATGCCCGCTGGAAATTCCTGCTCTCCTCACTTAAAATCAAGCTGAGTACCTGTATGACCTCTCCTTATTCTAACACTCCTGATTAGCAGAGTCCTTGAGATAACCATGTCCCATATGTGCAAGGGTTCCTATAATGAATGTCAAAATCAATATTGTGGGAATTCCCTGTATCACGGTATCAAGGGATGTACCCGTGCAATGCACTTAATGATAAATTGCTGCAGCCTGTATTTGAGTTTTTATTTGCATGGTCCAAGCACACAGCCCCAGGAAGAGCATATCAAAATGGGACACAGACCATTCTGAGTTCCACGTAGTTGCATTCTTGCAGATGGTAGATTGCAAAATGCAATCTTAGCACATCTGCCAACAGCATCAATCCGAGATTAACAATTAACCTACATTCCTGTGTCACAAATGAGTAGGCATGCAGTTGGACACTTAGAATCAGGAATGCATATCAACTTTTTATCGATGCACTGTCTGTCTGCTGGGGTAACACCATTTCAAGACCCTTGAAATCAAAATTCCCAAATTTTAGGTCACCTTTCAAGCATTTATTCCTTCTGTTTCTTTGGAAGGGCCACTTGACTGCTCTTCTTGTTTCCTGGCTGTCTTGGCACAGTGGTGGTAATATTTTATCAGTTACTGAATAGTATTTATCAAGACTTTTAAGTTATAAGTAATATATCACCATGAAATTCTGGCATATATCATTCAAGGTTCTTTTTCCTGTGCAGAAATTTCTCTGCTACAATATAAGAAGTGTCCTTTAGTAGGTGGTTTTTTAAATTATCTATTTAGAAACATATTTCAAAAGGGCCCTCCTTGTTTATCCATCTCTAACTTCTATGTAATTTGGGGGGAAAGGAGAGAGGATGATGAGATCTGTAAGGATAGGTACCCATATCCATGATAGTTCTGCTGAAGCATCTCTTTTGACTTTTGTCTGCACCCATGCTCTGTTGCCTGTCTAGTTCAGTGTGGAGTGCACTGGTTTTCCAGCTCAATGTATTTCTCTCCCTGCCACATGTTACAGAGTTTCAACGATGAACATGTCTACAACTGGATGTGTTCAAAGCTCCCCTAAAATCCTACCAGCTTGCTGAGCTAGCTCTAAGCCTCATTTGGCAATGATATAGTGGCCTTTGACAGTTTTTGGAGACCTTTTTCTGTCCTTCTTGGGAAGTGACCTCTGTGATTCACAAGATCCTAGTCAAGCTGTCTGCATGAGTTGTAATTCATCTGACTCTGCAGGAGTAGACCATAACAAGTGATTTAGTAGCTCTATTGCATAAACCTAGAGATAATAATTCAGTCCATATTCTCAAATAAAATAATCACTGCTGTTTTGTCTTCTCACCAAGGCCCGCAAATGAGGAAAAGGGCATTGTTTGCTCTACTAAAGATGTCTGTAAACTCTTCTGAACAAAATAGTTCAAAGCTGTTTCTCCTGTGTTTCCTAAATGTGAAACAAGATGGTATTTTCTTTTGCTCATCTTCTGTCTTGTTCATTAAATAATAAATCCTTCAGGGCCAAAACTGTCCATTGTTATAGACATAAACAGAACATCTAATTTTGATTTGGGCTTCTAGTGGCTACTGCTATTAAAACATTGTCAAAGAGGAGTGTGAGGTTTTTTATGGTCACTAGAAAATTGGTTGATGATTAGATTAACAGAAGTCAAAATTTACCAAAAACGGACTTGAAGCTGGGAAGATATGACAAGCTAAGTAGAAGTGCTGATTTAGCTCTTATTAAAAAAAATCACTTTTAGATTATTGGTAAAGAAATAGAAAACATCAGCATGGCACAGTATGCACAAAGTAAGTCATTGTTCATCCTTATCTTGAATACTGTGCAAAGATCCTCTTATCCCAAAAATGTATAAAAGTGGAACAGCTCAGAGAAGGATAATAAAGATAATCCAAAGTCATAGAAGAGCTTTGTAATAAATAATCATGGAGTTGGCTGTGACTCTTTGGTCTTGAAATGACAGAAGAGCTCTAGGTCTGTATGACAAAGATAGATACCAAACAATTTGTCTCCTCCAGCACAAGAAGTAAGGCACATTGATGAAGGCAATTGGAGCAATATTCAAACAGATGCTTGATGCTCTGGGCAGCAGGGCATCTTCCAGTTCATCACCAAGGAAGCTGGTGACTTAAAACCAGTCCAGTAAGTGGGTAAGTACATGGGAGAAACAACAACAACAAAAAAAGATGACTACATACCAAGGTCACATGCAGCTCAGGAAGTTCTCTGGAGTGAAAGCAGTAGCAGGTTGGAAGCATACTGGCCTATAATACACCCTCCCCCATTCACTCCTCCTTCAGCATTTCTTTGGGCCTTCAGGACAAGATGGACCTTTGGACATAGCTTTAGATGGTTCTGTAGTTACAGAGCATGGTACCTGCTATAGTCATCCCTACAGCATCAGCAGTTAAGGGTCTCTCTGCAGTGTGTGCCTGAAAGATGGCGTTCGTCCAGGATTTCTCAGTTGTTTGTAATTGCACATTATAGTTCTGCCCTGATCTTTGTGGCCATGGCAGTGCCTTGATTAGCAGCTTTCTGTTGACTCAGTGAGTGTCACCAATGAAGGCTCTTTTAGCTGCTTGACACAAAGAACTTAGGAAGGATGGAAAGTTTACTATTCCTCACATAAGGGCTGTCTTTGTAAGATTCTGTTATACTGTATTACATGGTTGCATTACTGTAACCTTCATTAGAATAAATAATTTATAGTACAAGAAATGTGAAAACTATTAGAATTACACTTGATTTTCTTTTTTTAAAGACATCTTATGGCATTAAGAATTTGAAGAACTTTTGGAAGGATTAATATAAGGAATCAGTATGTAAACTGGAGAATCCAAAGTAATATCTAAATAAGACATGCGTACTAAGTACTTTCATCTAAGTTGCTAAGTTAGGAAAACTTTCAATCATATGTGTTGTCATTTTCATATAAAACATGAAGGATGTTTCACTATATTAATCCTGGACTGCTGTTACTCTCTTTTGTAATTGCTCGGGCAGGTTTGCAGCCCCAAAGCAGGTCGGGCCGGGGGCTGCCCGGGGTGCGGGGTGATTCAGGCACACCCGCCCATTTCGGGACGCGTCAGTACCGAAACTCCTGGGTGCTGTCGGTGACGGGCCCGTGACTCCCGTGTCTCCCCTGATCCCAATTATCCCGCTGATCCCCATTATCCCGCACCTGTGACAGCTGCAACGCCTTCCACGCCGAGGTGCTCTCCCGAGGCGTTGTGTGGGATGATGAAATTTTGGAAACTTCCCCGTCTCTGTTGGTCCCTGGGGTAAGGGGGCTGTGAGGAAATGTGCAAAAAACCCTAAAAAACAACCCACATGCAGACGGAAAAACGGCCCGTAACACTGTGCAATGGTGGGCGGCGAGGAGGCAGCACTGAGGGCAGTCGGGGGTCGCACCTCCCGCTGCCGGGGGGAGCAGGGGCTGTCCCCGGGGCTGGCTGCCGGCTCACCGTGTTCAGCCCTCTCAGCCCCGCCTGGGCATCGCATTCAGCCCTCTCGGCCCCGCCTGGGCCCCGCGTTCAGCCCTCCCGGGCCTGCCTGGGCCCCGCGTTCAGCCCGCTCGGCAGCCCCAGAGCGCCTCAGCCCTCACCGCCCCGGCCGCCATCGCGCCCTACGCTGCTGCTGCCGCCGCCGCCAGGGGGCGCTGCGGCGCCCTGGCGGAGCCCATAAAGGCCGCGGGGCAGTCGGCAGCGTGTCCTTGTGTCTGTGTGTCTGTCCGTGAGTGTCGCAGCGCCCGCACTGCCTGCCTGCGGGATGCTGGCGCTCAGCGCCGCCCGCCGCCTGCTCCGCCCGCCCGGGGACCTGCTGCCGCCGCCGGGGCTCGCCTGCATGTGGGCGGCCGGTGCCCGCGGCTGCAGCGGGGCCGGCGCCGGTTCGCCGAACCCGGTGGTGTACTTGGACGTGGGCGCCGACAACCAGCCGCTGGGACGCGTCGTGCTGGAGGTAGGGGCGCGGGTCTGCGGGTAGCTTGCCCGGCGCGGGGCCCAGGGGATGGTGCTGCGGAGCCGAGAGCGGCCTGGCCCCGGGCATGGCGGCTGGGGAGCGGGCAAGGTCAGGGCGGGCGGGCAGCGCCGGCTCCAGGGCCCTGTGTGAGAGCACACACACCCCTGTGCGAGAGGGCGGGGGTACGGCCCCTCCAGAGGGGGCGGGCAGGGCTCGGAGCGGGGCTGGAGCGGGCACTGCTCTCCCTGAGCCGCGGGAATGCCCACCTGTGCCGGCGGCCGGTCCCTAAAGCCATCCCACGGGCCGGCCGGGGGGAGGGCAGGGCCCTGCTGTGGGAGCCCCGAAGGAAGGTCACTTGCATAGTGTGTAAGCAGAAATAACTACGGTCGTGTACCGCGGGCATGAGAGGGGCGAGCGGTGTCCCAGCGCCACTGGGTTCCCTCGGTTTCCCGCCGGGATCTGCCGCTCTGGGAGCAGCGGAGCCCTTCAGCCGCGCCTCCAGCTTCATCCTGTGTTTGCTGGGCGCTCGTTGTGTGATTTTTTGGATCCCAAGGGTGTCACTTTCCTGAGGCGCTGCCTCCTCCTTCTCGCGTCTCCCGCTCCACGTGCAGCGAAGGGCACCGCGCTGGCTGGGACGGCAAGGTCTAAGAGCCGGGTACCAGCTGGCTCCATCCTTAAAAATCCCGTCTCTGAAGTTCTCAGCCGTGTAAAGAAGGCCTGAAGAGGAAAACTTCTGTAATCTTCGTTCTTAAAAAAAAAAAAAAATAGGCGCCGTGAGCTCCGTGTACCACGTATTGTATATGTATATTGTATTAGGGCCGGCATGTGCCTCAGATACGTGGGGTTTGTGTAGGAAAGAGTGAGGGCTGTGCTCCAGAACCGCGCACTGGAGAGGGAATGAAGCTCTTAGGAATGCTGCCTGCTGTGGCCTTCTCCAGCACCCACCTTGGGTCTGTATTTGTAGAATTTTTTTTTAAATGTCGTTCATAAGAGTTCTCTCTAAAAGAGGTTCATTTGAAACTAGAGCCCAGTATATTTTTATTTACTGAAAATGTTAGCTTATGAATCAATTGGAGCTCTTCCAGCTCTTGTGCTCTCAGGAGGTAGCATTTCAGGGAGTCATAGGTAAAAATATTACTCTTCAAGTTCCTTATTCATTAATGAAAAATCTGGATGGTATTATAAAAACAAAGCATTCATGTTCCTGTATTTCTTGTGGCAGCATTTAATTTCTGTGCTAAAGTTTTTAGTGTGCCTGGTTTACAGAAAATCTGAATGCATTGCAGCATCACCTTGAATCTTTAGCTAAGCTGTGGTCGTCTTCTGCTGCAGATTATAGCCATCTGAGAAGAGTAGCTTAGGGAAGGAACATTAAATTCTTGCTGCAGCCATGCTGTTTCTAGGTGTCTGCTGCTGGTCACTGTCAGGATGTCCAGCTAGGTAAAATTTTGGTCTGGCTGGTGTGGCCACTTTTATGCCCCTTTTTGAGATTAGTAAAAATATGTATGTTCATCAAAATCAGAAGTTTTCATTGATTGCAAATGTGTATGTAACATCACAAGTTGTTTTTGATATACAGTTTCTGCTCTTCCGTTTCCTTTCCCTTTTCTGTTGTTTTTAACGGCTGGTTCTGTGTGGGGGCTGGGGGAGGACTTTGGTCTCTCTAGTTGTAGTCAGATCCTTGGGATTCATAGTGAAGATTCTTCTTAGTTACTCCTCAATTATGTATCGATCAATGAAATCATTAGATGCTGTCCAAGTGGCTCTTCATTAACTGGCTAAAAGTTACATTGAGGGGATATTTCTCATTGTTGGCGAAATGCTTGGAAAGTTTTGAGGTGTTCATGGAATTTTGGATGGAATTTGGATTTCAGATAACTCAACACTTTGGGAAGAGGGTTCAGTTGTAGCAGTCTCCCATGTGAATGTATTTCTATGTACATTTGAAAAGGCTGACTTATGAATTTGTCTGTTTATTTTTCTTTAACAGCTGAAAGCTGATGTGGTCCCAAAGACAGCAGGTGAGGCAGCATCTTCAGAATTTCACACTTGAATACTTGAGTTATAGATGGTGATTTGCAAGAATGAGAAGTTTCTTTTATCCTTTACAACTATTTTTTCATGTTCCATTCTATTTTGTTGTGTGGAGAAATATGACAGGAAGTGTTAGTGAGGAGATGGAATTTATTTTTTTTCCCAAATAGTTTCATTTTGCAATTTGCACCAAGAAAGTACAGTTCATATACTGGGTTAACAGTGGTGAATAAATATGTTTAAAACCACACTAGCTGTCGTTAAAATCAAACCCCAGAGCAAATGGGGAAAGGCAAATCAGAGGGGTAGTCTTTCTTAGAGTTTCCAAAGAGTATGTGGGGTTTTATTTTATGGGTCACTAGCTGATTAGTGCATTCATTTTAGAAAGTTCTTGTGGTTTATCGTTTGTTTCCTTCCTCATCTGAAGCTGAAAAAAACTTGCACTTCTTAATTCCTAGTTCCTATACAAATATCCTTGAAAAAAAGATGTAATCCTCACAACTGCTGTAAAGAACAAAGGCATAAAAGTCAGAAAACGAAAGCTGTGACTGCAAGCAAAGGTGGGGGAAGTCAGGGAATTGGAGTCACAGAGAAATAAAAGGGAGATGAGATGGAAAAAGTTTATGTTTGTACCCTGTCCTGTGGCTGAATAAGCTTTATTTTCTTGGCTTTATAATAGTTTTTTTTTAAGTAGGGAAATAACTAATAGATTGATAATACTTTAAAGATACAATAAAGTTTTTGAAGTATAATCTTGAGACATAGTTAATGTAGTTGTGTTTGTATTGCCACATATGATGCAGAGTATAATACTTTATGCTTTGTTTCCACAGAAAACTTTAGAGCTCTTTGTACTGGTGAGAAAGGGTTTGGCTATAAAGGATCCACTTTTCACAGAGTGATTCCTTCATTTATGTGCCAGGTAATGTTGGGGTTTTTTAAAAAAAAATTGTTATTAAATTTATTTTTATATTATTTACATATTTGTAGAAACAGACTAGTAGTAACATTTGAAATGACTCTGCTCTAATCTTTGCTAACAAAACAACAAAGAAGTGACAGCATGACTTGCATTTCTGATCTTTTTGCAGTGACTGTTGCTTAGCTCATCATTTGTACAAATAAATGTGAGTTACAAGTTACGTGTAGATGGTCAAAAAAAGCCTGTCTGAAAAGCTTTCTGCTGTAGTATAGCAGTGTACTTTAGTGTGAGGCAGTTGACAAAACGGCACTTGCTTGGGAGAAGCAGTTGTGGGTACAGTGACAATCACCTCACTGTTCTAAGTGAGCTGAGCAAACAGTGTGTCCGTTCCTTATTCCCAGCAGAATAATCTGTTCACAATAGATAATGTGGTTTAGTTTTGGGGGGTTTTTTTATGTCTCTGTAGTATGGAGGGCATGAGGAAACCAAAAGGGTTGGTTGGGGTTGATTTTTAGGGTGATGCACCTGAGATGGACTTTTTTTTGGTTTAAAGAACAGTGAAATCCTTTTGAAATTCTGGATAAGAGCCCATGCATATCAACATTTTTTTTCTTAAACAGCAGCAACTAAAATAGCAACCACCTTTTTGAAAGCCTCTTTTTCTACTGTGCTTTGCAGATGAGCAGGGCAGAGCTACTGTAGTACACTGGATTCCTGGTGATCCTCTCTTACCTTAAAAAAGGTTGCATTTCAACATTTCATTGTTGAATGGCTTTGTAAAAACATCTAAGAAAATTTTAAGAAAATTTGAAGGTTATAAGTAAGCATACTTTATTTATTAACTGATTACTGATGATCTCCCACCATCAATTATTTTTTTAAGCAAAAAACACATCTGTTGGAACAAGAGGCCCTACTTGTATGACCTATTTCTAAGAAGAAAAAAGGGGACAGGTGTGCTGTAAAGAACCTATTTTTCTGCCTTTCAAATGTAAACTAGGATTTTGTGATACTGACAGAGGGGTAGAGTTTAGAAGTCTTTCTGGGATCAGAAATACATAAATATAAAAAAAAATTACAAACTCTACTTTGAATTCTGTCATGAATTTATGAAGTTCCATGTAAGTCTGTTCTGCTTGCCTGCTCTGCTGTGTCCCCCCAGACAGGCTGGAAATCAGGATACTAGATGGTTGATTCTGTGGTACCGTGAGATAACAAATTGATGTTTAGAATTACTCAGAGGTCATTGCTGAAGTGGAAATACTGTCATAGCTTTCAGCAATTTTCTAGTGAGAGAAGACAGTAGTGACTTCTGCACTTGTTGAGATGGAGTGTTAATGTGATTCAGGCAATTAGTATGGCCTAATTGAAGGCCATCATATCCGGGACTCAGCAATTCCACGTCTCCCCGTGGCATGCAGCACATAGTTGTGGAACTGCGTAGGAGTAGCTGTGACACCACCTGTAGGAGGTTACTCAGGCTGACAAGGGGAAGCTGAAGGTCACATGCAGTACCTGTTGGGTATGAGCTCTCTCCAACAGGGGTGGTGTAACTCCTGCAGAGGAGATGGCAGGATGTGCTGGGAGCAATGGTTAGGAGCCACCCTCACGAGTCACCGTGGCTGCATTTTTTGTTTGAACTGGTTTTTTGTGTTTAACCTGAGACAGGTGGTAACATCTCTTCTGGATGGAGTCAGCTAACATAAGCTTAACATTGCTCTGGTGTAACAAACAACAAAACCTAGAAACAGGACAGGGTAATAATGGAGATCCTGACCAGTGTTTAAACCTGTGGGAAGAAAGGAGGAGGGAAAAGGAGTTGGGAGGTCTTGCCTATGGTAATGAACATAGGTGATTTGGTTTTGAGGCCTTGGAGGTGTTTATTAAAATTACTGCTGTTTGTTGCATCACATTTGGGAGAAAGGCTGGTGACACAGAGAGATGGTTGTTGGAGTTATGGGTGACAGTTGGAGAATATCAGCAATATCTGGAGCAGAAATCTACTTTTAGCCTGACTGTACCTTCATCTAGTTACATGGTTCTAAATTGAGTGGCCGTGCTTACCCTTAACCTGAAGAAAATTTGTTGATGTTGTCACTTTTAAATTAGAGCAAGTGTGTGTATTTGCAATAGCATCACTTTTGATATGAAATAGTCCATGTGTGCTAGCAGAGCTAATACCTGTTTCTGTTTCAGGGTGGTGACTTTACAAATCATAATGGAACTGGTGGAAAATCCATTTATGGCAGCAGATTTCCAGATGAAAATTTCATACTTAAGCATGTAGGACCTGGTAAATAAACGTTTAATAAAGGTTCTTTTTACCTTCTGATGACTATAACCTATAATGAAGCATTGTTTATGAAGATGTGTATTTTTAAAAAGAAGGTTTTTTAGATTTGCAGGTCACTTGGTAATTGCAGAAGTATTAAAGAAATTTAACAATGTGTTGTCTCTGGCATATGCTTATTTGTATGGACTGCTCTACAAATATATGTCAGCCCATAAGGGGCTTAAAAATTCTCCAAAGGTGAAATTACTGCTTTCGTAAGTCATAGACTTCATTTTCTACTTTGAAGATTATTGCAGAAGTAAAACAAAGTGATCTGGGATTTCTTATTTAGTAGGTAACAGGGGTATGTTCTTTTAAGCTCAAATTAAAGCCAGAAAAAGCAAAGGCAAGGCCATACAGAAGAATATCTGATTGAATTTTATAGTCTGTCTGTTTGCATTGTTACTTCCTTGTCCCAGGAGACTGTTGCTGTTGAACCAGAGGAGAGGTTAGCTGGTGTTAATTGCGTTCAGGGTGTGTACACCTAATTACATTACTAACACTGTTGCTCTGAAAGCAAGGGAGGCTGTGCAGGAGGGAATAGTCCAAGGCAAAAAGTTGCCATTAGAAATTATTTGGAGATAATGTGAGACCATCACATCTTCTGTCAATCTTTAATCTAAATGTACAGGAGGAAAATTGTCTTTTCCGCTGCATACTTGTTACACCAGTCTAACGAGCTGCTGCTGCTCTTCCAGGTGTTCTTTCAATGGCCAATGCAGGACCCAACACAAACGGATCCCAGTTCTTCATTTGCACTGCAAAAACTGACTGGTAGGTTCTCAGCCCTGCAGAATAACATCATTAATTGAGGCCTGAATCTGGAGGCTTTAGGGTTTTCTTAGGATGGTTTGTTTTGGGTGTTTGTGGGAGTGGGTTTGGGGGGGGTTTTTTGTGTTGCTTGTGGGTTGATTTTTTTGTTTGATTGGTTGTTTTTTTTGTTTTGTTGTTATTTCCAAATTACTTGATTCCAATGGAAAATAAATTGCTTTTGTTACTTGAGGAAGGAAGGGCTGTTACAGCAACAAGGCTGCTGTCCCTTAGAATGTTTTTAAGGTCCAGAGCTAAAGTCATGTTATAAAGCTCCATGTCCCTTGAAGGGCAGTTGAGCCTTTGCCATAGAGTTGGTCAGCAGGTGAGAGCTGTGAAGATCTGCTAACACTTTCTTTATGTTGTTTTAAGTAAAACCGCCTTTGCATATTTGTTTTACAGGTTAGATGGGAAGCACGTTGTTTTTGGGCATGTAAAGGAAGGAATGGATGTAGTGAAAAAAATCGAAAGCTTTGGTTCCAAGAGTGGAAAGCCCTCCAAAAAGATTGTCATTACTGACTGTGGCCAGCTGTCCTAACCTTTTGCCCTACACTTCATGACAACTTGGATGCTGTGAAACATGAATCATAAAAACACCCAAACATTTCTTATCTCACGAGTAGCACCTATGGAACCATGGGTTTTTTTATTTAACTTGGTCCAACTTTTATACTTATATTGAATAATATTGATTAAAATAATAACGGAAGCATGTTGTAACTGCGCCACCATGGTAGTCACAGTGGTTTGGTAGAGTCCCCTTGTGTTTTGCAAGAAGTGCTGAAGTCACCCAGGGTGTAGCTGACTGCAGTGTTGATACTGTCCTTAGTATTTGGGTGTTTCAGGTGTTAGAATGGGTGGTGGAGTTGACAGCAGGGCTTCTGCAGTTGGGGGTTAGATATAAATTGAGAAATGCTGTGTTTCCTTTGGTGCTAGTAAATGCTTATTCTGTTGTTCGTCTCATCATTTTGAAGCAGTACTACTGACCAGTGCTCTCAAGGCTGTCTGCAACAACACTGGCATTTTCTTTGTGTCTCAGTTAAATTCCAATAGATTTAATGAGCAGCTGTGGGTTTCTTAAAAATTCATTCTGGTTGTTTAGTCTTTCTTCTTATAGTCTCAGACTACTTTTTAAAAGTAAACTCTACCTTACCTGCTTCAGTGGAGCAATTTGACTTTTGGGTTAAGTAAATTGCTTTAGATAGAGTTAGGCTGCTACTGAAGCTCTACCATGGCAATAAGACCTCACCTCAATCCAGCCAAAGGATCTCAGGACTTTTTTTAATATGGAACTGTGAACTTGAAGTGTGCTGTTGCTCTGGGATCTGATCCTGTGAGGAATACAGCTCAGTTCTCAATATATGGCCTATTTTTGTACTTTGAGAATATAATCAGTATAGTGAGCTTGCTTGAATGAGAAGTCGGTTTGATTGCCTTTTTTTCATGTTGATCCTGTGAAGTCAGCCCAACTTGGGTATTACTTGGATTATGATTTTTTAGGCATCATCATTATCAACAGTCAAAATTGGTCACCACAGAATCACAAAGCCTAATCAGCGCAGCAAATTCTTTATTTTTGGGATTTATGCATGAGAAGGAAAGAATTCAGCTGATCAGCTAAGGACAATTTGTATAAAGCAGGATGTATGTTCTATGTGGCATGCTTGAGCAGCAGCAAGTTTTGGAACTTCGCACCATTGCCTTTGGAATCACGAAGGCTGTAAAGTATCAATGATTGTGGGAAAAAGCTATGATTGTTTTGTGCAATAATTTCATTAATGAAGAGAAAAAATGTGATGGCTTTCTTCAAATGTGAACTTATTTTCATTGCAGGATGATAATATGTGGGTTTTAAACTATTTTGTACTGGGTATTTTTGCACTGCAGGCTGCACTTGTTAGTGCAAGATAGTATTTAGAATGTAATTTTGCATAAAATGAAAGTGAAAAGCTTTTTATTCTTTCCACTGTAACTGCCTAATCTCTGTAGTATTTTTTAAATATTAAATTGTGATGGTTTGGTTTATTTCACTTGGATACAATGACGAATTTTTGCGCATTCTCTTAATTTGTATATGAAAATTATTAAATACACTTCTGCCACAAAAAAAAAAAATTTGTCTGTTCCTTTCTTGAAAGCAGGAATATGGGAAGCTGAAACCTCTTGGGCTTACCTGGACTGTTCTATGCTGTTTTCTTAGTGATGGATCTGATCTGCTGGTATTGAGAAGCCATAGTGTCATTCAGGTACAGCCAGCAAGAGAGGGGGTGATGGTGATGGCTTTGCCTCACTTCTGGGCTGAAATAGCTGTCCTACCTGGTCACAGCACTCGGTGTCCCGCTCTGTCCCTGTCTGTCCCTGTCCGGCCTGGTGACAGCGCTCAGTGTCCCTGTCTGTCCCTGTCCAGGCCGGTGACAGCGCTCGGTGTCCCGCTCCGTCTTTGTGTTCGGCCCGGTGGCAGCGCTTGGTGTCCCTGTCCAGCCCGGTGACAGCGTTCGGTGTCCCTGTCTGTTCCTGTCCGGCCCGGTGATAGTGGT
>VZSR01003794.1:5824189-5899762 GCA_013398615.1 Brachypodius melanocephalos | reverse complement strand
TGTGGGTCCTGCACCCACCGGCCCTGAGCCCCTGCGGAATGAGAAGACAAATTAATAGAGTTGTGCCTTTCCCAACCGCAGCTGTACATTGCCGTGAGCTTACTGAGGTGTGATGGAGGATACTGAAGCTTAGTATATTGTCCAGAACAGGTTTTTTGGGAACTAGTGTTGAGAAATCCTGCATAACTGTTATAGGTCACAGAAGAGACAGGTACTTACTATGGAGCTCTGAGAAAAGCTGAGGGATGGCAAGTGTGCTGCTGCCTGCCTGGATGTTGTTTTCACCTGGATGTTTAGAACCAAAGTTTGTACACTGGCAGAGAGGTTGGCGCATCCAGAGTGCCTCTGGAATGAGGCTGGGGCACTCCAGGAAAAGAGCCTGCTGAGAGCTTCACGTGGCTGCCACTGATGTGCTTCCAGAGGCAACACAAGTAAGAAAGCACACCCTTAGGTAAAGTGCAAGTAAATATACACAGAAAAAAAAATGAGTTTATATTTCAAAGTTGTTTCAACAAACTCACAAATGTTTTTGTTTAGTCTCATGTTTTAATTATTTGTTCCAGACTTTCTGCTTACATAAATTGCTTTCTTTGGTGCTAAGACTGAGGCTGTGTCTCTTTGTTTATAAAGTTTAAATGCTTTGAAGTCAAGACATTTGAGGTACAAAGTGTTGTTCTCTTTTGTAATGATGTATACTCTGCTGGTAGTAATATATCAACAATCAGAACCTCAAAGAAGTGAATTACTGAGAGTACAAATCGTTTTCCGTGACATTTTAAGGCCAATCTGCATGTCCTTCTGCTAGCTGAGAAATTGTTGTTGGACAAGCACATTCTACCCAATTTAGAAGTAGCCAGGCTAAAAAGCCATTGACCTTCAAGTGAAAAAAACTTTCAAATCTTGAACTGCAGATTTCTTAATCGGGTCTGACTGTTAAAAACATTGTATGGACCAGCTGGTCACAGGTGAATTTTTGCCCTGGATCTTCACAGCCCTAAACATCAATTTGTTGCACTATTGAACTGAAAACTGAATCTTGACAGCAATTGTCCTAAGCCTTGACATTTCCTCTCCAGTACCAGCTCTGATTTTTCCAGTACAGCTCTGGATATGCCTTTTCCTTGCTCCCCTGCCTCCGTGTGGTCCCTACGTCTCTCGTGGCACTGTGGCCACCCACAGCCTGCACCCTGCGTTAGCTATGAGTGAGCTGCCACACGTGGGAGAGAAAAGAGCCGCAGCATCGGGAAGGCACAAGTGCCTCTCCCACTTAATTTCTTTCCCTTGCTCTGGCTGAGGTCTGGGAGCATCAAGGCTGTGCCATGCTGTGCCTCAGGCTGGCTGAGCCCCTGTCTCATCCCCCAGTTCTTAATTTTCATCCTTGTGAGAGGGGAGTGAGGGCGCTTTGCTTCTCATGAGCAAAACTGCTTTCTGCAGTAGCCAGGTGGGTGAGGGCAGACAGAGGCACATGGATATCAGCAGTGGTTTTTTCTTCTCCCCAAATACTCCAAGAGAAGGAGCTCTGGCTCCAGCACAGGTCACTCATGGTGCCCTGGCACAGTGGAGAGGAAGGCTTGGGGGAGCTGGAGGATAGAAAGGCTGCTCCTGGAGAAGCAGGTGATTCACTGCTTTGGGAGGCAAATGGGAGTAAAGTCGTGCTTTTACCCTTTTTCTCACAGCTGAGGCCAGGGGTGTCAGGAACTGGCAAGACTGTGACTCAAGAGTTGTAGGTGCTGGAGGAGCTTCACTGTGAGCTATAAATGGTGGAAGAGGAAGAGAGGTAATTGTGAGGTAGGAGAAGGAGCTGGTGCTGTTACAGGGGACCTGAATGAGGACAAACTTGTTTGACTGCATATGCCATGTCTAAATGAGAAAGATTTGAGGGACCTTGCTGCAGAAGGTTGTCAGTACTTGCTGCTTGCCCTGTCACTGGTGAAGATGCCCTGCAGCATAGCTGGAAATAAAATTTCTGGTGGTTTTGGCTTGAGTTCAGTGCAATCATATCAGAGGATAATGCTGACTCCAAAGTGTTTGTTATTTATTAGCTGGTTAAGTGAACAAACCCCTAAACTTCAGTCATTGTTGGGATTGATAGAGTTTGAGAAGAATGGAAGATAATTTAGTCAGCAGCACACCTCATCATCTCTCAGGAATTCAGATCCTGAAGGCCCTCAAAAGAGCAGTATAAATGAGCAGGTAACTTAACTTCAGGCTCTCAAACTGCTGCTCCCGTCTACCTCTTCCCCCCGAGGGGGCAATTCTTCGTCTGGATTGGTAGCACTCCATGCGCTTTGCTTGGTGTTAGCTTGTGTTCCTTATTCATATATATTTTTGGGGATTAAAGCTCAGGTGGTGTGTAAATGCCAGCTCCCTTCCAGCAGCCCTTGCTGTGAGTGCTTTGGGGTGTGTGTGTTTCAGCAGAGCACCTGCCTAAACCGCAGGGCTCTGAGAGGGTTTCTCCAGGTGTCCTCCCCCATCCTCACAAAACACAGCCACTGCACCTGCGAGGGAGTAGGGTGAGGGGACAGGCACAGAGACCTCCCTGTGCAGCTGCTCCTTGGGGCACCTCCATTGGGGCAGAGGCAGGGCATTGCTGGCACCCACTCTGGCACACGCTGGAGAGAAACCCTCCTTCACCTGGTGGCAGGGAGCAATGGCTTTGTGGCTCTCTTCATTTCTTATTTACTAGAAAGCCACATTTCTTTTCACAACTCTATCCTGGCCCTGCAGGTACTGAGAGGTATTGTGTCACTCCATCCTTCCCTGACAGGTCACTATTTTTAACCACTCTTGAGAAACACTGGTGTGAATTTTCATTGCTTTTAACCAGTCAGGACAAAAACCACTTAACTAGGGAAAATAACTGGCTGTGTCTTTGAGTTGGGATCAAGGGGAAGTTAAAAATATGCAGATACAGAGGTTTGGGCTGGGGAGGGGTAGGGGGAGATTTTGTCACCGTTTTCATTTTCACTCACCTCCTACTTAAAATTCATCCAGGAAGGTAGGCAGAAGAGCACAACAGCTGCTAAAATTACTAGGTGGGAATCATTTTTAGCAGGCACAAGAGCCTTGTGGTTTTCCTGCTCACGCGCTCCCCCTCCACTCCTACCTCATCCCCAGCTGGTTGCACTTTCCTCCCGAGAGGCTTTCGTGTCTCTGGTGTCTCTCTGACAGCGGCCAGCCCAAGGCAATTTGTCAGTGATGTGTGGCAGCTGCCCCCCCGGCCCTCTCCTCCCGAGGAGGAGCCCTGGCCGCGGCTCCACGGCCCTGGAGGGACTCGCTGCTCCGACCCCACCACTGGCACAGCTGACACGAGATCCTTAGAGATGCAGAGGAGTGCGAGGAGGAGGCAGCAGCTGCTAGTGTTTAGGGTTTGCCAGAGCAATAAATTTTGCATTAGTACTAAACAGTGCATGCTCCAAATGATGCAGTATCTTAGGGTTTTTCTTCCCTGCCAAAAGTCAGTGTTTGGTTAGAATTTTATTTTTTTGGAAGCAGCGTTGCTATTAACTTGATGGTTGCCAAGGCCAAATAAAGTGCGAAGTGTCCTTTGAGAAAGCTGCGTGATTCTGTACATTAAAAGCCGGGGGATGCCAGCACGCAGTCTCAGCCTTGCAGCCTCTCACATGCTTTGCTGATGTTGCCAGGATTCTATAAACGCTTTTCTGCATTTTTTAAAAGAACGATTCCTTGCCTAAACTGCAGAAGCTCAAGTTTTGCATTCTTTGGTCTGATTCTTTCTTGGTAGGTGACTGCACAGCTCATGGGAGGAGTGTGGCTGGGCAGGGTGGAAGGGTCACAGCTCGAGCCAGCACAGAGCTACACCCAAACACCGGCTGCAGCCCGGGTCCCCACCCCGAGCTGGCCGTGACGCTACAGAGCTGTTAACCCACTAACCCTGGGCCCCCTGACTCACTGCTGGATGCAAACAATGGGCTGGCCCTGAGCAGCCCATGGGGGAAACAATGCCGATTGCTGCCCGCGTGGGTGTCGGCAGCTTTGCTTACCCGGGGCTGACAGGAGAGGTCTTTGAGATTACTCTTGGGTCTGTGGATGCACCTCGCATTGAGAGCTGGGGCAAATTTCGTAGGGCACAGTGTGCGTACTCCAGGTCAAGCAGTTCCTGCTTGGAAGCCGCCTGAAAAAATATTCCTTGGCTTGGATGCCTCCCTCCTTTCTCCCTGCTTGCCACCGCCCTCTCTCCTCTGTGTGCAGCCGGTGATGTCAAACAAGAGAGCAAGGAAGCTGCGAGGGAGAGAACTCTGCCTTGACTCCTGCTGTGAGGCCACACGGTTCTGTCCCCCTGAGATACCTACTGCCTCCACCACCCAGCAGAAATCTGGAGAAAGCTGCAATTTAATTCACTGCTAGAACATGTGGTCGTGACTGTGGCTCCCTGGGGTCAGTGGGTTGCCGGCAGAGTTTTGTCTTGCCCTGTGAGAAGGAAGTGTGCTCAGATCTGCTCTCTGAAAGCCTCGTTGTCCTCCACCACCTCCAGAGCTGCAGCGTGCTCACAGCCTCGGCACCAGCAGCCGAGAGGTTCTGAGGGTAGGGCTGGATCCAGAGCTGCAGGCTGTCACCCTGCAGCTGTTGCTCCCCAGAGAGTGATGTGAGATGCAGGTTGCGGCCATTGCTGCCTGTCCTTCCCCAGCAGTGAGGCCAGGCAGTGCAGTGTGCTCAGGGGGATGTTATGGTGGCAATGCTCTCACTGCTGCTGACTGTCACAGGGAATGGTGAACATGTATCCTGCTTCTTGTGCTTTCCTGGGATTGGGAAAACTGCAGATGCACTCTCTCTGATGTCCATGTCAGACTATGGCAAGTCCACAAACATCTGGACTTGCCCTGTACTGGAGTAACTCCCCTAGATAAGAGCACACCATTCCTTTGACTGCCTGTAAATCACCAGCCTAGAATCAATCTTAATACCATCTTCTTTCCAGTCCGCCTACCAGTGAAATGAACTGAACTCGTGGCATGCACAATGTTTGCTGACCATCACCAGTTTGTGCCCCTCATGCAGTAGCTGTGCCCCCAGTGGGGCTCAGGGTGTCTGCCTTCAATCTCTGCAGAGACCCTCTTGGCATGGTTGCAGCTCTGGGGCTCTTGTCACTGACACATCTTTGGGAGGCAAAAGCAGATGCAACTGCCCTGACTCTGAGCTGTGCATCCCTTTGGGTTGCAGGCCTACTCCCCTCTGTGTGAGGGTGTCTTGTCTGTCTGAAAGCATCAATCTCAAATCACTGAAGCTAAAAAAGGTGCAAGTATTTAATATATGGAGGAAAAAAAAACATCCACTCAGAGGGTTAAATGCTTTCCTTTGACTGCAGGGTGAGCAGGATCACACAGAGCTTGAAGACTTGAAGCATGAGACACCAAATGGGAGATCACCAGTGGATTGGCTGTCTTTGGGGTGGCTGCTGTTACAAACTCCTCGTTGAGACTCACTACGTCATGTTGGGTCAAGGCAGAGCAGTTAATTTTTCTAGTGCTTTTATTCATTCTATTTCTTTGGCTGTTGTTTTGAAATTAATTGGAAAAGGGGTTTAATGCCCCTGGATTTTGGAAAATAGAATTCATGTGCACACATGAAGGAGTGCACAAAAAAAAGGAAAGCTTGATATTTCTTTTAGTTGTTCAGTCCTGTGGTGAGCTGGAGGATTGTATGACGGTTAGTTACAAAAAGCATAGAAACTGGAGTGGAACAGTGGACAAGACAATTACATCTTGTTCTTCTCCACCTTTTCAGCACCATTCCCTTCAGGACAAAATAAAAGGAAATGTTTTTTTCTCTTCACAATAATATGAAATAATTTTCCAGAAACTGTCCTGGCCCAGATCGCCTTAAGCAGAGTTATAAAGCTGCATCTGGTTCAGCACACAATTCACAAGAGAGGACGGCCAAGCTGTACCCTGACAGCTGGCTGACATGCCCTTCCTGTGGGGTCCTGCTGAATGCAAACCCAAAGCCATGGCCAGCCCCTATTTGTACAACCCCCCTTCTTGGCCATGCTCAGAAATGTGACTTTTGCAGTTCACAGCTAATGCTTCTCCCTGCTCTTATGATCTGATTCCTGACAAAGGTGGAGGAGGCAGGGAGAGGCAAGGGCTGCTTACCTTTGCAAGTGGACAGCACAGCAGCATTTCCCAGATGTTGATGATATTTTTACTCCTATTTAATTACTTGCCTCAGTTAATGAAGTTTATGTCATCTTCTTCCAAAGCTGTTTCAGAGGGTTTCTGAGGAGGAGAGTGGTTGGGGGCATCTCCACCCACCAGCAGCACATGAGGGAATATCATTTGCTGCCACTGTCACACCTGAGGTGTGTCAGAAGCATCTTGCATTGTGAAGGCAAAAAACCATTTTCTTTCCACTTTCTGTTTCATTGCTTTCTAAACTCCAAACACCACTGAAAGAGCAAGTGTGTCAGATTGAAGAGAAATGAAACTGCAGTAACATACACCAGAGTGCCAGGTGGGCCAGTGAAACAAACTTGGAAACTAAGGGTTCAGTATGGACACAGTACATTAGAATATAGAAGAAAATATTTTATATGCATAGGAGAAGAGATGACACATTATTTAAGGAAAAAAAAATTGAGATAGGCTGAACTTAAATATACTTCGGGAGCCACAAAAATTAAAAAATGAAAGCACAAAGTGATGCACTAGCCTGAAAATCAGCTGTATCTGAGCTTGCCTGCAGCAAGGGGCTCTGCAGATCTGGGTGTGAGCCTTTCCCTTTCTTCTGCCCGCTGGAGCTGGGAGGAAGACATAGGAACAGGAATCTTTCAGTATGGTTGGGGGTTGCTCCGGGAGCTGGGCTGGTGGTTCCTCTCCAGCTGGCAGTCTTCTGCAGTGGTGAGTGTGTGTCAGCATTGCCTCCTAGGCCTTTAAATATAACTCAGACTTACAGCATGATGGTTCTGCCTTGCTTTCTTTGGGATTTTGCAGCCATTGTTATCTCACCTAAGAGAACTCTGTTCCTTCTTTTCCTCCTTTTTGGACATTTGGAGCATGGCCCATTCCACCTTTCCAGAAGGTGCTTCCTCTGGAATGAAGCTGACAGTTTTTCAATGGCTACTTACAGCCTGCAGATAACATAGGTTTGTACCCTGCTGTTCTTTGAGAGCAGGGCCCCTCAAAGAGCAGGTTAAACTCTGTATCAAGGAGTCAAAGGGTTAAAATAATATTGCCCAAGTGTGTCATTGCTGACTAAGATCCTGGGCTTAACAAAACCCCAAACTGTTCCTGTTCCAATGATGTAATTCATTACCCTGAATTTTCCCCTATTTTATTATTTCAGTATTCCTGTGTCAAAGTCGCAGCTTCAACATGTATTCTTCAGTTGCTCTCTCAGAATCTGGCAGAAATATGAGTTGGATGATCTATCAGTTCTGATCTTGACTGTATTTGACATCATTCACCTGGTGGGCCAGTTTCTTGCTGATCAGAGTGCTGAGGTGGATTCTGTCTCCTCCCCAAGTGTCTCTAGCTCACTCCCTCCTGTCTAGTCATGTAAGTGGGATGTGCTGGGAAATGGCAGTGGTCCCAAAGGGGGAAAAATAGCAAGAAAAATTGAAATGTCACTCTGAGTGTGAAGAGACACTGGACCAGGCTGCCCTGAGAAGCTGTGGATGCCCTGTCCTTGAGTACGTTCAAGGCAAACCTGGTCTAGTGGAAGGTGTCCCTGCCCTTGGCCAGGGGTTTGGAACTAGATGGTCTTTAAAGTCCCTTCCAACCCAACCCAACCCATCCTGATTCTATGATTCTCTGACTTATGGCATGTGATGTGATCCTTAAGCTGATACAGACCTGCAATAATCAGTGAAATTTGTATCCAATTCCAATCCACTGTAATTTATTAGGACAAGACTCTCTCCTCCTGGTGAAGTATTTGATTTATAAGTAGTTATTTATGAACTTTTTTTTCAATAGTCTTACACCTGGGGCATCCTAGTTTTAGGGTCCCAGTGCTGAGGTGGTTTCATTGATACCATTGGCATAAATGAGGACAGGGAGTATTTCACATGTATTATGTACTCCCTGGCAAAGAGCAATGGAAAACTGGAAAAACAAAACCACAGACTATAGAGCAGAATGAATAAAAATAAAAAAATAACGAGGTCCTTTATTTTAGGAAACTCTCCAACGACCTCTAGTATGCATTAGTGAGCTATCAACTTTCTGCCTTGCAGAAAGAACTATAAAATATTATATTTTAGCCCTGCACACTTTAAAGTTCCTTGTCCTTTATTATGGCCACTGGTTTATTAAAACTGGAAATGGATCTAAACTAAACCTCTGCCCAGCTATGTCTGAATGGCTGCATCCAAACCCTGCACCTTTTGAAGACTGATCTCTAATGTTTAAAACAAATCCAAGCCCAACACAACAGCAAGCAGCTTCTCATTTCTCCTCCCTTAGATTCCTCCCTAAACAAAAATCCTCACACCTGGACATACAAAGCCAGTAAGTTCATGGGGTAACTCCTCACCCACTACTGTTAAAGGCAAAATGCCCAGTGTGGTTAGCAGTGTCTCAGGATTAAAACTCAGTGCCACCTGAAACTCTTCCCAAGCATATGTGATCAATATCGAGTTTGAAAGTATATATGTATTTATTTACTGATACGGTTTGTTCTGTTTGTAAGACTAACTGGCAGTTAAAGCTATTAATTTCCTAATACTTTTTCCTGTATTGTCCTTCTCCCGTCCTTGTAGTTTATGCTCTCTATTAAGGAATGTTGTCCTCTGGATCATTTTTATTGGCTTTGCTTTTTAAAAATCAGTATTCAAGCTTAATATAGCAGTATTTCTGGTAACAAAATTCATAGATTAAAAAACACAAAGCAGCCCCTCTTTCCCTTGGACAGATTTGAAATGTGATTACTTTTATAAACTATAAATAAAGGCCTAATGGTTGATGTTTAGTGGGAAACTCTCCCAGTGTATTTCAGAGCCCTGTTTTACAGTCTCCTCTGATAAGAAAACTGCTGACTTGGCGTTTTGTGGAGTTGTTTCTTGTGCTTTGTGTTCCTGCTGGATCTGCCGGGAGTTAGCCAAGCTCCAGACTGCAACGTGGCCAAACCAGGAGCTGCCTGTGCTGCTGGGCTGCCTTCTAAGGGTAACAGCACACTGGTGGCTGCTGGATTTTGCACATGAGTTGCTGGATCAGGCAAGCCTTGGGCCATTGGGTTGTTGTCCCCTGGATCCTGCTCTTGGTGGCACCTCCACCAAGACCTGGGAGGTGGGCTGTGACAGCCTTTACTGCACCTGGGCACAGCTCATACCCTCACCATTAGGTCATCCAGGACTGCAGGTAATGATGATTTTTATGTTTTCAGCTCCCATGGAGGGCTTATTCAGAGGAGGTAATGCAGCTCCACTGTTATACATTGTCATCTTTGCCCATGGTAAGACACTGGGTAAGTATCAGGCTTTGAGAATTCAGCCCCTGGGTGAGCAGAGACTGCCCAGCTCTTCCTGCACATACCCTGCTGCTGGCTTTGTCTCCAGGCTGATGCAGGGGTGTTTTGAGGAGAGATAGGAATCTTTAGTGAAAAATGAATGGGGAGAGAGAGGATTCTCTAGTGATAAATGAGTGGGATAGAAATCTCTATGATGGTGAATGAGCGGCTTCAATTAAAAGCAGCCACTGACAGATATGACTGAATTACTGCGTGAGTTTTATAAAGCAAAGTGAAGGGTTTGAAGTGATTGAAATGGCACCTATAAGCCTTGATTTGCAGTACCAATGTTTTCTCTTGACTTCATTTTGTGACATCCTTTTGTACCAAAGACCAAAGAGCATTCATGGACCCAAAGTTTTCCTGAAGGGTTTGTGATTTGGCAAAGATGCCTCTAAGTGACCTGGCAGAAGTGTTGCCTTTTGAGCAAAATGTGCTGGTCTGTTATTGGCGTTCCCTGCCATCCTATGCTAGGTATTTCTTATTTATCTCCTTCTCCATAGTCTGCTCCAGCAGAGAAGCAGCCCAGGATAGTTCAGTGGGGCAGTAAAGTAATCCTTGTCATATAAAAAAGAGCTGTAAAAGCACTCTGATTCTAGTGGGTGAGGGCCCAGTAAAAGAGATGACGATCCAACTCAGAGTCTGCTTCAGTAACTAAAAAGAAATAATAAGAAATCTAGTATTTAAAATGGAATTAATTTTCACTTTGGATTGTGGTCAGATTGGAATCAAGTTTAATTCCTTCAAGCTATGCTTTCCTTCAAACACCATTAGTCTTTAGAAGCTTTCCTAGGGGAAGCCAGTTCATTTGTCTCCGAGCACATCGTGCTGCTGGACTTTGTCTCAGCAGAGAGGGAAGGCTGGGCTGTAACTGCAGTCTCTCCTAATGAACTCATACTTGTCACACAGCCAGGACTAGATGGGCTTGTCTGCCCCTCACACCCACCCAAAATATAGCTGTGTCCCAGGGAAATTACCTCCACCCTGGGCCCCTCAAGGCCTAGGCAATGCTGAGGTATGCACAGCCTGATGCATCCCTGTGCTGGGACTGGGACCTACAAGGGTTGTGTGGTCAGAAGCATTTCACAAGGATTACGACACCTTAACCAATTCCCAATCAGTTCTTTTCATCAATACCAACATAAAATCACTGCTGATGAAACATATAGACAGAATGATGATAAACAGGTAATGATGATGGCAAGGAAGATCCAGGACAATCATGAGAGTGACTGGATGCTTTTTATGCAGCCAGCTGCAAATTTATACTTCTGCAAGCATGGAGGCAGCATGTATAGAGTGAGCATAACATCCTAAAATCTGCTCATCCAAAGGAGTTAAGGGCTGCTGTGGAATCTAAACCCAGCAGGAGTTTCAATTATGGTGCTGTGGCAAAAGGGTCACTGCAATTCCTGGAATAGGAAGCAGAAAGAGGCACAGTTTAAGCAGGATTGACAAACAAAGATATGTTCTTTGTGGTTCAGGGACTGCATTCAAAGGTTGTTGAAAAATTAGGCAAGTGACAGAAAAGAACAACAGAAATTATTTGGAGTAAAAGAAAATTACTTAAAGAGACTCTTTCACTTCAAGGAAAATAAAATGGGAAAGAGGGAAAGAAATATCTGAGAGTGACATGATATCGGTGGAATGTGGGAAAAATTACCTGATACACAATTTACTGTATGAAAGCACAAAAAACCCACACCTGGAATCTGAGGTGCAAATCAATACAGGAAGTGAGGATAAGTGCCTCTCTTAGAAGACGTGCTGGAAGAATTATTACACTATATAATATGAGAGTCACTGGCTGAAATATAAAGACTTGTAGCATATGAACTGTCACAATAGATGATTTAATGCTCCATTTTGGCCTCTGACTGCATTTAAAACCCTCTTTCCTGATGTGAATCTTGGCTTCCCAGCACTCCTTATCATTTCTTTCTACTCTTGTTCTCAGTCTGTTCTTGGAGGAGTTTCTCCCTCTCTCTCTGTGTCTCTTTCTTTCCACTTGTGTTTTTATTATACCACTGCAGACAAAAAGTGGCAGTTTGAAAGGTCCTGAAGGGAGTTAGTCTCCCAGCTTCATCTGAATTCAAAGAGAAATGCGTGCCAAACACAGACCTTGTGAAAGACTTTACCCAGAGCCCTGAAATTTGGTATAGCTTTGAAAACCTCATAAAAAGCAAGCTTGCTGATAGTGGGCTGTCTTGAGCTTTATTCCTTCATATTAAGCATTTTTCTGGTGGGGGTTCTATAAATATACACACTGATGACTAGAAGTAAGAAAGTACATGTCTGGCTGTCACACACCAATTTTCTGCAAGGAAAATCACTACAGTTTTTTAACTGGCTTTTTATCTCAAAGCAGCAAGTATCCAGACAGTTGTCTCCAACTGTTGTTATTAAATTCAGCAGGAAATCCATCCTGTCCAAAAGAATTATTAGTTTCCACTGCTCCTGGAAATGTCCAGAGATGTTAATTTGTGTGTGTTTGTGTTGCCCAAGTAGCCGACCAGTGAGTAGGACCGTGGTTTGATCTCGTCCTTGAGCTCAGGGAGTTGGGTGACAGCTGTAAAACTGAAGTCAACATCTAAGCCAGGGGGTTATTTATGAGAATATTATATTATATTATGTTATTTGGGAAGGCAAATCTTCCCAAAACACCCCAATTCCTCCAGCTAAAAATATGTTTCACCTCAGAGGGTAGTATTTGAAATTAGTGGTTTAACATGTCAAAGACATGTCCAGATGCCATTAGCAGCATTTTTTGCCATGAAGAAGTTGGTATTTGTCAGCAATTTCTGCCCAGAGGTGTGAGTGATACCACAGTTCCCCTTTTTACATACAAGAGGAAATAACTGTGGTGGCAATCTGGTCTTTGTCAGAGCTGTAGGTACTCCACCACAGAGCACTCCTTATTCATACCATAAGGCTCACTGGGAGTAGAAATCATCGACCAAAGGAAGAGCCAAGCAAAAGCAGAAAGGGAGAGGATTTTACCTTGGCCAGATGCCCAGAGCAGAGCCCCCCCCTTGCCAGTGTCACCTCAGTGCCAGCAAAGAGGCACCACCCTGGGGACCTGACCCCTCAGTGCGTGGGGTCCTGGGCTGCAGGGTGCCAGCAGCCCCCCTGCAAGGGTGCTGGGGAAGCACTTGCCTGCTGCCAGGGGTGCTGTGCTTCCAGCCACCCTTGTTGCTGCCTCACTGTGAAGGTGACCAGATACAAGGCAGCCATTGGAGGTAAATCCTGGTGCTCTGCCAGTGTGCAGCATACAGGTTTTCCTCTTCTTCTTTCTACAATGCAGGAGAGCTTTAACATGTACCCTGAGCTCCCTACTGGACCTCTTTCCTTGGCCAGCAGAGAGCTGATGGACAGAGAAACTGGCATGCTCATCCTTGGCTGGACCTCACACTGCAGTGTTGCCCCTCAGGTCCTGTCAGCCCTACCAAGATGATGGATGTTATCCTGGTGTAAGCCAGGCAGTCTGTCAGAGTAGTTGCAGTACTCAACCACCAGCTCCTGTTTGTTTTTCAGAAAAAAGAACTCTAAGCTCTAATGTGTTGAGAAAAGTCCAGATTTATCTTTAAAACTTTTGTTCCACTTGAAAAATCACGGTTTTTCTGGTAAACTAAATACACAAACTTTTTAAAGGGGCTTCTGCACGAGGTCTTCATTTAGCTCTCAGTAACACCACAGCCATGTATAGCCATGTGGCACAAGTCTTCTGGAGAAATATGACAGACAGCACAGAGACAGCCTTCAGAAATAACCATGCAGCACTGACATAGTTCAGATGTTTGATTTTACCAAAGATCCTTTGGACATGTATAAAATGGGCCTCAGTGAACACACGAAGCCCCCCCAAGAGTCTCACTGCCAGTGCAGCAGCAAATAATGTCTGCAGTTGGGGGTGCAGGATGTCCCATGATACCAAGGGGGGATGGAAAGGCTGGAAATGCAGCTGGCCAGGGGGCACTGCAGCCCCCCAGCACCAGCACAAGCTGCTGACACAGTCCTGGGGGCTTGTGAGAATCGTGCTGGGTGCATGACAGTGAGTTTTGCTTCAGCCGGTAGGTGAATCCCTGGGCTGGCTTTGGAGGCAGCAGGTAGAGTTTCTCAGGAATTATCAACATTTGCTGTGTCCTTTCCATCTCTGGGTGCATGACAGCACCCCCAAGGAGCAGTCACCTGGCTGGGCTCACCTGAAGTCAGGTAAATCTGTAGAACTCCCTTCCCAGTGTAGGACTGGTTTGCAGGACAAAAATAGGGGCTGTATCTGCCCTTCATCTGGATAAAAGAGTTGACAGCCAACAAGCTCGATGTGCTGAGGTTTCAGCTGCATTGAAGCTGACCATTTCATTAAGTTTTAAGGAACAGTTTCAAATACATGTGAAATTTTAGAAGGGAAGCAGATTGTTATGCTGCAGCCAGCCCCCTATTTATTTTTTAATTATTACATAAATGTATGATAAACCCCAAAGGCTTTGGATTTTATCTGTTGTTCTTTACTGTCACCCTTCCTTATGGCTGGGATGTCTGTGTCCAAGGAGCCAAGGAGCACTTATCTAAAGGGTGACAAAAAACTGGTCTGGGATTCTACAGAGGGTAAGGGCATCTTCCCACACACTGCCCAAATGCCCCTGTGGGGACCAGGCTGCCTGCAGGTTGTGCTTCTCTCTATATTGTTCTCTCAGGTTAGTGGGGCTGACACAGAACCAAAGCAAATGGTTATTTATTAAGCCTTCAGATCTGACAGAAAATAGATATAGAAGAAGAGAGGCATAGAAAATAAAACACTGAACACAAAGATTTGAATATCAGCAGTCGATTTCTTCTGCTATTTTCAGGGTCTATTCCTGAACTCCAGCAACATTCACACATATTTGGGGTTCAGACCGTTTTAATCTTTTTACTTTCTCTTTTCCCTTCTCTCTGCCTCCAAGCAGGCATCTTGGCTACCCAGGAATTTTTCACACAACCAGCCAGTCAGTGTGGCCAGTGCTTAGGTCACCCGTGGCTAGTTGGGAATCCCCAAGTTTCTAGTCAGCTTTTTAACCTTCTCTGAGTAGTTTTCTCTTCCTTCACAATGTTTTCCATGGATTTAAAGGTTTAATTTATAGAATATTACTTGCAAACTCACGAACTTTGGTACATTTGGAAATTCTCATGGAGAAATAAGAAAAAGGAGCGTGTTGTCCAGCTGTCTCCGGGGCAGCATGCCTTTCCCACCTTCTCTAGCTCTGGGAACTTCACACCACGTGCACTCTTCATCAGGGCCCCACAAATCAGGCAGGGTCTTGGCAATTAGTAACAAAACTAAAATACAGCCATTCAAAAAAATTACTAGAACCACACATACAGACTAAAAGCACTTTTCCAGTGATGAGTTCAAGATGGATAAAAACCTTTACATGTCACAGGGCTCCAAACAAGGAAAAATTTGAGGAGTCAACCCTTAACATTTCCTAACTTTCAAGTGCTGTGTTTTACTATCTAATGGCTTACTGCTGTCAACTCTTGATTATCTGGTGTAGCAAAGGATTGGGATGACCAAGACAAAGTAAAAACAAAGATAATACAAAGCATATGGCAATTAAATGGTAGGGAAAAAAAAAAAAAAAAAAAAAAAAAAAAAAAAAAAAAAAAAAAAAAAAGCAAAAAAAAAGCAGTGGAAGACTGAGTAGCACTGACCTGGGCAAGGGTTGATGTGGAGAACCATGTGATGGAAAAAGGGTGCAGCTGATCCAAGCCCTTTTGTAACTCACTTTGGGTTCCCTGTGTTCCCCGAATGATTAATGCCCAGCTTTGTTAACATGACCCAGAGTGGTTGAAGACTGTTTCATTTATTTTTCCTACGTGGCCACATCTCTCCAATAAAGTGTTTTACCCTCTGTGTGTTACTGGTGACTGCTCAAAGCAAAGTCAGCACAGGGCAATAGCGAGCAGTTCACACTGTCAGTCACCCCTGCAGGTCCCTGCCAACCCTGCTAGGAGGAGTTGGCCATCCTGGCCAGTGGTGATGCCTTCCCAGCCCTGGCCCTGGGTAGGCAGTGCAGGCTGGCTTTCCACAGCAATCCAACTGCAAATGGAGTTCCATACAGGTGTATGCAGGGAAGTGATTCACAAATAGTTCCCAGATGTTGTAAAATGTCTCCAGCTCCCAGCCAAGCTGCTGGGGGCTTTCAAAACAGCTTACCACTGGCTGGAAAGTGTTTATAGAGGGAACCAAAAGGCCAGAACATTCATTCACATTTGATTGCTCAGTGTGAGACTGAATCCCTTCCTTGGGTTTGGGCTATTTGGGCAGGTAGGCTGCAAGGAAGATGGGCAAAGCATTATCAGGCAGCTCATTCGGGAGAGCTTATGACTTTCACAGAACTTTTTCCCAAAGTAACCATCTTTGCTCTCTCCCTCTGGCACTGTGACCCTGGAACAAGCGTATCACAATTTTGGCATGTGTGGGACATGCTACCACAGTACAGCAATATTATATGGCAAGCACAACATATGTTTTGGAAGAGAGTTCAGTTTATTTTAGCTGCTCCAAATTTACTTGACCTGTTTAATCCAGTTTTCACACTACATCATTTCAATGACTGGGACTGCTTTTAGGTCATGCCCCACAGAACATGTGCAGCCAGTTGGCCTTTCATCTCTATGCTTAATTGTCCAAAATGATTTCCATGTGATTAATATAAACCTCCAACATCCGTGATAGGCCAGGCCACTCCATCATCCACGTTATGTTTGGCAAGTGCAGGGTCTGTCCCACTGAGAAAGGAATAGTGTGAACACGGCCTGCTGAGGAGTCCAGACAGCTTCCTAGCTGGGCATTATCCCATTGCTCCCTATCTAGGCTGAGTGTGAGTTAATATTGACTCAGGCACCTACAGGACACCAGTGAGGGGCAAAGCTCGTGGCATGGACAGCCCCATCCTGCTCTGGATGCTGAGCCATGGCATTGCTTGGCTCTCTGCTGCTCTGCAAATGGAAACAGCAGCTCGGGCTAGTTCTGGTGTGGGGGCTACTGCCGTGCTCGGTGATACTCAGACACACCTCTTCTTTTGGGACTCGCCCCTCTGAACCCACAGTGTAGCACTGCGGCTGCAAGAGATCTGTGGTCCTGAGGCTGAGATGGAGGTGCAGGGCCAGGTGAGTCCCAGGACTGCTGCAGGTGGTCTCTGACACATGCTACACTGGGGGATGGGCCAGCAGAGAGTGCCCTGCTCATGGGTCACACCAGAAGCACCACAGGTGTCATTAAGGGATGAACAGCCACGATGGCTACACCCTCACCCTGCTGCCCAATGCACCTGTGCTGCAGCTATAGCTGTCCCCTGTTCTTGCAGGGACTTTCGTGTACTATCCTGAATGGAGCCCATGCCCCATACAAAATGAGGTGATTGCTGTGGCATCATTTCTTTACAAGAGAGCTGCTCTTTCTCCTCTTCTATCCTCTGTTTTTTCCTGTCAGCAGCAACAACCCTCAGCCCTGCCTGGCAGCCGCTCCCTCACCAGCCAACTGAATCATCCTGGAGGCAGGAGGCTTTTTTGGGTGCTAAAACTTTACAAGGCAAAGACTTACAGAATACACCCATATGCCCTGCCTGGAAACTGGCTCCCACCTCTGCAGAGAAAGCCAGACAGTCTCAATTAGGCATTCATGGAAAGTGGGGACAATCTGGGGCTGGAGCCAGGAGCTGTAACATTTTCCACGTTTGCCAGCACCGATCCTGCAGACCCGTCTGCTCATTCCATCTTGACCTCCTTCTCACTAAGCAACAAAATGTGCTGAAAGGAGAAATCAGGAAGATCGTTTTCATACCCAGCATTCTCCGGTTGGGATGACTTTTGCTGTGCTGCAATATCATTGCACTGTGTCACTTGTCTTCCCTATGCAGTGGCTCCACCAAAACAAGCAAAGAGGCTCCAACCAGGCCATTCATGGGGCAGAAAAAGTCAGATTCATCCCTAATGAGAAATCTTCCTAGAGCTCTTGCACTGAGGATTGAAGGAAGGAGCTTTGGGGAGAAGAAAAGGCCAGGACTATTTGGCTGTAACATAGCTGCAATTGGCCACACCTGGGGACTAGTGGAGCAAGCAGGAACTCAGCTCACACCCCTTAGAAAGCAGTACTGTCTGTCCCATCTGAGACTTTTTTGCTTCTCTGCTAAGCCCCTGTGTGAAAAGCCCTGAGCCTTCTGTGCTAAGCCCCTTAGCAGTCCCTGTAATGGGACTGTGTGAGAAAGACCAGAAATCACAATTGTGACTGGCATACAGAGATTTGCTTCCTGTGAGGGCAGGGAGATGGCTGTGATGCTGCCTGCATCCTTCTGCAGAACAAAGAAGTTCCTTAAGAGTATGACTGGCAATGGAGAGCCCCAGGGTGTTTGCCTGCACCACAGGTGGTGTGGGGCAAGGGCTGGGAGAATATGTATGTGGCCACACAATTAAGGATGTTCGGAGGGAACAGCATGTTAATGTAATTCCAAACATGTTTTTGAAAAATCAGGGGTGGTGCAAAGCATGCAATACAATTTTGGACTTAAAATGAGCAACAACTGTAAAATACAGGCAGTGGGGGTGAGCTGGGAGAGACTCAGACTAACATTTCCTCCACACATACAGAGATGGACAGAGATACTCATGGCAGAAAAGATAAAGCTTTTCTCAATCCAGACATGAACATCTCATGCCTTTTTCGCAGTTCCTGGGTGTGAAGCTACACCCTTGGAGTAAAAGGCGTGACTTAAAATCAGTAGATGGGGAAACATGGGTGCAGGCTAACCAAACCTCCTTGTAAATTCAGGGTGTCCTCAGCTGTGGCTCAGAAGGGTTGAGCACAGCGTGGCTGGAACCACTGTGGGAGCCCAGCACACCTTGGCTGCCTCCCATCGTGACGTGGTGCGTGGCTCAGCCAGAGCCTATAACCTCATTGTTATGAGCTCCATTTACTGGACCTTTTGGATGCTAAGAGGTGCTGAAACACCTCTTAGAAATTTTCCTTGGCACAGTAAATTCTTTTGTGACCCCAGAAAACCATATGGCAAGGCTAATCGAGGGCTAAACCCTGTCCTTGCCACTTGAAGAGCAAGAGTGGGCAGTGTGGCCCAGCAAACAGGAATGCAGTGAATAGATGCATTTAAAATAGCTTTAAACACAGCTAATTAGGAACAGCTTAAAAAAAAAAACAAACTATATGCAAGGAATTTTAAAAAAATTAAACCCAAACAAAAAAAAATTGTCACAGTAGTGCAATATTTCATTGGAGATTACAAATTATGGTGATGTTTCAATTAGTTTCCTGCCAATTAGCCCAACCAAGGGTGAGCATACGTGAGTTGGAAGGTCTTCTTCCACAGCATGAATGCTGGGGAACTGAAGGTATTTCCCTGGGCACGTGTGTTTGAGTCTTCCTCAGCAGCTGTCAGGTGCCTGTTGGGTGCCCCCTATTTCCTTCTGTCCAGGGCTGAAGTATGTTTACATTCACATATTGCAGCTCCTAATGTCACACAAAAAATAATCCTTGGGCCAGGACGACAATCAGACTAGCACCTACTCAGATATCCTCTTTCCTACAGCAGTTTATTGAGGGAAAAGATACAAACCACAGGCAGTCGACCTTCTGTTGGCGTCATCTCTTGCTGCTGGAGGCTTCTGTGCTTTGGGACTTCCTGAGCAGGGTCACAGCTTTGTGGTTAATAACCCTTGCAGAGTTTAATTTTTTTTTTTAACTGTGGTTTTGTAGTTGGTTTTGATCTCATTTATTCTTTTGACAGCTAGAATATCCCATGACTATGCATTTCAGTCTGCTGCATAAAATTTTTGTTTTAATTATATTGCCTCAGATGTTTGTATCCAAAATCCCCTTATTCTAGGAGAGTTGTAGAAAAAAAATATTTCTTCCCTTATTTGTAACTTTTATTATATTGTGGGATACTAATGTATCTGCCCTTAATGATCTCTTTTCCAGAAGTTGGAGGCCCAGTGCACAGTTGCCTTTCACGGGGAAATAATTTCATCATTCCTGGTTTTTTTTGATTTCTGTTTTGTCCTTTTAAAGTGGTAAGGATCATATGTTTTCTCTTCAGTTTCTTGTTCCTAATTCTAAATCCTCTGTTTGTCTCTTTTTATAAACTACTGTGACTTTGAGTTGAATAATTCAAAATAAAACAGTGCACTTATTTCTGCCTATTACTAGCTAATTTAGAATCTGTTATTCAATATGCACCATTTGGGGTATCTTTCACTGAGCATCAGGGACTCAGTCAGCTGCTACTTGTGTTTAGTTACTCTGAATCAGTGTATTACTCTTCAATTTGACTTAATAAACCTGGTTTCATTCCTTCAAATGCTGGAACATGTTGGTGGGACTGGTTGTCATGATTCAACTCCAACATTTTTGCTTCCATTTAATTAAAGAAATGCAAAAACTTGCAGTAGCCAAGTATCCAAAGAAGTAACCACACCTTAGTGTCTGGGCAAGTCATTAGTTGCTGTGTGTAATTTGTATTCACAAATTGTACAAGACATTCAGAAACTTTAGCTGGGTATATTGGAAAGCAATTTTAATTAGTCGGTTTCAATGTGTGCTATTCAAGCTTCTGTCTAATGAAGTTTACTCGTGTATATCCCTCAGTGAAATTTCTACAGCTGCGGAAGATTTGTCTCTGCTGGTCTTTCAATTCGTGTGACCATTAAAACGAGAGTTGTCTCTCCTAGATGTGAACTGAACTATCCTTCGCCTCCCAGCAGCCAGCAAAGATTCCTGTTGGTGGCACTGATGTCTGTGCTCTTTTTTCCTGTGGCACTGTTGGAGAGGGCTCTCGGGTTTGTGCTGCAGCAGGCACAGCCAGGCAGGAAGCCCTTGCACCTGTGGCAGAGCTGGTGCCCACCCCCATTCCCCTCCATCCCTTTCCCACTCCCCACACAGCTGGCCAGCACAGATGGAGCCCTCAGCAATCAGGGCCAGTAGCCAATTTAAGTGAGGCAGAGAAAAAGGAGGCCCTTTCCAGGGGCTGTGGGTTTCAACTGTCTGAATTTTGACCTGAGGGTACTCAGAAGAGGCCTTTTTTTTTTTTTTCCTATGCTAGTGGTATTTGTCTATTTATCATTGTTTTATTTGCAAGAGGGGGGCTTTGAACTCTTGCTTCCTATCACTTCTTCACAGTGTTTTCCTGTGTTTTTCCTTCAAGTTTTGCTGGGTGAAATCGAGTGGGGCATACGTATGTCTGGCTCCTTGGAAGTCCTTTGAGTTGTACCTCCTTATGTTGCAAAACTAAGGAAACTTAATGGAAACTGGCTAGTGTTAGATTTTCCACACCTGCTGCTTTGATGTGTTCAGAAATTGTGTAAGAGAAAGTTTTCCTGAGATGTTCTGGCATTCTCTTCTCTGGTCTCAGCTGGTGAACAGGAGACAAGAGTAGCGATTAAAAGAAAATCTTTGGTTTACACTTTACTCCCCTTAAAATGTACATAAAGCACTTGGCTATGATTTCCTTTCTCTGCAGGCATGGGGTTTGGTTGGGTAAGCTGGGCATGCAAGGTCCATTTTTACCTCTTCCTAAAAAAAAGACAAAGGAAAAAAATTAATGATGACTGTGTTTTTATTTAGCTAAGTTCATGGCATAGAAATAAAGCCTTCAAAGAATGCCCAGGGTTACTGCTGCTCCTGGTCTCATCATCTCATCTCTCAGCTCACCAGAGCTGTGTGCCTGGGCAGTGCTTTACCCAGCACTGTCTCACAGTTTTCTGTTCTCTTCCACAGCAGTGCTGGCTGTCTCTGCTACCCAGGGATGCTCTAACACCTCACAACTACAATTGCCTCTGCTTCAGTCTTGGCCCTGTGGATAAAGACCCCATAAAGGCTGACTGAGGTAGGTGTTTCGTGGCATGTTCATTTGCAAAACGTTTTACAAAGCTTGCAAAAGGATTGTGAGAGGTATTAATCTAAGTTGTTTGAATAAGGTTTTGCGGTTTTGGTATCATGACCAGTTTTCTGGGTTTGCTTATCTGAAATGTGTTTGAGATACGGATGGTGAGGAAGAGTAACTGCATTACTTTCAGTAAAACAGAAGTGCTTGTTGAGTAGGAGTGCTGGTTGTCCCCACACAGGAGCTGACAAATTATCTGTTTCTCTAAGTCCAGAAGGTGAACACTAGAGAAAAGCAAACCTGAATGTTGCATTCTACTTTTCAGGATCACAAACCACATATACTTATCAAGAGCAAGAGTTTTATATGTTCCAGTTAAGAGGTTCCTTTAGGTCTTAGTGGAAAGACCTGGCTATCAGCATTCAGCCCTTGATGTTTCAGGTTCCTTTTTCCTTGCCAATGTCTCTAGTGTACAGCCTTTTGCAGAGGGGTATGGAGACAAGAGCAAGTGTTTGACTGTGTTATCTGGCAGTGAATATTCTGTGTCTGTGGGCCCTGAGTGAGATTACACCAGTGTTATGTGCAGACTGTTTCCCCTTCCTAGCTGGGATTCAAGGTCTAGCCTGTCTGCCTGCTATGCAATGGAGGATCTGAGGAGAAGCTTTTGGTGTGATGTGACTAACTTGAGGAGTAGTAGCCTTGGTGCGCTGTTTAAATGGCTTTCCACTTAAGAATAATGAAACAGCTTTTTATTTCAAAGTATCAGTGTTCTATGAAATCTCTGTTAATGCAAGCCCTATTATTTTTCCTGTAGTGGCAATCATTTGGCCCTTCCATTACAAGGGAGTTGGTGCATTGTCTCTTGACCTCATTCGTACAGAGCAAGAAGGTGAAATGCTTGGCATTGAAAAATGATGGAAGAGTAGTTTGATTGTTTTTGTTGATGCCATATTGTTTGTGTTAATCTACTTCTATTTTAAATATGAAAAAGTTATTTCTTTGAGGAATCATAGAAAAGGTGGTAATAGGGAGCTAAGACTTTGCAGTTTCACTCAGCATGTTTTCTTGTCTCAGTTGAGTGCTGAATCTGAGGTGTTTGTGGGTTTTTTGGGAAGCCCCAGATCTTCTGTAAAAAGAAAGATATATTTCAGTTCTGAGCTTGGCTTTGCGGCTTATGTTTGCTATGGGAGAAGTGCTGGAGCCAAATTTTGAGTGAAGAGCAGTATGTTTTATTTTTCAGACAAAAATTTACCAACAAGTTCTGAATAAGTGCCTTCCCTTTCCAATAGGGCTTAGCTGGGGATGTCTTTCATCATTTGATGAACCAGTCTGTTTTCAAGGCTTCAGAACTCTATAATTCCTTGTCAACTTCTTCTTCCACCATTGCATACCAATGCACAAACGTGTGGATGTGTTTTTGCTCTCTCTCAAGTGGACTGAATGAGGACTCGAATCCAGAAATCAGCCTTGCTATGTGATAGAAAGTGGTGAAGATCTCTAAATGGCAAATATGCATGGTGTTTGTAGGGATTAGCAGGCATAGAAAAATGTGTGCTGGTGTGTCTAATAAAATTTTTCTGCTTGTTTTGAATGAAGGCAATCTCTTGTGTTAGAGGCAGGATACCTAAAATCCAAAGTTAATTTCTTGATGCCATCATTTTAACTTCCAATCTCTGCAGTATCGTCGGTCTCAGGAAAAAAAATTACTTGCCACTGAGCTTTGGCTGAGAGTGTGAGAAGAGCATTGCTAATACACAACAAGCATTTAGTAGGTCTAGTTCTTGCTAACTTCTTGTGTTGGCAAAGAATGATGAACGTTATTTTCCATTAAAGCAACTTTCTGGCACCTAAGCTTTCCTGTCCAACCAAAGGCTACAAGTGTACTTTGATTATAGAAGGTTTTCCTTGAGAAGGAATGTTAGACAACACCAGGCTGCTAAAAACGAGGAGCTGGCACCATTATCCCAAGGTGTCCCATTGACAGTGAAGAGCTGTGACCCTGGATGTGTGACCAGGCTCCTTGCAGCATAGGGATTCACTGCAGTGGAGAAAATCTTCTTCCCATGGTCTGGGTCATGGCTGTGGTAGGTTTGCTCCACAGGCACCAGACTCTGGCTGGCCAGGCCATAACCAGGAACCCACTGCAGCTGGGAGTAAATTGTCAAAGGAAGGAATGCTCAAGAAAACCATGCCACGCTCTTGCTGGGTTTTTTGCAATACTTTAATACAGCATTAAAATGCTAGAATACTAGAGGAAAGCTGTATACTATCCAGCAAATAAGGCACATGTCGGAATGCCATTTTATGGACAATCCACAACAGAGGTTTTACAGTCTCGTTAGCAACACAGTCACCAGATGAGCAAGCTGTCATCTTGATTGCTGAAACAGAACTGGTACCTCTGAGGCCTTTGTCCATAGGTTTTGTTTGTTTTAGCTGTACAAGTTTATTAACATTACAGAAAAAGAAATTACACAATTTGCCAACTGAATCTGACAAGGACAGTGGGTACAGCTAAACAAATGTAATAATCATTAGGTTAATTTTTTAAAGCTGAAGAAATTCATAAAATAGTGTTAGTTTTAGCACTATTACACAATGCAGTGAGTGCTGTACTAAATTACCTTTTAAAGGAAACAAGAATCCAGTATAGGGCTGGGCAGACCTCCCATTTTAGCATGGTAAAATATCAAACTAAAAACTCAATCCTTCATAATATAATCAAACTACACGAAATGTAAAGTGTAAAATGCTTCGAATACGTGCACATGCATATTCTATATTGCTATGAGTTCTAATTAAAATAAATGTAAACCCCTACAATAATCTACTTCAATCCTTTTCTCTTACGCCCTTTGATTGATATTATTGCTGTAGATGATACTGCATAGCTGAGCTCACAGTCTGCAAAGAGTTGTGAAAGTCAAGTTAAACAGCATCCCAACCAACTTTCTTCCCCTCTAGTCATGGGGAAGGAAAGAGCCACCATTTGAAACCCACCACTTGTGCTTCGGAGTTTCTGAAAGCCAAGTCCCCACGGTGCTTTCAGCATCTTCTGTGTCTCTCACAAGGCCATAAAGTGACATTATACTGTTATTTGCTCCTCACTTGCTACATGTCTAGTGATAGCTTTTCTAGCACTCCTTCCTCAAATACACATAAATAAACCGTATAAGCAATTTTCATATAAGTCTAAGCACTTGAAAAATACACTGGTTACTTAATACTGATATTTTCATCCACGGATAACAAAAACAATATGGCTTAAAGAATTGCAAGGTTTCTTGTCAGAATTATGTACCAACTTTCATATAATATTTTATGTAGACAATATTTCCTTCTTAATGTAGTTCTGTTGCATACTTTATACAGACAAAAGCATTGTAAAAAAAAAAAAAGTAAATTACTTCCATAAATATTTTCTTGAGGATACATCCTTAGTTCTGCAAAATACTGCAAAATACTTAAGAAAACTCTTACCTCTGTTAGTATCCTAGTTGAGAGGAAGGCCCTTCTGAAAGCTTCCCAATTGTAAAAACTTTGCCCAAAAAACAAACAATACTTCTTTAAAAAGGCCCTCAAATATATACAAAAAAGTTACTGCAAAGAGTTTCCAGATAACAATTCAGTATTATAAGAAATATTTGTAACCATTCAAAAATTTTAACATCTAAAAAGGTTTCCAAAATACACACATAGTATTAAAAAAAAAAATTGAAAGAAACTCTATGTCAAGTATAACTCAAGATAAATACACATCTGCAAGTAAAACTGTAAAATACTTCATACAGGGGTAAACATTTATATCAATCATCTATAGCTAGTAACTGCACACGATTGTCCCTTTGAAATTCATCCTAGAAACACAATCCATCATCCCTATATCTAAGATCTCAAACAGCCCTCTGAGCACTTGAGCGATACAGCAAACTCAATGGACAGCACTGGTTTTGCAGATAAGAAAGAGATATGGGTTGAAGCCCAGTTGGGAGGGGAGCGATATCTGAAAGAATGATTTTTCTATGGGGATAGTTCCATCACATTTTAAAATGTGCTGGCAAAGGCAAGTGGAAAATATATGTCTATCTACTTAACTTGAAAAGCACGTGTTGGTGATTTATTGCTTACTGTTCAGTGGACGACTCTTAGGATCCAGAATAGGAAAAAAAAAAATCTTCTGTGTGACTGTAGGACAAAGAGTACTAATCTATGAGGTCTGACATTTCCAAAAGCTCTAAACTTGTAATCTTATAAGCAGGTTTCTTTTTTTAAAAAATGCTAGAGTGTCACAGGTATACAATCCGTGTATAATCTAAATTTCACGTTATACAAAAAGGTAAAATGTAGATAATACTTCTAGGTATAAGGCCTCTCTCAGACATATGTAACTTCACATTTTTAGTTTAAAAACTAAGTCCCATATAATGGGGAACTTCAAAATACACCTATTTTCAGAAATAATATATACTCTTGTGTATTTATCTGAAACTAAATAGCAACTTTGAGACAAAAAGGCCTCAAACTTTGCTTGTGTGGCATCATTTGACATCTGTGGTAGCAGCAGTAGAAACTGGCTAAAATGGGGCCATCCTTTAAACTACTAGGATTTTTCTTCATCACCTTTAAATGAAGTATTTGTAATAACTTCATTATAGCATCATTAAGTTAAAGCAGCTTAAAATCTACAACATACATTTCAAATTACTCCAACATTTTTCCAGACGAGTGCCAATGCCGAATTTGATATGAAATGTTATGACCAACTCATGAAACAAATTGTGGGGTGCTTTTTTTTTTTTTTTTGTTTGGCTGGTTTTTTGTTGTTGTTTTTAAATAAATAAGTGAAAGTTTAAAAAGTCTCCAAAAGGGTGAAAACTTTTTAAAAAATAGAGTGTGCTGGATATATTGGTGGGGTGTTAACAGCAAGCATCTGAGGTTGAAAAATAAATGCACAGAGCCAAACTGCTCTCAGGTACACCCCTAAAAAATACTTAGTTTAGGGAGGCCTGTATTAATTTAAAACTCTTTTTATTGATGCTTGCTTCACTTCTGCCAATAGTGTCTACTAATGCCTTCAAGGATTGCTAGCTGATGCTCTAAATGCAGAGCTAGTTAGAGAACATCAGAAAGCAGTCACAAAAATTTAAAAGGTAAATCAACTCCTCATTTTTCCAGTCAAAAATCTGCACATTTACCTTCTTTTTTTTTTGGTTTGGAAAGAGCTGGTTACATCTATAGGCAAATTAGCTTGTGTGGGGAGGGAGGGAATAGAAGAAATCTACGTTTTGTAATCAATCTTTCTTTTTTCCCTTTTGAAACGAAAATTCAGAAATGCCCCTTCTGTGCCACTAACTAAAAGCCAATGGCCATAAGCTGTTATACACAATTATGTGGATGTGTTTTTCCACAACTCTCGAGTGAACAAACCACGGTAGGGTCACTTCTGGCTTTTCCACACCTTGTGTTCTTCATCTGCTTTTACCCAGTGCCAGTGCAGGGGGAAATCTGCTCTCCTCCTTATTACAAATATGCTAAGTATTACTTAAATACTTTATGTGTCTTCTGCCTAGGAACACATCAGTAATATAAATACTGAACTCTCGTAAGTATGCTCTTAAGAATTATTATGCTACACCTATAGGCATTAATTGTGTTAAAGTAGATCATGTGTATTTTTAGTACAATCTAAAAATCCATAAGCTAAAGGCATTGCCTTGCAGTGTTGAATCTGGATAAACAATTCTTAATAGGGAAGTGTCATGCAAATACCAATGCTTATAATGGTATCTTTTAGTCAGCTTTTTGTCAGAACCTGCTGGTGTGTGATATAGTGATACAGCTACATCAACAGTTGTGCTGTTTTACTGGATTTAGTGGTTATCATAACATGGAGATTATTTCAATACTGAACAAAATGTTTGATAGCAACATCTTAGTTTCAGGGAGAAAATAAAATAACATTTTCCCTTATCTTCATCTAAGGAGGTTTCTCTACATGTTCTTTAGCTAAATATGCATCATCCAGGTGATTCTTTTGTTTGTGTACTATTAAGTGCTCAGGAGGAAAAAAATATATCTGGTTTAGAATGCTGCTCTTTCAAAATTACTCATGCTTGAAACAAACTATTGAGATTAATCCTAGAGGTCAAGCTTAGAAAATCCACCCCTAGATTTGCTTGGGTATTTTCTTATTTGTATAGACAGATTAGTATCTTTGTTGAGAGAATCTGTCTCTAAGGTAATTTGTGAATCTGTGCAAAAGAACGTGTTTGCATTTGAAAATGCTAAAACTGCATATCTTTTTTAACTGTTTATTAGTGTTACTTTCAAGAATATTATTTTCAGCCATTTTAGTTGGAGTTGCCAACTGGGCAGAAGTAGTTTCCAAGTGATTCATTTAGTTAATTCTATTTTAGCATTACATAGCACTTTTCATCCAGTGATGCCAAAACACTTAAGAGATATTAAGTAAACCTCACAACTCTCCTGTGAGGTAGGTATACTAAAGTATTATTACCCCCATTTTGCAGCTGGGGAAACTGAGGTCCAGAAGGATCTTGTGACTTGCCCAGAATCACAGAGCTATGGAAGAGCTGTGTTGGGAAGCCAGGAGTCAGGCTGCTCATCCATGGCTGTGACCAGCAGGCTGGGTCACTTGGGCTGTCCATAAATAATGGAGTTTGCAGGATATGTACATGCCACTCCTACTGAACAAGCAGATGCAATTTTGCCCTGTTTATAGCAAAGCAGGGAAATGCTAAAATTTCACCCTGGAGCAATATTGTCAGGAGCTTCATGTTCCCTAGGTGAATGCTCATGATAAGTTTTCAACTTGCTTTATAAGAGCTTGTCTTGACATACTGGTAACATCCTACTACCACTTGGCATAAACCCCCTGCTGTCTTTGCATTATGGAACTAGTCCTCAGAACAAATTTAGTTCACATCAAGTTACTTAGGACTGAAAGTATTTTCTCTAAGTATCATTCACACAAATCAATCTCCCTAAAGGAAACTTCATAAAAATATAAACTGCTGATGTAAACCCCCCCTCCCCCCAACTCCAAACATTATCCCTCTAATTTTTTTTTAGTGAATGCTACAAATGAATTGCTTGTTGCATCCTTTTGCCAATGTACTCTCACATAGACATACAAACAGGATACTGTCTCGAGGTACTTTCAGTTTCTATTTGCCAATCCCTGATGAGATGTCCTTTGCAGCAAGCAAAGACGCTGTGCAAAGTTCTACCTGAAATGGGACAATGAAATATAATTCCTAAATTTCTCCCTAGCTATGTAGGTGCTTCAGAAAGACATAAAGAAAGAGGGCTGTATAGAGTGTTCTCCATGCCTCAAAACACCCCTATGGCTAACAAGATTCATACTATAACAAATTTCTATAGTAGAAAACAGGACATAAGAATATTTCCACAGAGTGGCTTTAAAATGACTATAAATAGTAAGTTTGGCTAATCTTTCAGTTAAGGGTTTTAGGGTCAGTTTTAAGTATTCTTATCCCCTTATTAATAGTACATTTACTGTGCTTGTGGCCTAATGATCACACCATGCACATAGAAGGGGCCATCTCAGTGGGATTATATGACAAGAGAAGGATCTGGTAGTTGCATAAGCAAGCCAATTTTGTCTCCTCCAAAAACCTCTTGGAATCTTATGGCATTCCCTTTCTACACAACCCACACCTCAAACAATTATTCACTTTTTTTTCCATGTCCTGCAAAAATTATTCTGCCAAAGCCCTGTCCAAGAGATGGTAACAGAGAGAAAGAAGTCCAAGAAATTAGCAGCACAAAACCCTTAAGACTTTCTAAAACTGGGAAAGCAGTAATTCTCCTTTTATCCTGTGGCTTGTTTCATTTTCCTTTGTCTTGTCATATAATAACAACAGTGTTCGTGTTGTGGGTGAGTGCTTGCAATTAGTGGCCCCACAGTTGCTGAACCTCTGCAAAAGCCATACAGATAACAAATATTCCTTGTGAATATTATTCCTTGCCTTTTGAGAAGTACTTCATTTCACCTGGCTGTGATATAGGGTCTGTGTAAACAATCAGCAGAACCTGTAACTGTAGTTCTGTTGTGAACACCATCAGTAACACTTTGTGTGTACATATATAAACTTACATATATATGTATACAAATCATAGTCCTGTAAATACCTATTGCATGCATGCACATGCACAGGAGAAACGTTACATTCTATTAATGGTAAGGCATATTATTAGATAGGCAATATTGGCAATTATTTTAGCTTTTATCTTGATCTGTTGTGCTGCTGTTGATCGCATGCTGCCAGAGAATCCTTAAGGATGATGGGGATGGGAAGAGGCCACTTGGAAGGTTTATTGCACACGGCGGCAGTAGTAGCCCAAAACTTTGCACTTCTCACACAGATGCTGCGGATGTTCTTTGCTCTGGTCTGAAACATCCAGGCCGTCCGGCTTTTCCAGGGGTCTCTGCAGGGGTGGGAAGGAAATCAGATCAGATCCAAGGTTTTGTCCTTGTTACTCTGTATTAAGCATGTGAAGTCTACTTTTATGCCCTGAGCTTTCTACTAATAATTAAAAAAATACTATGTTTCTTTCCTGAAGGTATGGAGCAGTTTTTTCAGCCCTTCAAGCTCTACATTGGTTGAGAGTGGCCTCACAGTTTAATGTCATTCTTCATAAAGGTGGTGTTAACCTTGATGTAGACAAATTACAAAAAATACTGAGTTGAGGACCTCATTTATAAAAGCAGTAACAAAAGAGTTCATTTGCTTAGCTCAATAACTTAGATGTTCCAAAGGCATTAACACCTAAAGCATGAGAATCCCATTTTCCAGCAATGCAGAGTAGCAATTACTGACATTAGGACTAGCTGCTACATGAGGAAAACAGTCTTAAATATGCACAGATACTACATAGCTAAAAGATGTTTTCCCAATAGGTAGTCCCAAGTTTTTGAGGCTGAACGTTTTTGAAGCAGAGCAGCTGCAAGCTATTAATAAATAAATTTAAAAAAAAATCCAAACTAATACAAAACCAAAGCAAAATCCAACCTCGTGACACAATCCTTTGCACTGAATCTGAGTAATAAATTAGGTATTTTTAATAATATTCACTAAATCACAGCGTTGGAGGAAATGAAGCTGGTTTGTTGTTAGTAGGTATTTGTGCTGTCATTTTCCATGACATGTAAAAGGCTTCAAAATCATTCTGAAAATAAAACACCCATGTTAAATATGGTGACAAAGTAAAATGTCTGGGAACTCTAATAGGTAGGGAAGTGATAGAGATATGAGGTAGAACTTAATAAAGTGCACCATTTGCTTGGGAAAAAACCCAAATCCCCTAACCCATAACTGATCTGTTTTCATGAAATGTATCCGAAAGACTGTTTCATTACACAGTGCCATGGAGGCAGCAGTTCTTCCATGAGACTGTGGTAGACACAGCATGTGGTGTGAAATCTGAAAACTAGCCATAAGTTCTCACTGTTTTTATGGGAATATTAGAGCCTTGCTTATATCTTCAAAATGTGATTCTTGGAGCAGTGGGTGGGTAAATATAAATTACACTATCTTGGCCATTTATCTCTTAACACCTTTCTTAATCTTAAAGGCTTTTCTCTCTAAGGTCTTAAAGTACACCTGATCATCTAAGATTTCATTTATGAGTTCTTCATCAAGTCACCTACCTGAAACTCTCTGGACAGGAATAGAGATATTTAAAGCTTTTTTTTTAAGTTATGTAATACTGCAGGAATTTCTCATAAACCAGGGAGTAGAAGAGTTTCTCAGCTCTCCGAATAGGTAAAATGACACAAAACATATTCTACCATCTTGAACAACGGGTATCTGTAAATTCTTGCTTTATTGTACTGGATTGTAAGCGCAACACTCTTATTATGTTGCACAGCTAGTCAAAACAATATATAGGAGTGATTCAGTAGTGATTGTCAATGGTTTCTGATTCAGTGTTTTGAACCGTGATGTTGTTCTGCATCACGTAGGTCTTAGAGTCTAACTTTATTTACATTTCACCTGCAAATTGGATTTCCTGTGTCAGATGAGGAAAGCAGGTGGACTCTTCATCTCCAAATGCCCTGCAACCCTACTGAGCTTTAAATGACTTGTTTGATGTCATTATATTGAGATTTGAGATGAGAATCAGCAATTGTGTTTCTAGGCTTGCAGTCCAAGCACTGGTACAGATACTGCTTCTTCCACAAGACAGGCAAGTTGAGTAAGTGTGTTTGGTCAGAAAAACTGCCTTTCTGCCTTATCTACCACTTATTCCACCAACATCTGCCCACAAATATTCTTCAAGAATTTGCATTACATAAATATACAGAGATGAAGTGCAGGTTCCAGAGTCCCAGGGGTTAATTTACAGTATTCGACAGTGAATGAGAGGTTTGAAATGCTAGACTCGAAACAGGCTATTTGACTCAGCTCTGATTGCTTCTACATGCTAGCTGTGCTCTGATTAAAGAGAAAAATACAGCAGTTATCATGTTTATTGATATAAGCCAGATTTTTTTTTTAATATGCGAGGCCTTGGGAATAATTTTTCCTGGAAATAGTGCAAAGGACATTGGGAATGCCTTGAAGCGCCAAGAGTTTTTGGATGGTTTTCAGAAACAATAGCTCTCCGTGGTTTGCTTTCCCCCTGCGTTGATTGAGCTCAGCTTTTTGGCCTGCAGAGCATTTTGATTTCAGAACTGTTATTGTTACCAGTATGTTATGACACAGGCTGGGGAGAGAGGGGTTACAAATGCAGGAAAGCAGGTTGCCAAGGGCCAGCTGGAAGAAATGAAGCCATGCAGAGCCCAGGCTGCATTTCTGGTGAGGTGGTGGAGGGCTGAGACTTTGAAATTGGTGGTGCACTTGTGTGGTTGGTGTCTCAAAACCACTTCAACCCAACTTTTGCATAAAATGAAATCCCAGCTTATCTCCATTTGCCATTTTCTCTTCATGGGTTTCTTGTAAAGGCAAAAAAGAACCCTTTAATCACCCTGTGTAACAAGCATTATTGTTCTGCTGCTGTCTGTTACAAGTTGAGGAGAACCTAAAAGAAATAACCTTATACTCTTGGAACCATTACACCATGCTAAAAGTGTAGGATGTTAGTCAGAGCTGTGTGTCCATCAGGGCTGGGAAATTCTCCCCATCCTCAGGGGAAAGGTATCCCTTTTTCCATTAAATGGAGAGTTTAACTGTAAAAGGTTTTTTTGGGTTTTTTGCTTTTTTTTTTAAAGCATCCAGTTCTTCTGGACTTCACTTTTGTGCATCTTTCTTTAATTTTTTCCGGGTAGTTGCGGAGTGGAAATAATCTTGTGCAGCTCCACCAGGAAAGCATTTCGTGGTGGTGAATAAAGATATTGCCTTAGGGGAATTAAGCTGAAAGAAATTTAAATTTACATATCAATTCCTGACCTGCGAATTACCTTTTGATTGTGAATTATTCTGTCCCAATCTACATGTACTGCATGACCTCTGCATTCCCCAACAGTCAGCTGAAAACTCAAATCTCTCAAAGAAAAACCTCACCCTTCTGAAGTGTTAGGTGTTAAAGAAAGCATCACTAGGACATCCTGAGGGAAATTGCTTCCACTAAGATGTAGAATGGAATAATGTGCCTGCTTCTGTTTGTATTTAGAAGACTGATGTTTTTTCTGCTGTAGAATGGAACAATTTAATTGCATCACTGATGGATAGAGGATCACATCAGAATTCAAATGAGAGAAAACACGTAAAAATAATTTTCTGGCCTCATTTACATCAAGGCTTAATGTGGCAAATGAGATGATTGAATGTCAGATTAGGAATGTAAATAGAAAGATTCTGCAGCTATTGCTGGCAGGATAATTGTTAGGTTAACAGTGTTAAGGAGCCATGCTTCCCTCAAGAAAACAAATGCTATCGTGAATTTGTAGATTTTTAGTCCAATAAAAAAATTTGGGCACTGGGGAAGAAAAGATTAAATGCAATGTACATTCTTGAACAGCCAACCCTCTGCTTTTCTATCTGCCTGGGGGAAGAGGGACATCACCAAGGCCCTGGGCTGTCACCATGAATCCAAGAGGCAGTGATAAGAAGGCTGCAGATCACAGGCAGGATGCTTAGAGAGAGCAAGCAGCCTCTGTCAGCAGCACGCCTCTGAGACAGGCCAGCTAGGAATGAATGATAACAGCACAAAGTAAATGGTGAAAATCTCTTTTTTAGAGTTCAGGAAAGCAGCAGTCTGGGATGAACTGCATTCCCATAGCTGGAGTACACAAGTGTGGGCATGCTGGGGAGGGCTTATTAAATCTAAAGGGGCAAAAGGTCATACTTGTAGGCTTGAAACTGTTGAAAAGTTTATTGGGCTTGAGCGATCATACCCACCCCTCCCCATACGGAGGGAAGTGAGGTGGCTGTGGTTGCACTCAGATATGGGAATTATGATGAGACCACTGAATTGCCCATGAAAGTAATAACTCGAGCATCATGAGGTATGTATTTACATACCAAATTATTTCCAGTCCAACAGTAAATTCCTGACAGCTGGAAGAAAATAGTGTCCAAGAGGACAAATCAGTCACCAGATGGCTGGTTCTGCACCAGTGCAACAGCTGTCATCACAAACAGCACTGCCCTTAGCCACAAAGTCGGAGAAGAAGCCTTGATAAGAGGCCAGCCAGGAAGTAACCATGGGCGCAGATGTTGCTGCTATAGTAGGCAGAGGAAGAAAATGAGAATTCAGAGCTTGGCATCTGGGCTGTTACACTGCCAAGAATGCTGGTGAATGACTAAAAGGACTAGCTCTGTTGTTGAAGCAGGTTAAGAAGGAACATAAACAACCACAAAATCCAAATTCCTTGGAAGAATACGAGAGGTTTAAGTCTTGTCTGAGATTCCCGTTTATGTTTAGAGTAGGTAAACAACTGGGAAACAACTTCTGAAAATGCCAGAGAGATTTGTCTGGGTAGTTCTTTAGCCTTCAGTAAAGCTTGAGCTCCGTGGGCCTATGGTTTTTGCCCCATGGTCTGTGCATTACTGTAAGCACTCTCATGGGAAGGTTCGTCACTTGAGGTAGCAGTGAAAATGCAGAAGGAGGAACACAGTGGAATAATTCAGCAAAGCTTGCTTGAGGAGCGGTTTTGCAGCTCAAGTGTGACAACCACCTGATTCCCTCCTCGGTGCATGAGTTGGGGAATGAAGGGCAGCATCCCTCCTGTCAGGCCCTTGTGTTACTTCTTGTAATATATGCTCCACCATCTCTTTTAAATACAGGGATTTAGAGCTGTATTTATGGAGCACTCCAAAGTATATACACAGCTGTAAAAGTGCTGAGAAGACTTTTCCTGCCCCAGAGAGATTAAAAGCTCATTCTCACAGCTAGGCCATGTGGACTAAGAGCACAGGGCTGAATTGAGACATTCCTTGTGAGGAACTGGTCTGGGATAGTTTCCTGGAGTGGAACGAGCCTCCAGGAACAATGAGCAGGTGGCAGGAAAGTGTGGCTGCTCTCCTCTCCAGGGACTCACTAACAAAAGGTATGCATAGGAAATCAAGATTTGAGCATAGATCAAATTCACAGAGCCAACATATGTGCTTTGGTGACCACCCCAGAGCTAGACAGAGCAGAGATTATTATCTTCGGTACTCTGATATTATTGCCTGAGCCAGTTACATGGGAGTAGTTCAGCACCAAACCATCATTTGTGAGACCTGGCCAAACCTTACAGTACTGGGAAGTCCATGGATTTGGGAAAGTGGCTGGGGAAGATGAAATACAGCAATGGAGATGAGACTGGGAGAAAAGGGCAAGCCTGGCAATTGAGAAGAAACTCCTAATTCACTGCAATGAATATTGAGCAATCCTGAAATAAGGTTTTTTTGTGCTAAATTGGGCACAAGGATCCTACTCTCCAAGAGTGGTGGTGACGCAGGAAGGCTGGGTGGCCCACGTGGTTGGATTTCAGCTGTTTAATAGACTCTGCAAGGTTTGATCTGTTTGGTGACAAACTGGGAGAAGGCAGAGATATTCACTAGGCCAAGTGAGGCTGAGGAAGTATCCTCAGAGGTGATTGTTGTCTTGTCTATACACGCACACACATTTCTGTGAGTGTCTGCCACTGCTTAGGACCAGGTGTGGAATGGGGGGTTTGATTTGACCTGGTGGGAGTTTTCATGATTAATATACTATGATGAATGGAAACTTTCCATCATAGCCCCTCACCATAGACTGTTTCAGATATGGGCTGAGATGTTTACAGTTTTTATAGTTTGGAAGCGCTTGTATCATGACAAAAGGTTACTTCATGTTGAGGGACCAACATCTGCTGACCAACATTTTCATCTGCTGATAAAATTACCATTTTTTTAAAAAATAATGTTCTAGGATATCTTTTTTTCCTGTTAGGTTACAATTATATGTTTACCAAATGGTAGGGCAAGGAGTAAGAATAGGAGATGATGAATTCCAGCACACTGCTGAAGAGAAATATTGACAAGATTGCTTGAAAATAGAAATAATTTATTGCACTAGAAGTAAATGCTGTCTGATCTTAAAAGGAGGTCAGACTTCTCCAGTTCATCCGTTTTTTGTTAAACTGAAGAAAAAACTTTTTATTGATTATTTGTACTATGATCAATCACATCACATATTGTGGTGACTTTGCTGTTTTGTAGTGTCTGTCTGCTGTTTTCTTTAACTGCTACCTTTTTTTTTTTTTTTTCAAATGGAGTTAAAATGACACAAGAGAATCGTGGTGTGTAGGGAGAGGCAAGATATTATTAGGTGAATTATTTAAGTTGGAAAACCTCTCCAATGGAAGATACAGGTGAAAATGAAAGTACTCTGATCCCATATAATAAATGCAGGAGCATATAATTAACTGAGGACATCCACTGAGAGGGAAGTGAGAGCTTAAAAACTTCTGGAAGTGCATAGGAAATCAAACATGAATGAGGCCTCTGCTATGGTAGGTGCCAACAAAATAATCAAAATCTAAAGAATGAACAGGAAATATATCTAGAAAATGTTAAGGTGGTGTAGCAGTGCTATTTTAAAAAAAACCCAAACAAACCATATTGTGTGCACAAGATGTTTTCGTGCTAATTCTCAAACTAGAAATATTGGGCTTTTAATTAAATCTTTCACTGTGCTTTTACAAAATAGTTCCTAGTATAAGAGTACTGGAGACCGGGTATAACATATTTTCCAAAATGGGGCAGAATAGCTCTCAAATGTTGATAAATGTTTAGAGAGTCTGGTGTGGCACTGGATGCTTGTACAAAAACCATGTTTGGGATAGCAGACAGGAAGCTGTGTCAAGAAGCAGCACAGACCTCCTGCAGCCTGTTAGCTCTCCTCTGCTGCTGGCTCTGTGCATGAATTGATGCTGTCCCCTTCACTGCCTGCCTGCTGCTCTTATGGTTAACCAGAAGCAGCACAGGGCACTTCTGGAAGAAAAAAAGGGACTAGAAAGGATGACAGTGGTGACACTGAGAAATAGGAGCAGATGGAGGTGAGGCAGTGACAACAGGATGTAGAATCTTTCAGCTCGAGGTTCAAAGTTCACATTTCGGGAAAGAGCACTAGTGACTGGTTGCAAGGTTTTTTATGTTGGGAACCCTATCTGAAATGCACTCTTGTCTTGGAAAATCTCAACTGCAATACCTGCTGCTGGGACATGAACCCCTGCATAGACACGTGCTCTTCCACATCCGTGAGTTGTCTCTCCCACAGTGTGTGTCTGACTTTAGCACTGCTGTGCAGATTGGACTCCTCCAGCCCTGCCATGAGGAGCAGCTCTGCACAGTGGACTACTTGCAAAATTTACTACAAAAATGTCCACGTCTAAGTCTACAATGCCTCCTCTACAGTGTGGATGGGATACCTCTTGAATGCTTTCTTGGCGCTTTGAGCATCAACATAAATGACGGAAAGAATTTTGAAGAACAAGGTAAATATTTATAAACCTGTGCTATAAATGGTCTTGTGCTGTCAATGGTCCTGTAATTTCTCTCACCCTCAAGACTGTATATCTGTGCCATGTGGTAAGTGACTCAGCCTGGATTTTGGATTTTTTTGACAAGCTGTCTAAACAGAGGTAAGGGACAAGAAACCTTGGAAGCTTTGAGATTTTTATGTTAGCGTCATTAACCAAGGAATTTTGTAGGCAGGAGTCATCTCAGTATTGTTCTCGTTTATCACTACTCTTTGTAAGTAGAGATAGCCCCTTAAGCAAATCCAACAAGCAGTACACGTGGAAAATAACTCTGCTGACACCAGTGGAATGAAACAATAAATTGGTGTAAATATGAAGAGAATCAGAAGAGCTAGAAGGCAAATTGCTATTGCTGAACTGTTTTACTCTATTTAAAGATTAAAAAGCCCCACAGTATCTTTCTGTAAGAAAGGCAGGTAAAGATTTTGGGTTGGAGGTATTTGTACTGAAAGAAAGAACATTCAAATTTTGCAACTCTGATGACACCTGTCCAGATTTCAAGGTCTGAGACAGCTCATCTGGGAAACATTCTCTGTGGTGTGTAGTCCATGTCAAGTTCTGTTTAAGTCTTACCCAAGCTTTACAAAGTCAACAGCATTCCCAGTTCCAAGCCTGTTGCCATCAGGTCTGCAATTCTCCTACCTGTTTGTGAGGATAAACATTAATGTGGCACTTGATACATTCTTGTCCCATGTTAGCCCAGGAGTTTCCACTCATCCATTTTCTCTTGCATTTGGGGCACTTATATTCACCAAAGCAGCGTTTCTTGCCCTGGTATGGTGTCAGGCCTTCTCCTTTTGGACGAGCCTACAAAACAAAGGGAAGTAGCAATGAATGACTGAAAACAGGACGGGGTGTGTGTGTGTGTAGTAGAAAAATAAAGTTTTTAATTAGGAAATTTTGGGCAGAAGATATTGAAGGCAAGCATGAAGGACATATCCCGTTAATGAAGAGTTCACATGTTGAAGCTGGAGTTTAACAGTTTCTGAGAGTGGTTTCTGTAAGAAGTATTCAAAAGTTCAAGAAAAGATAATACTTTATAGTGACGCCGAGTATTTAGAAATATGCCTTTTTACTTTTTGAATATGTAGTTTTAATATTAGTTTCACTATGATAAAATCATCTCTATTGAGTATATATTGCTAGCAATATATCTAGTATCAGGAAGAGTAGCTCATTAGTAATAAAGGACTACTTTTTAAGTAGAAATTCCAGTCTAGAAATCTAGTCTATTTTCCACTAAAAACCTGTAGTTAATAAGATTTTTAATAGTAATTCTGCTTTTCACAGCCTATATATTATCATATGGGAGTGCACAAACTGAGTATGAAGGAAAGACATTTTGACTAGTGGAAATAATAACTTTTATTAACTTTATCTGGTTTTTTGCTCTTGGTAAATGGTTTCACTATTTCTGCCTTTTGAAGGAAACTGGAAAGGGCTTGCAAATGGCGTGTTGTGATGTCTGAATGTTAAATGTCCCTTAAAAGAAGCCTTTTTATCTAGGGAAGCCAGTAGAGTTGACAATGACTATATGCAAACACCAGGTTTATTTTTTTGTACATACATTCACTCACTAAAACTGTGTGTTGTACTTAATGAAATATGATGAGGCACGTGAAGATGAGGGTGTTTCATCCAGCTGTGCTAGGACAGCTGTAAAGATGAAGCCATTTTCCCAAAGTCCCTGGCAGGTGTTGAAGCCCTGTCCATGTATTCACTGTGTTTAGCTGTTGCTGCCTAGAGGGAGATTCTTTGCCTGTACAGTGGCAGGACACTATGATCACCTATCAAAGGGTTCTTTGTCACTTACTTACATGTCAGGCCCGAGCGGCTTTTCTTTTTTAAGAGTTCCAGATAAAGTTTACAAAAGTGAAATGAGCCATCATGCTGGGAAGGCATTTGTTTTTGTTTTGGGAGCTTGTGCGATTTCTCAGTGTGTAGGTCCAAATCGCTTTCTATGTGAAAACATGGGTTGCAAAAGCAGGTGGTTGGCAGAAGAGCTGAGCTTGGCAGGAGCTCTCAGACTCAGGCTCCAGTGGCTGATGGAGATGGTGAACACTGTGTTACCTCCTGAGTCGCATGTGAGAGCAAGAGAGAAAGGAACATTGAGTGCGCTCTCCCCCGCATCCTGTGGGTGGAAGAGCAGGGGACACTAAACCTACTCCAGCCTTTTTTCTTTCTGTACTGTCAGTAAACAACATTCTCCAGGTTTTTTATGCTTATTCCTCAGCATAGCAACATTCTTTAGAAGATCAGATCAGTAGCAACCTCCATTACAAACGGGCAAACATCTATAATAATTTGCTTCTGACAAGCCACCGTAAATATTCTGGCTGATAACAAAGATGAAGCTGACCAGGACACACATATTTACAGTAGTATAGCACAGAAGAAAAAAAAAGTGCATTGATATAGTGAGAAACATTCAGACTTCCACAACTAAGTGAGTGCTGGCAGGCACCCAGTGTGTAGGTCTGACCCATGGTGTCCCTTGATAAGGATGAGATTGCAACTGAATGTAGTGCAGGAAAATGTCAATTTATGGAGACATCCTTATTCTGGATACTTAATTTGTTCTGCCTCTGACGAGTTCATAGCACAACTCAGTGTAAGAAGAAGCCACATGCTCCTTCATTTAGAAATTCTCATGGCATTGAATAGAAACCCTGTGTCCAGAGAGCTCCCATGTTTGAGAGACCTTCCCTCTCCTCCTAAGGCATCACAGATTGTTTTATTCGCAGTTTTGACTGGGGGAGTGTTATTGAACTGAAGAAAAATGATTTTTGATTTTCTGATTAAGTCACTCTCTACTTAAACTCCTCCTGCAGTCAGACTTGAAAATGCAGCTCAGTGCCCCTACGAAGCAGTGATCCTTTCAGAAAACATGCAGGTCACAGGGTTCATTATTTCCAAAAGTAATAGCACTGATTTTGGAGACTGAGTGTGTCTTGAAAGTCTTGTAAATGTTTACAAAGAGTATTTGAACATAACACTCCCACAGCAATATGTTATGTCAGACATAAAAAGCATTTAAACATCAGACTCCCACAGCAATATGTTGTGCCAGCCACAATTCCCAGATGGGAAACTTTCAGAGACGGCCACTTGGGCGGGCTAGTGACTGTGGGTTTGTCCAGGTCATATAGGTGACTTCAGAGACACCAATGCCCTGAAATGCTCTGCCCTCACAAATGCCCAGGGAGCACCAAAAATACCAATCTGTGGAGTCCTCTGTGTGTACAGCTGGGCATCAGAAATGGAGGCTTTCCAAATTAGAAGCTGCTTTTAAAATCTGGCTTCTCCAACTTTCTCGGTAAATCGGAAGCAGAACCCGGAAAAGAATGTAGGAGCTCTGACTCTGTTGGTAATTTCCTGTTGTAATTGTTAGACTAAACTTTTGATTTATTTTTATTTTAACTTTTTTGACTGTCACAGCTCCCTCCTCTAATTAGTTCGCTGGCAAAGTTACAACAGTCTCTGTAGGTGTTTTGCTATTCTGCTTTATGGATGTTTATGTGTTGCCTGAGCAGATATTATTTTCCTTCCGATATCTTCAGTTTCCCAAACTGAGCCCCACAGGGAATCTGGATTCGCAAACAAGCAAGCTCATTTTCTCTAGCGGGAAACATCATTAGGAACCACTGACAGCAGTGAAGGCAACTCTCCAACTCCCTCCACCCTCCAGAACCAAACAAAACAGGTATTTGACAGTATTTGGTAGAAGAAAAAAGCTGAGTGAGATATACTAACGGCCTGAGAGATCTGGGGCTGGGTGTTTTTGGTCTATTTGTTATTGGGGTTTTTTGTTGTTGGGTTTTGTTGTTTTTTTTTTTAATTTAAAGTGTCTGGCTCCAGCAGGAGCACAGCTGAACTGCATAAACATTTCCAAGAAACAGCCTGCTCCTTGGCACAGAAGCAGCCAGCCCTGTCCACAGGGTGCTCGAGCACCCGGTCACTCTGCAACTGGGGTATCTCAGTGCTCATTCAGCTGGAGGGCAAAAACTATTTTCACCAGAGGTTTTTCCTTAACTAAATGCCAAAAGAGAGCAAGAAGACACATTTTGTCATTTGGTATTAATCTAAAACCCCATACTTTACAGAATGTGGGATTTACCTTGTTTAAACCATTAGCCTCCTATTCTCTCCCCAGCCCAGCTCCATTTGAGTAGTGGTTAATAATAGGATTTGGTTGGTGTTTAGGTCTTGCAGTTCCTGTACTGGGCATTCTCTTCTTTCTCTTTCTGCAGATAGGGATTTATTTATGTCTGGAGTTAATCCGGCAAAGTTATGCTCCTATCGATAATGGCACAATATTTTGTTGTTACCATATTAACAAACACTGTCCCATTGCCTGTAGGCCTAGGTAAGACTTTGGCCTGGTTTCTATCCTTGGCTGCAAAAACTTGGTGTGTCTTCATTCAGATGTTTCAAGGATTTACTGCATCCTGGACAGGTAGACCTTTGGGGAGAATCAAAAGCAAACAGACTTTTCTACAAGGATCAGAAACTAGCCATTACTTGAGGTGTGTCTCAAGGTCAAGATCTAGGTGTTAGGGAATGGATCCTTTGTGATGTTTTGACTTTGGACAAGCACTGACACAACTGATATCACCTTTGCAGGTGTACCCAGTCAGTGTGTGTGTTTGCCTTAGCTGGACACAACCAACGTACAAAGCCAGTGAATTTTGTGGGGCACAGTAACAAAAATTACCTCAATATTCCATCCCTCACTGACACCCAGCTGTCTCTATTTTTCATCTTCTCTCTTTCTTGAGCCAAAACCACAAATTGGCCACCCTAAGATTTTTAAAGTGTTTAAGTTGAGCTTTTCTGCTGGTAACTGGCCAGTCCAGCTCTCTATCAACCTATCAGAGAGTGCATCTCAGGGAGGGATCTGCCAAATCACTTGGCAATGACATAATAAAGGACTCTCTGCTTTCCGTAAACAATTCCCTCAAAGTATCAGTTTGCAGAGTCAGCAAAACCAAAACATGGCCCCCTCCCCCAACATGCCCTGCTTAAAACTAGATGCCTTATTGTGGAGCAACACCTTATAAACAAGATGAGGCTGAGTTTCCTCAAAGCAAAACGCAGAGACACAATTTAATGCTTTTCTTCCCCTGATCTCCCCCCAAGTTTGCTTTACATAGCCAAAATGGCTCTGTACAGCACAGAAAAAAAACTGAAATCAGCCTAACATTGGTAGGTGGCTCTCCTTCCTAGGAGAACTCTGAAGGTCTGCTTGTAGGCACGCTTCATCAAATGAAAAGGGTAACAGCAAACAACAGCTTGATGCACTGACTGGCTCCTGAGTGGTTTATGGGAGGGTCAGAGCTGTATTTTGAAATGTGAACCCTCTGACACTCTCCAGTGAAAGTCAGCACAACTGGGAGATGGCATTAAAATGCCCTAGTGTTCCTATTGTGTACTACTGTAAGGGCATAGTTTTAATAAAGATATGGTAACACAGCCTCAAAAGGTTCAATTAGAAAATGAAAAAGCATAAGGAGTGATTTGGTGTACTGGGTGTTGTGGCATTCTGGTCCTGATGCTGTAGGAAGTTGCAGAGTGTTGGGAAGTTCACAGAAGTGCTCTCACTTTTCACAGCTGTGTGTATACTGTGTAGAGAATGAGGACACACTTATGCTATAATGGCACAAAAAAGGAATCTTTGGATTAGTCAACTTTTTTTTCTTTGTCCTTCCTGGCTTTCGTGCTCATATAAATCTTGAGTATCAACAGCAAACATAGGCAGATAGGTGATGAGTTTAGGAATGGCACTGCTGATGTCTGACACCGAAGACTTCTGAGGCATTGATTTAAACCAACAATCACTACATCTTCGATTAGTATGTGCAATGTAGAAAGAGCATCTAGGGGATCCAGAAACCAAACTAATGCTTTTTTCAGCTTTGTCTCTAGTTTAATTTGTGTATTAGTGATATGATGGGAAGTCTTGATATAGGTCTGTTAAGTGAAAAAACTGATAATGGTCAGAAAGTAGGCTCTTCACTACAGCATTACTATTTAAATAGAAAGTTCTATTTTTTTTGCGGAACAATAGGAATTATGGAATTTCTAGTTGTATTGGATAGTTCAGATTTAAGATTTATGATAGCTAAAATTATATCTGAGCAAGATGCGGCTGAAAAATAAAGAAAAGTTTAACTTGTTTGTGTAGTTTCAAAGAGAAGGCCAGTATGCATTTTATTTGACTGGGATTTTCTTAGGAGACTTGTCTGTGGCATGGCTTAGGACTACTTCAACCTCTGACAGGGGAGTCTAGGTATGGTTTTCTCACCTCTGCATCCACAGAAACTGATGTTTTTCAGCTGCATTGTGTATGTTCACTGTGATTTTCATCTAGTTTCCACAAAGGTAAACCAAGAGATAGGTTTAGCAGTTTGTTACTAATAACACACATATGGTTTCTGATGATGATTAAATCAATAGGCATAGTCGTCGTGGACATGTTGATCAAAGTCTACAAATCCAAGAAGTTTGCTTGGCAAACATTCCAACAGTTAAATCAGTATCTGGTTTTGCAGATTTGTCAAGAGTCCTAGCCATGCTGTTAGGAGCAAAGGCTTTTCTTCTGCTACGAAATGCCTTTTTGAGCTGATCATTAGAACCACCTTTGGGTCAAAGATACGATATCATTCATATGCTAAGTTAGTTTGAAGCAGAATAGTTGCTAATTGGCAATTCTGCAATTATCTGATGTGTCAATTACCCAGCACTGAATGGTCTGAGAAGCTGACAATATGAGTTTTCTTTGCCAGTCCTACTCATCATTCCACAGCTAGCACAGAGATAGGAAACATTTAAACTCTCAGTACCATCCAATCTGAGTAAACAAGTGTTCATGAACAGCTGCTGCTTTCACAGGCCTCTGTCCAGATAAAAAAGGACATATTGATGCAAGCAAGCAGGAGAAGACAAAAGTATTTGGTAGAATGGTAACATGGTGATGGGACTAGACTTCCAGCACATAAATTTAGTATAGAGCCCTAAGAGATTTTCTCTCTGTTCATGGTCAGAGTGTACCTCAGCTCTTCATTTGCAGTGGGGAAATGTCCTATTGGTGTTTCCTGCCACTTCTGCAGTTCTTGTGGCATTGCATAAATCACTTTGGACTACTTATGGTAATGTAGCTTGTGTAGCATAGCAGAACCCTGACCTTCATCTCACTTAGATAAGTGATATTATGAAAAAAACCAAGCAAATAACACTCAAATTTTTTTTCAGTCAATCCCTTTCATGGAAGAATATTTGAGTGCATACTGTATTGCACAGAAACCTGTTCTCCCTATAGTGGAGCCTTAATAGGCTAAAGTCCCCTTGCATTCACAGTTCTAACTAATCTCAGATGCACTTCTGCATTTCCTGAATGTTCACATGAATTTTCCAGGTATGCTTATATATTTAGTATCTCATGTGTTACACACAGGGCAACAGCCTGTGATCAAACATTTAATGTGTTTGGTAGATTTTCAGAGCCATGGACCTCTGCCAACACTACCCAAATCTTCTGTTAAGGAAAGCTGCAAATAATTATCCTGCTTGACTGTACTTCAAGGATTTATTTTACCTGCACATGCTACTCTTTGCTTGTAGAATGACCATGAAAGAGCTCCCACATGGGCTGTCTATGCTTGTGGCCAATCACAGCTTTAATATGCTTGTTCCTGCAGGACCTTGAAAACAATGAAATTACTTGAGCATATAAATAGCTGCCTGATGAATCTTCTTTTGAAAGTATTGCATGACTCTGTCTAACCCAGAACCTCAAGTTTCAAGAACAGGTCCTTATGCATGTGAAGGTAACCATTAAAATTTGAACTAAATGTTAACAAAGCAAGCAAACTGAAAACAATTCACTGAGGAAACTGCAGAGTGAAAACTGTTTCCAAGGTTTTGTTTAATGCAGTACAAAGTAAAAAAGGAGGTGGGGCTAAAGAGTGGGGATGGAGTGTGCCTATGCAAACCTGGATCTCTGCTGTGAAATTTAAGAATTGTATGTCATAAAGAAAATAGGGATTTGCATATCAAATTAGGTATGTGGAAGAGTTAAAATTACACTTGCCTGCTGGGATGCAGTGAGGCACTTCTTTTCAGCATTACAAGATCATATTCTTCCAAACAGCTTGAGATAAAAGGAAGTGGTCAAAATCTTTCCTTTCCCTTCTCTGATACAAAATTGGACATGCTGAATTAATTATGAAGAAACTAGGAATGTATTCATTTTAATAGTTTCCTGATGTTTGGACTCTTTTGTCCCTCTTCATCCATTGCTTGAGAACATACAATGGCAATACTCTCCTCCTCTCCCTCCCCCTCCTGTGGCCCACTATATTTAATATGTTCATATTTATTTAGTAGTTGGAATCAGGGTTTTGGAGAAGGGAGGGTCAAACCCTTGCTAGAATCAAGCATTACCTCTTCCAAGCTGAGGTCAAGACTCATATTTTTGGACTTGTTTAATTGGTTCACCTCAGATGCCTTCATGTGGATTTCACAATTCTCCTAGGGCTAATGTGGCACAGCTGGGGCACTGATCTAGTGAAAAACTGACAGGGCTAAGGATTATGATCTGTTCTTTACAAAGCAGAGGAGTAGTTCTGATAGACCCCTTGCCTCCCCATAGGTCGAGAGACTGTTCAGAACAGATGGGAAGGCAGACAGATGTCATTGAAGGCAATTCTATTCCAAATCTAAGTGTGTAGCAGGTGCTTTTGGAGCCAAATTCAACAACTGGGATGCTGCTTTCTGCTTCATTGCTGTTCTGAGATGTGTTTATGCAAAATTTCTACCTGAAGAAAAATTGTGAATTAAATTATGATGATGAGATAAAGCTACAGATCTCCAGTTGATTCTGTGATGGTATTTCTTTCCTTACTAAAAAGAAGCTGCATGGGAAGACTAGGGTCCAGACATGGACACAGACATGTCCAGGCTAGACTGGTTATACCACTATTTGGTATACCCAGTATATTGTCAAAGCATATTTTCAGGAGTATTTGGATCAGAGAACTTTCCAATTTATGGGGTGAACATAGTGTTTTTGTTGCTTTTTGGTGTGTTACAACTGAGAATCTGAGGCTTCTCTCTCTTCCAACCATATGCAGAATAATAGTGTTGTCCTTACTATTTGAACTGTTTGAAATTTAATTGCAGACATGGCAATTTGCAAACCATTTAGTACTTGCTCTTCATGAACTGTGGAAGCTTAATCTTATACAGGGTGCAGCTTGATATAACTTTGGTGTCAATTTACAGAGAGGAGTAGAGAAAACACGTGTATTAAAGAGGTCTGTAGATGCTGAGGGGAGAGAGGTTTCTCTGCTGCTTGAGTGGCACTGTAAAATCCTGCTGTATGACCAGCCATAGCTTTTGGTGCCTTTATCCTTTCGTAAATCTAGACCTGCTGGGGTTGGTTTTCCTCCAAGCCAAGTATCTGCTGAAAGTACTTGGAGAGGGACTTTAATATATCCATGATCTTAAGAAGAAATGTCAACATGGGAATTTGCTACTTCCACTTTAGAAACACAGTGTGTTGATATTCTAGGATGTCAGGGGAGACGACTTTATGTTAAGGTTCTTTTTCATTTGAGGTATAGTTGTTTTAGGACTTGGATGACATTAACAAGGATATTACAATAAAGAATTTTATTCCAATTAGTATCTTTGATGTTCATATCTAAAAACATTAATTTCTTGCTCAGTTTTTAAATGAAACTGTGTCATCCCAGAATATTGTTTTTCCCATACTCACAGTTTGTAGCCCATAAGTTTAAAATCATACAACAGATACTTTAATATCTTTAATAAATAAAAAAATAAAAATTAAGAACTATATCCAGTTTGTATGCAGTTTCCTGCATAGTGATTGTCCTCATCTCTGACTGTGACCAGTCAGAGTGCTTTGTACTCTACAGGCTGGGCAAAGGGTGTGCAAGGCAAAGCATTGCACTGGGAGGTGGCAAAGCAGAGAATATTTTAATTCAATGCAATACGAATTGCAACTTCAGCAATTTACCACTCAGGAAATGGCTTGTTTTGCTCTGATTTTTTTATGTTGCTTGTTGCACCCTCTGGACCCTCACACTTTTTTTTTTGTTGTTGTTGTTCTATTAATATGTGTGTGAATTATTATAATGCTGGATTTCTTTTAGCCTGAATTAGAAATGCTTTTGCTCATGTAAAGGTTTTATCTCTTCAAAACAGCTCTTGGAAAGTAAAGGAAATATTGTTAAGATGATAAGAGCAAGTTTCAGGGGAAAGGATGTTTCTAGGAGAACTCAGCCTTCTTCCTTCCTTCTGTTCTGAAAGGAACAGGATCTCTTTCAATACTTGCTAAATCCTTAAGGATTCAAGACCTGGTTCATGGCATACCCCATGTGCTGCATGAGAACAGGTATAACTACAGAGAGAAAATTCCAGCAGGAGAGTGCAGGATCATGAGAGTAATGTGATCTTGTGGTTAAGGCACAGGACTGGGCCCCTGCAAGCCCAGAGTTTCATTCCTGGCTTGACTACAGGCTCCTTCTGTTGGTTTGTGGACAAGTTACTTGATCTCTCCATGTCTGAATTTTCATCTGGAGTGTGGGCAGTGCTAGCGTACCTCACATTCCGGGAACTTAATCAATGTTTGTTACTACAAAAGTGAGCACGAATCTTGTTATACAATTCCCGGGCAGGAGTTTTGAACAAGGACTGCTATAGGCCTGTCACTGGTGACTCTAGCCTCACCCCTTTGAGCCATTTTTTATAAAATCTCTGCTTATGTTTGTTTTCTCCACAACTTAACTGGTTAAAGCAGTCAGAACTGTCATTTTCAGTTATTTGCTTGTGGCATCTCCATTGATACATCTTTAACAGAAAACAACAGAAGGCAAGGCAAGTACCTACACAGTTGTGAGGATTTCCAGCTAGGAAATTCTTTATGCAAAAGGTGAAGCTTGGGCCCTCTTAGAAAGCTTCCCTCTGTACCAAATGCAGCATAAAAACTACCTGCCCCCCGTAACCTCCCCCAGCCCACAGCAGTGCTGTTGTACAGGACACCAGCACACCATGGCTCGTCCTCCTCCAAGATGAAATACCACAGCAAGAGTGTCATTGCTTCTGGCTGAAATGGGCCCTTTGCTTCAGCTATTAAGAAACAGGGAAAGGAAATAAAGACCAGATGAGCAACCACCCTCCTTTTCTCCACCTCAGCCTCCTTCCCTCCACCTTCCCCCCTGCCATGCTGTCTATGAGATGACAAAAACACCAACTGAGTCAGCCTGCTTTGAATTACAGCATTCTTTTTGAGCCTGGAAAAAGACATGCTACACATAGCCCAAAAATGCAACATGACTTCAGATGCTGATACGTAAACTGCATAAATGTGAAGGGGATGTTTTTCTTGTCCAAGTATTCTTTCCTGTCGAAATATTGAGCTGGGTCATACATGAGTATATTGCATAGAAGAAAGCCTTAGAAACTCACCTTTTCTGCCTAGAGCATTCACGTGTTTGTTCACCTACCTCAAGAGCCATCAAATCCCAGCTATCTGACTTGGTTCATGTGCATGACACTGCTTGAGCGATCCTTGCTTGCTCTGGCCACCTGTGCATGTAGATCTGCCTGGGAGGAACTCCCAGACAGTTTTTTTCTACAGCAGGCTTGTTCTCCCCATGAGGAAAGAGGAAGCTTTTAACATCTTAACTGAAATGCATCAGAAATTCTCAGTGTTTTAAACACAGCCACGGGATTGCAGTGAAAGCTTATAGGCATATACACCCATACTTTTAGATGACCCAAAGGCAACCATCCTTTGCTGTGCAGTTTGTGATAATACAGTAGGAATCTGCACCTCTAATCTCTTCCATCCTTCCCTTCTCAGTGCCTCCTGTTCCTGCAGTTGTATTTGTATTTTCCACTGGGCTCCTTGACTGTTTTTTTTTCCACTCTGTGCAAAGCTAACTTGAATCATCTAAAGAATCATTTGTCATTCCCCAAGAACAGCACCAGCAGCTGCCAGACTTCATCAACCATTCTGTAAGACTCATAGTTCATGTTTGTAGTGTTACAAGAACTTCGAGCATTTTACCGAAATTCTCATGACAACAAGATGAAGCAAACCAGTTCCCTCTGTAATGTCTTTCTTATTCACATGCAGAAATATGCAGTACCTTGAAGGTGAGGAAGGATGGAGTGCAACCAGTAAGAACAGAGTGAGAATACTAACAGGTATGTGAAGGGTAAGAGGACAACATAGGCAGCTGGGTGAAGAGCACTGCTCACACCAGAGTTCTTGCTAGAATGAACAAAGTGGCATCTAGGAGGTGACTGTTACACAACAAAAAGGAGTAAAATTTATAGCCTTTTCAACTGTTCAGATTCTGCCTTCTGTTAGTTAACTGACTCTTTGTCTTTTTGTAACTAATTATTTTGTTGTTCTATTCAGTCATAAAATAAGCCAGGAGGACGTTTATCTGAAACTTCCTGGGAAACAAAAAGGTCATAGGTTGACTCAGGCCATGGATGTTGTTTGAGTTTTTGAGAGAAATAAAATCTTTCTGTGTTGAAATAGGAAACTCATATCTGACTCATCAGGCTGCCTGGCTGTACTGTAAATCTTTTGAACACCTATGTTTTAGGCCCATTCTGTATAAGATAGTCATTGCTGTTAAAACTTTCGGATGGAAATTGTTTTGACTAGAATATAGTGAGAAAACTGAAACAAAAGCAGAACTGTCTAAACAAGTGATCAGTAATCACCATTTCCTTTCATGCAAGTAGATGACATCTCTATTCCAATTTTTTTTATTACTGCTTTGTCTGGTCCTTCTTTGAAAAGCACTATTAATCAACAATTTGCAAACTTTGCAATATGTTTGTCCAGTGGCACCAGTGGCATTTCCTATATTTAAGAATTTATTGTCAAAGACACTCACGCACAGCATTTCCTTATCGTGGATACCTAAGTCTCACTTCCTGAAATCCAACACTTTCTTGTCCCGTGTACACAGCAGTAGCTGTCACCAGAGGACACATTTCACCATAATCTCACACTGGACAGCTTGGACCATATGATGTTGGCAGTACCCCAGACTTGTTGCTAGCAGCTGAACCAAAATAGGAGAGTGGCCTGAGGCCAACTGGTAGTTCCATATTCTTCAACATGGATTGGCATATGAACATGCCTTACAGAGCAAATCTTTCTACTCAAAGGAAGATTTTTTTTCAAGAAAAAATAAGCCAACACCAGACCCCACTACCAAATTTTACTAGTGAATAACGTACTGCACCAGAAAGCACAAGGGAAGGACAGCTGTTCAGCTGCTACATGACTAGGAACAGTTTTTAGCTCTATTTTAGAAATCCATCACCCTGTTCAAAGTATCTGATCCCACTTTTGTACTTTTGTAGCAGATAGTTTCAATATCCACAGGCTAGTGAAGTGAAAAGCTCATTATTAAATAATAGAAAGGAAGAATACATGCTCTAATTGAAATCTCATGGGATCAGAGGATCCACCAAAGGGCTGTAGGGCACAGAAGGCATGGTAAGGCTTTGTGCTGTGTTCAGTTCTTGTCATGGGAACATATTTGTGACCAAGGCCATCATGTTTCTTAAGTCTAAGGCAGTTTTCTTGACACAGTGAACAGCCCACAGGAAAATGTCTTTACTAGATGCTGTCCCACTGTTGTTTGCTCAAGGCTAAGAAGCTATTCATTTTAAAAAAGGTATTATGCAAGAAGCATCTGGTGTAAAATGCTTGTCATGGTGTTTGCTGCAGAAGATGATTGGAGAGGCTGGATGAAGGTTTGGAGAAGGGAGACGTGCAGTTCTTTATCCCTTTTGCTACTGTTTCCCCTTTCTTCTTTTGTCCTGATAGTCTATCCATTGTAGGATACAATCATGCCTACTCTGCTTCCAGGGATGTAGTACAAGTGAATTTGCCTTGATCTTGGAGGGGAAATATTTTTAAACCACTGAGAAAACCTTATCGGGAGTCCTTGATATTGTTTTTCATATCAAGGTGCTCCTCCTCTCTGTTACATGGCATTATTTCAGCAGCATTACTGATTTAAGGTTCAAAAAAACATCTATGTGGAATGATAAAATAGAACATGAACACAAAAAAGTCAGAAACATCTGATGTATAATAAGGTCTCTGAGTGTTATTTTTCCAAATCAAGTATTGTTTAAGGCTGTGCAGTTCTGGTAAGCCATGGATTCAGACTCTTGTGAGGAGATTGGCACAACAGCAAAAGTCTTCTAGCCCCTTGATTTATTTTTTTTTTTCAGTCTTTCCAAGGACCAGTTAATTTTATCCGCTCTGCATTTGGGGGGAATGTGCAGTTCAGTGTGTGCCTGGTGAGAGGCTCATTATCCTCCTCAGGCTCAAAACAAACCCTCGATTTTGAAAGGGCAACAAAAGAGGTGCTGCTCCTGGTTTTCCGGTGGCCACGGCCGGGCCAGCACGGCGGGCTCCCGGTGCAGCTGGCTCTTTGTGCTCTTTGGGCATAATGAGGAGGGCTGGGGAGGAAGCTGACACAGGTGTGCCACGAGGCCAGGGACACGGCTGGGGACACTGGCCCGGCTGTGCACGCACGTCTCCCCACACACAGGTCTTGTGTTCCGTTCTTTCAAGGGCCTCCTTGTCGCGGCGCAAACAACGGCGTCGCGCAGCCGCCCTCGTGCGCTGCATCCTGGCCCCGAGTGCCCGGAATAATCCCCTTTCTCAGGCCTAATGCCACGGCAGAAATGTCATCCTTATTCTGCAGTGCTGGCATTTGTCAACTTGGTGGGTACAAAGACAGCATTCACTGAGCAGGAGACGGGCACAGGGCCCCAGGAAAAGCCCTTCGAGGGGACAGAAAATGGGCTTCTGTAAAACTTTGAACTCTACAGGAGCTGCTGTTTGTCTTCAGGTCTGGCAGAACTGGAGAAAAGGCTGTCTTGTGTTGACCATGTCTTCAGCTGGGGCAAGTTGTGGGGCAAGTTCAGGCTTAGTTTTTAGGATGGCAGACTAGCAATGAATGGCCTTTCTTCTGGGGCAGTGCCATCTTTAGCAATTGTATAATCTACTCTGTTCAGCTCTGTTCACTCTTAGACAAAATTAAACCTACAAGAAATGGATTTTTCTTCACCCTTTACACATAGATGCAGCTATTTTAATATCAGATACTCTTATCTTCTGTCCAATACTTAGAAATAAAAGATTCTTGCTAGCTCTAGGGGGCAGCTTGAGCTCTCCAAAAGGTATAAGTGAGAGGCAGCAATATGAAGGAGGGCAAGGCTGCTCCTCCTTGGACATCCTAGTAAGCCCTGAAGTATGCTGAGGGACAAGGAGACATTTCCACTGGTGACAAATACATCAACAAGTGATGGAAGAGATAGAGCCCTTTAGACAGTTTGCTCAATGAGACAGCAGACTCCTCACAAACAGCACTAGCTCCTCTTGCTCTTGAGTTAAAGTAGATGGCTCAGGATAGCATGATGTAACCAAGAATATTCCACTTTATTGAAAACAGACCCACTGGGTCTGTGAGTATCGTATTACCCACTATCTGAACACAAGCACTGACCTCACTTAGAACTCTCTATACTCGGGGTGGTGTACAGAGGTGATTAACCCTGGGGCATTTGTGTTATGAAGACAGCTGCAATGCAGGTCTTGGAAGGCTTGATTTCAAGCAATCTTATTTTTCTATTTTAAATTGTCCTCTAATGAGACTGTTAAAACATACCTCACTAAAGAAGTTGCCATGTTTCAGTGAAAAGTTAAACTAATTTTGTGGGCCATTAAAAACATGCCCTGGGCTATTTCTCACTTGCTCCCATTACAGAGCACTCTAAAATTATACAGTATATCTGCTGGTATGGAAATGCACCTTTGGGGCAGAGACCAGTACCAGCCCGTGCTTTGCATTTTGCTAACTCTTCACAGCAATAAATCATCAGTGTGAAAGTTCTGGGGTACATTCAGTAGGAAATACACATATTCATTAGGCATTTAACTTCCACGGGTAAACAGAAACAAAAGAATATGTGTTATGTATATTTAGCACGAGGCATACAATTCACTCAGCAAATATAGGTAATTTTCCTTATAATGGTGAATGTTGCAGTTCACTTTGATATAATATTGTTAGAGGGCTCATCTGTAAAGCTCCATGCTAATGAAAATTGACTGAGAAGACTGGAACAGTGGGATAGTGCCTCAGGTGACCCCTTCCTAAATGCTGGAGTAGCCCAGCCAGCTTGGAGGAGGAATTGTGTTCTAAAGCATGGCAATTCCAGCTTGAAAATGAAAGGAAGGAATACACGTCAAGCATGTCACTGTTAATCCATCCTGATGGTTGTGGAGGGTGCTTAGGTTGTACAAGATGCTGCAGCTGTTGGACTGGGCTGTGGGCAGCACATTCTGTGCTGCCAGGATGCAATCAGGGAAATATGTGCAAGAAATAATTTCAGAGAATGCCCACCACCCACTTCTTTTTAAGGATGTGGTTCTGCACATGAAATTGGGATATAAACAGGAAAGGCCTCCTCATTCTTCTTGTTATCTGAATAAGCAGTATAAAAAGAATTTCTCTAAATTATCTGTGGATAAGTGCCTTATTCCTAAATCACCTCTTAGGATTTGAGTTTAAACAGCATGGACTAAAGTCATGTCTTTAACATCAGCTAAAGGAGTATTTTAAAATCCCTTACCTTGCCTGTCCTTTGTTCCCCACCAGCTGTAAAATAGTGGAGCAAATATATTTCTGCTTAGAAATATGTCAAGAATGGGTAAAGAGAACTCTTCAGAGTGTGTAGACAGACCATTTTAAGACTATAAACATAATCTGTAGTGAACAGAGAACCAAAATAGAAACATAACAGTATGCTATGAAGGAGAAAGTGTGGAATTATGCATTCACTGTAATTTGCAGTGTAGCAAGGAAGTGTAATGTTAATAACAAATAAACTTGCCCAGCAGTTAGCAATTCATATCTGTGCTATCTCAGAAGTTTCTCCAACAGTAAATATTGTCTCCTGCTCTTTCACTAATTTCTTTTCAGTGGGCAATATTCTTAAAATATTACATATCAAAATATATCACCTTCTCTAGAAGTGGGGTGGGATGGAGGATAGTGTTTTAAAGTTAAAATAGTAGTTGTGATGTCTATGTGTGTCATTTTAATTCTCTTTTTGTTTGATTCGTGAAATGGCAAAAAATTCATTGTGTTGGATCATGTGATATCAGTAAACTCAAACATATTAATACTTCTGAAAAAACTTCAAGAACAGCTTCCAGAATTTATTTAATTTGCCATCACTGATCACACAGTGTTATTCAATTTAGGTTCATGATCTAGTAGCTGGTTCAGAATATCAGGGTAGATGCATGTGAACGGGAATGGAGCTCATTTTTACTATGCCTATCCTGTCCTTTTGCTGTTTTCCTCAGGCTTTATCAAATTATTCAACACAGTGCTATTTTATATAAAACTTATAAAGCTTAAAACATGTAGCTATTTCCTGTAAGTAGGAGTAGGTAGGGAAATACAAAAGAATTTACCTGAACTTTTTATTTTTAAAAAATTGAGTCTCTAAATTGGGATTCCCTCCCAATTAATTTCTCTCTATGACATCTTGCAGTTTGTGCCAGTTAAATTATCTGTTATGAGTAAATTTGTCAAACCAAATGTGTTAAAAAAAGCTCTTGATATGAAAAAACTGTGACCACACAGGGACTATCTTTCAGTTCTCTTATGAGACTGTTGTTTCATTGCTTCACATAGAGGAAATGAAGGTCAGCTGATTACCTCACAGGTTGGCCTGAGACTGAGCGCATTGCTCCCCATCAATGTGAGAAATGTTTTAGAAATGTATGGGAATGTTTTAGAATGCATGCATTGACTTGGGAAAAGGGCAGCAGTGAATAACCAGCTTGGAGTGGTACTTGGCAAGAAGGTTGTGATGACAGTGTACTTCTGAAGGCACCATGAAACAAAGAAATGTTCCCAAAAAGGAGATATGCACAACAAATTCCAGGGCAGAACAACAGCTGCAAAAATCTTTTCTGCCTTTGAACTCTGCTTTTAAACTGAACTGCTTTGTTTCACAGTGCCTGGAGCACTTCCAATGTCAGTATTCATACCTGTTCGTAGACAAGTTGTAGCTATTTGCAGCTATCTCGGGGTGTAGATGGATCTGCATTTAACAGCACTTTTTTAACCGAGGAGGAGAGCTATTTAAAATTATTAGTCCAGATTTGACAAGTGTGATCTCTGCAGGCTGCACAGGCAGTGCAGGCACAGGGGCTCACCAGGGTGCACAAGGGCAGCGTGGAGGACACAGGATTAGGGGTGCTGCTGTCCATACACATCTGTCACTGGGTTAACCTGCAGGTATCTGATATGTCCCTGGATCTGCCCCATCACCCTGGGGAGCAAAGAGAGGCCCTGCTTGCTGGGTGCTGCTGTCCTGCAGGCAGCCAGGCAGGAGCACACGCTGCTGGCAACGCCTCTGCAGCTTCTGCTCAGGTGACTGCTGTGGGCCATGGCGGTCCTCAAGGGATCTCATAAAAGCTGGGTGGTCTGCCCCGACTAACACAATCATAACTTTGCAGCTTTTTGCTCAGGATGTTGCTTTCGAAAACATTTTCACTGTCTGTATTCACTGGAAGCTGTTTTGGGATTCTGTTCAAGCATACATTTAACACTGCATGTGGAGAGCTATGGTGAAAATGTAAGGCAGCGCTGTTGCAGCAAAGTCAGGTTTATAAACTTGCAGAAGAAATTGCTTTCAACCACAACTTAGCAATAGTCTGCTGAAGAGTGTGGGGCCAATCTAGGGTTTGCATTTCCCTCATTCAAACAATGAATTCAGCTAAAAGTAGATTATACTACAAGTGTGTAACCAAAAGAAAACACGTAATGCCTCTCTGTTCACCAGCATTATGGATGAACAAAGAACAGAAGTAGAATTGCACGTGAAGTTCCTGCTTGGCAGTGAGTTTTTCAAACTACAGTTTAGAACTTCTCCCTAGAAAAGCAGTGATCAAGATTGTCTGGATTTGATCCTGCAATGCCTGTGTTGTGCACAGTAACAGCTGTTTGCTCCTGGCAGAGGGAAGGGGACAGTGTGGGGCTTCCAACAGCTGGGAGCAGGTTGTTTGAGTATTTGCACTAGTAAATAGGAAGGACAAAAGGAAAAATTGAATCTTGCCAGTAAAAGGGCATATAAATAATGGAGAACTTTTGGCCAAGAGATAGAGACTATTCACAAACCTGTTTGCTGCAACAAATAAATAAAAGCCTTAGAGCACTGAGTTTTGCACTTACTTGAATATGGTAATTCTCATCAGACCATTCAGATAGTGACTAATAGCCCCACAAGCAAAGAATATTTTCATTCTCTTAGACAGAGAGAGCCAAACAGCCCCTTAGACTGAAAACAAGGTAGAGTTTGCAGAAGAAAGTAAGAACTCAAGGCATACTGATGTCCTCTGGCTGGCTTGAAATTCCTGGACTAATGGTGTACTACCACAGGAAGATTTAGAGTAGGAGGAAAGGACTGTGACCGTTTTGACCAGTGTGAGGATGAAGTTCCCTTTGTAGCATCTGTACTCTCTGCACATTTGCTTTCCCTAAGCCAAGTGCTCAGACATGTAAACAGGTATTTGAAAACAAACAAGCCCTGGTGCTAGCTGAACCAGGTGCTCGAGTTACCAGGTGGCACTGTCTAAACCAAGACTCAAAATCCCAGTATGCTGTGGTACCTGTCTGCAGGAGGAGCAAACTGAATGCCATTTCCTCCCATACTGCATACAATGCGTTCCTTTGGTCCTTTCCTTTCTTACTCTTGTTGGAGATGGTTGGAAATTTGGTCAGTTAAATGGAAGTATAGAAGTTTGTGTATTACGTCTGAATGAGAATCAGCTTCTGAAATGCTGACTAGTGCTGAAGGCAGGTATGACTTTGGTGCCCCGTTTCCCCTCAGCAGGAATGGTGTGAGCAATACAATCAGTTCTTCTAGCCTTGCCTATATGCACATCCTTCTTGATGATCAGCTGCCTGAAGTCAGTTCTCTTTCAGAGCACAGAAGACTAAATAAGATGAAATGACCCATTACGGAGTCTGAATTCAGACTGTTAATCAACAGAGTTCTCCACTTTCATATTTTTTTCTTTTTAGCTGTAACTTTCATGCTCTTCCGTATTATTTTCTTCTTTTCTTCTTTATCCCTCTTTGGATCAGTGTTCTTTATGTTTAAAAACTTGAACAGTGGAAGAAAAACAGGATGTGTAAAATCTCCTCCAAGTCGTTCATCTCTGTAGAAAAGCAGTGCTGTGTCATCTACAAATGAAGCTTTCTTTCCAGTTACACCTCTCCCTCCTCAGCACTCTTCTCCACCCTGACTACTTGATCTTTTTAGTCACATTATGATAAACAGACTCATCTCTGTGGAGCTTGGTGGTTAGTAATAACTCAGCCCCATGAGGCAGAAATATAACTTTATAGTCTGTGATCTGTCAGAAGTGGTGATATGTAGGATTGTACTGTAAGGAGTTGCAGGAAATGTGGCTTATGGACCTATTTATTAAAATCTATCGTAGAAACAGATGCACAAGCTGTAGCAATTAATGAAAAAAGTCAGAGAAATCTGACTGTAAAAATTGCACTAGTAAACTGTTTTCAATTAATGATTTACCAGTTCCATTTAAAAATGAGCAGGAGATCATAACAGAGTGCAGAAATTGCAAGAGATGGAACAATATTGCACATTGGCTTGAGCTTTTCTGTATTTCAAACCAAAAATGAACATAGATGGTGTTTCTTCTTTTAATTCTAACAACTTTCTGGGAACTTGAAAATTTGCCTTTTTATCTCTTGTACAACATCAGAACTGCAATTGCTTTCTCCCACTTGACTGGAAACAAAAATACTCTTGACCGGTAGAAAAAGAGGTTCCTTTAAGTAGGGAGCAACCACAGACAAACATTCACTCATTTTAAACATGCTACTTAATACATTGAAAGAGATCACAAGAGGTGAAATGTTCTGCATATTGTGCTGATTCAAAACTGGCAAGATATGCATCCTTTAGAATCACAGAAAAATGGGAGAAAGTATCCCATGAAGTTTGTTATTCCAGTATAATCAGCTTTGAGACCAAAGCACTTCCAGCAGTGCATCTCTCCCCCTCTCCTTTAGTGCAGTGAAAATCTTGTTCTAAACAAGACTAGGTTTTAAATATATTGTAAACATATATATTTCATGTTTACTTGAACATAAGCTTAAAATGTGCACACCGTGTACTTGGGGTGGCTTGTGGGAATCCTCAGTTCCTGAGCTGCCTTTGTTCCTGAACATAAAGGAAACTTTCCATTGAAAAGGTTTTCGCCCTTGGTGACAAGTGCTCGTGGAATTCTTGGTGACACTAACAGGTGGATACCCCCAGATAAGATGGCCCAGTTCATGAAACAACTTGAAGATGAGGATTTTGTGGACCAAATAATCAAAGATGTTTAGAATATCCCATGAACTCAGTGCAAATGTCTGTAGGATCACAGCATGTGATTCAGCCTGTACTTCTGTTCTGTGGAAAGCTACAGAACACAAGGTGACTCCTGAATTGCTGGAAATACATGCTGCACTGTAAGTGAATGCCTTTATCTTCCTAAGAGGTGTAGGCATCATAGTCAGGCACACAGGATTGCACTTGAGCAGTAAAGCAGCCTCAGCAAGGAGTGGGTAACTGCAGCATTTTGGAGAGACAGAGAAACATTCCTTGAGAATTAGGACAAGTTAGATTTGGGGAGTAATACCACAATAGCTGTAAAAGAGTGACTAAATTTGATCAATCTTCAGATTGCACTAGTCCTAAAACATTTCCAAAAGCTCTGTCCTCTGGCTGCCAGTGTCAGCTCTTGTTGTTGTTCACCTTCAAGCAGCTGTTTTTCATCTCTGAATTCAATTTGCCCCACTGAACACAGGCTCACTACACAGGAGTGAAACATCTGCAGCTTCTGCTCTGTGTGTCACACACAGACATATTGCTGGCATTTAAATGCAACTTTCTTTCCTAGTAAATGCAAACACACAAATTCTGTAAGGGACCAGAGGGAAACTGATTCTTGTAGAACATCACAAAACTGAGCTGGGGAAAGGGAACAAATATTGGGAGTTCTTGTTGAAAACACATCACTCTGGCTGTCTGTCACCTCTTCTTGGTGGAACAGCTATATCTCATGGACGGTTGTGTCAAATGCTAAAGAGGTGCAGGATGAAGAGAATAGATATGTTCTCTCCTCATTACTGGAATGAGGTCATCCATCAGTGCCATTAGAGTGGTTTCATTTGTGTCCTGGCTTGCACCCAAGTTGCTTCAGTTAGTTAAGGTAGGCTCCCTTAACTCTTGTAAGACATATATTTCTTGCTACAGGCAGAACCTTTCTTAAAGAACTCTATATTTCTGTGAATATCTGTCAGCCAGACAAGAAGCTGTCCAAGATGCTCACATAGGGAAGCAGTAAATTGATTTGAACTTTTGCCATACATTTAACCAAATCTTTCATAAATATTAAAAGATTAAGCATGTACTGTTCTGTTTAAGTTGCTACTGAGTAGTCCTAAATTTCCCCTTCCCCCTACCACTTCTGCCCTTTCAGTATCATGGTAATCAATTCTGCAGACATTTGGGATCAAAAAGTACTGGCAAAAAAGGGGAAAAAAGCTTCCCTAGTATTACTGCTGAGTTATAGGCTGGAACTGGGATTTTAAAAATCCCATATTAATACTACTGGCTACAAAATAGCTAAATTCTTAGATTGTGCAGTAGAAACCCCTTCAACAAATCCATATAATGATTCATCTTCATATCTTTTAAAAGAAATATAACTTAAAAGTATACACAATATATATATTGCACTTTATGGAAAGGAGAGGAACAAGATTCCACCAATTCCAGGCATCCATCCCATTAGTTTTAGGCTCAGCAGCATATCTTTAACAAGCTTGCAGGTAAGGTTATAAAGCATTCCTTGCTTATTCAGCCTATCCAAGCCATCTCCTAGTTTGTCTGCATTTTAAAATTGTCAGCTTTCATGATTATTGTTGGTGTCTGAGGCTCACAGCAGATATTATTATTACATGTATATTATTATTCTGTTTCATTTTGTTTGTGTTAGTTGGGTTGCGTTTTAATGCGAGGCCATTACAGTGAAAAAGTTTTATATATAAATCCAAAGAGGCTGGAAAAAAATTATAAAGGAACTCCATTGCTTGCTCTAAATGGAAATAAGCTGACAGGGTCTGAAGTTTCTACAGATTTCTGTAACCTTGATGAAAATTAGGCAGTACAGTTCCACACAGCACCCTAGAAATGAATAAGGTGTGTAGTGCTTGGTGTATAACCAGGATGTCAGGACTTCAGCAGTGAAGCCCTAGAAAAGCCCTCCTGTATCCAGAGGCAAGGCCAGCCTCACCAAGCAGCCTGTGGAGAAAGGCTGGACTCAGTGTGACAGCCCTGTCCCTCTGGGATACAGATCTGATGGAAATAGCTGCCACTGGGAATCTGCCTACCCTGCACAAGGCTCCTGACTCCACTGGTGCCAACTCCCTGACCTTTCCAAGCTAACAGAGCTGCCTTTGCAGAGCAAATAAGCAATTACCTGTTTGGGGTCAGAGGTGCCGAAGCTGAGTCCCAGAATACAGGCAAAGCCACATTCTGAGTGGACTCCCAGCTGTGAGGATCCATGGCACGTCTTTGTTTTTTCCTGTCTTTTAGGCATAGCATTGCATATGTACCTATCCTTCTCCCAGAAATCAAACTGTCAGTCTAGGAGAATGTATGATTGATTATTTATACATGAAATGTTAGCTGCTTTTCTTTAGTGTGTGCTGGGATGTTCAGCAACTTTTAAGGTGACTTAAAGGTGAGGTCCTAAATCTCTTGCACAAGTCCATTCCATTCAACATCCCCATTCATTGAAGAAAGTTAATCACAAATTTAAGTTGATACATTTAAATACAGTATAGAAGTCTTGGCTTGTGTGTGGTCAGTAACACTGCGCTGTTCCCCACAGTTCAAAGATCATCTTTTGAAACAGAAGGCTGGGAGGAACAAGAACCCATCAGTCTCTGCTTTGTGACCACCAGCTTTAGTGCTGGAGCAAGTATGGCTAATCCAGAGCAAAGTTTATTTCACAGCACTAGAAGGGGGTGGCCCCCTCAACAGCCTTTGGCTTTAAGATGACTTTAGCTCTTTGCAATTGCCAATATAACACCTGCACTAGGAACAAATTTTAAAAAGTAGGTCACAACTGCACATGCAATTACTGATTGCACAAAACAGGCAGAATATAAAAGTGTCCTGGTGTATCTGCTTTAAGTGCTGGCATGCAATGTCAGGAAACCCAAAAAACACAGGACCACCTGTGGAGTCCTCAGTGCAGTATGATCCTGTTAAGTTAATACTCTCGAGCCTCTCTGCTGACTAATACAGGCAAACATTACAGCCAGCCAGGATTTTAATAAGCAGGACACTTCTACCTAGGGTACGTGCCAACCCTAAGCTTGCTGCGGAAAGCAAGCACGAAAGTAAGCAAGAGGTTAAAAAAGAAAGCGTCTGGCTTTTTCAACAGCTGGGTTCCATTGTGAAAGGGTCATGTGGTGCCAAGGAAAACAGAAAATAGGAAAGCACACAGATTTGTTAGTTTGAAGTAATTGACCACATGGTGTCCAATGGTTTGTGTTCTCATGTTCTCCAGAGTGAAGTCCCATGGGAGCTGAGGCAGGGGTTCCAGTTCCTAGCACTCTATTGTTTACCCTGATGGTTTCCAGATGCTGGAGACAAGGACAGTGAAATCTTTGGGATGCTGCCAAAGAATGAAAAAGACTAAAGAAAACACTGAGGGTATTTTTTTCATTTTATTTTTAAAGAGACAGTACTTAGTGAAAAGACCACCTTCTTTTACAGTTCCTTGCTCCCTCAAATACACATGCCCACACTGCTTCTCTCTTTTTCTGCCCCTTCTCCCCAGCCTGTTTTTCACTTTTTAAATTTTTTTTTTATTTTTAATTTACACAGCTCTGTAACTAACCAAGGGAAAGCAATGTAGGGTTTCATTGTTTTTTTTTTTCCCTTGGCATCCACAGATCATTTAGCTGTTACACAGTGGATGTGCAAAAATGGTCAGAAAACCCCAGCAAAAACTTCATAGCAGGCAGATCACCAAGAGAGTGTCAGCAGTGATGGGAAAGCCTCAGATGGCTGTGAGTTCAAGTTTGCTTTGGCATAGCTGGAAGAAGCTTGCAGAATTCTACAAAGTGTTTTCAAACATCTGAACCATGGAAATCAGGGAAGGGGAGCAAGAATGGGAGAGCAGTACATATTTTCACCAGCAAAGCCAGAAAGCAGAGAAGAGCAAGGCAATGTAAAATGAGGAAAAGAAGTCCCAAACCCCTCCTAGTAATTAATTCTTCCAGAGGGATGAGGTCCAAGAGCAGGGCTTCAGTGTTTGGAAGCCTATATTTTAGTGGAGTTTGGCTGCCAGCACTGACTTAGAGCAAGTTTCTACACTGCACCTATGTGTATGTATGTACTTGGGGTTAGGACTGTGGAAATCCACAAAAGAATTCCTGTTGTTGCCATCAAAAGGTGGTAGATGAGACAGTTCTCCTGTTCACACATGACAAATACCAGGTTGTGCCTTGCCTTTTCTTTTCTTGAGGGGGATCTGCTGTAGTAATTTCTTTGCTGCAGTCTTCATGTCTCCTGAGGGGGGTGAATGGGTGTTTTGCAGACAAAAATCCTCCTCTAAAGCAGTCTTGGTGGAGTTTCATTTGCTACAATAAAACTTTAGTAAAGTCTGCTGCTCAAGAAGAAGCAAACAACAAGCTTGATTCTAGATTGAAGTGTAAAATCTACTTAGGTCACAGTTCAAAATTCATCTATACTCAGAACCTTAGGCAACCTGCTGGCCAAATTTCAGACCCTCTGATAGGGCCTTCTTCTCCTTATTCATTGTCTTTGAAGGAGACTCTTACCAAACCCAGTGATGCTGAAACTTGATGTTCTAAGGAATGATAAAAGGGCACAAGTGCCTCTGCTTTTTCTCCTTCCTGTCTCCTGGACAGGTTCAAAGAGCCCTTACATCTCTACCCTTTGTGATTTAGTAGTCTGTGTGTATAGGACTGATAAAAATGCACCATTTAGACAGGAGCATTGCTTTGCTTCTACTGTACATTTTAAAGATTTTTAATGCTAAATTACTCCTATCTTTTCTTTTACCATACATATTAACATTAAAAGAAGAGCTGAATTTAGACAGCACTGAAATTTAAAAGAGCTTAAGAAAGACTTCTCATCAGATGCTGTAAGCAGGACTTTCAGCACGTGCCAATACTTCAGAAAGTGAGTGCAGGGTGTGCTCGTACATTGACCTGTACATGCTCAGATATTCTGTGTGCTGGACAAATAAAGGACAGCACTGACATGCAGCTCAATGCACACACCTGGTAAATCCAGTCAGAAACAAAATGAGGCACATGATGTTTAGGTCTATGTATGTGTTTGATGACATGCTAAAAATATTAACTGTGTTATTTTGACACAGAATTGTGCTGCTTTCCAACTCCAAAACCAGATCAGACCATGCTGGATGCTAAAACAATGCAACATTTTTATCACCCTTGAAGTGATGAAGCACAGACTCAACCTTAATTTTTTACCTCTTTAAAAAAAACCAATAAAATCTAATCTGTGTTTGAAAATAGAAGATTCCCTGTGATTTTCTAATTCACCTCTTTCCTTGTTCCCAAAGAATATGTAATGAATGAGTTGCAAGCCTATTTCCCTCTCCACGAACTGAAAAGAATTTCTAAGGCTGTTACTACCTAATCCTTGAATCACATCCTGAATGGTGCCTGACATCAGCAGTCAGGTGGTTCTGTGTCAAGACTTGGTTTTATTGCATAGCATGCCTAATACTTCAAATTTTTGTAAATGAGGATCTAACAGTAGCTGTGATAACTGTATTGCTGTCTCTGAAGTTGGGCCTTTTTTATTTTTTATTGTAACTAAAGGTGGTTATTTCCTTCACCAAGCATCATTTCATATAGGCACACACCAGAACGGCTGTAGTGGGCCAGACAAGGTGCTAGCCAAGTCCTTGGTAGGTCCAGCCATGGATGTCAGAGGAGACTACAAAACCAAGCACAGAATAAAATAGTTTTACCCCAGTAAGCTCCTCCAAATCCCATCGATTTGCATCTGAGGGATGCCCTGAGCCAGTGGTGCTATCTTTACCCAAACACTGTTCTGATCGTGCTGCTCATGCTGATTAAAGAACAAGTTAATAACCCTGTTGTGTGTGTGGTGACCAAGCTGCAGTGTTGGATCATAATTCACTGAAGAAATCACAGAGACTAAACTGTTCCGGATTTCTTATTTCCACTGGGGATGATGAGCAATGATACCATCAAATGCTCTGTGTTCCCCACATTTTGCTTGTAACTTGAAAGACACAGAATCAAAATTACTTACAGGCAGCATATGAAAGACATGTTTTCCTTCAGACTGGCACTTTTTGGAGGCTCTAATGGTATCAAGTCGATTAGCAAGCATGTTTTTATAAAAGGCTCTGTTTTCCCTGTTGAAGTGTCTTGGTTCAAACCCGGTGCTTGTTTTGGACTTACCAAGACATGTTTTTCAGTCTAGTCCCTGAAAGACAAACTCCTGCAGACCAGAGCCATTACCCCACGCTCTTCCCATGTGCTGATCCTACAAGGGCAGAGAGAGGACTGCAGACAAGGCTGACAGTTTGCACTGGCTCCCCTGCACCTGTGCTCAGCAGGGATTGCATGGTCTCTGCAGAAGAGCTTTCCCCACGTGCTGTCCTGTGAAAATTGAAACCTCAACCAATTTTTGATCTTGTGTTACTATGATGTAAACAGATAAAATACGGGGGAAATACTTTGAGATGGAAAAGATAGTTATTATTGCACTACATTTGTTCATCACAGTATTCTTACTTTTTTTCTAAGACTTTGTTTACTGCAAAAGGCACAGAGACCTTTAGAGAGCCTGCATCAATCTCTGAGTATATGCTGCCTCTTTAATGTTTCCTGTCAGCAGACTTGAATAGGTGCAAAACTGAAATTAGTTCTTGGCATACATGGAAAGAATAAAGTGTATTGGATGACAGAGCAGACAGAACCTAAAAGAGCCCTTAACAGATGATGATTTTTCCTGCTTATTTTTGTAACACTAGATTTGGTGGAGATGAGCAGGGACTGGAACCTTAGCTAAACAGATATCAATAAATGCTGTGAATCCAGCTCCTAGCAAATCTCTCCTAAAGTCTGTTAAAGAGATGAGCTGTATAGAAGGATTTTTACTGCAATTCCCTCGATACAGCCCCTGTAATTTTGACTGGGTTTTAGGTTCTCCCTGAGGGGTATGTTACCAATTTCCTTGTACATTCTGCTTTTCTAGGCACCTGAATGAGAGTTTCAAAAGCTTTGTAGAAATTAGTACACTTGGGGCTGCATGTCTGTGCCCCAGCACTGTGAATATCTAACGTGCTGTGTTAAAGCTTAGCAGTGAGATGGAAACCTTTCAATTCCATTGCACTTTCAACTGCTGCCAACCTGGCACTCCAGTGTGCAAGTTTTGAATCGAGCCTGGTGTATTTTTTTTCCAGGCAGATTTTTTTTTCCTTACTGTAAACTGGCTGTTCTATTTCCGAATAACACTTCATTTAGGGAGAAAAGGTGGCTTGAAAGAGCCTAGGACAAGCCTTTGCTGACTTAAAAAGAAGAAATAATTCCTTACTAACTACGTTTTTTCAGTCTGTACATTTTCGATATCGGAGAGATGAACACAAATGCTGGATATTTATTTGGCTTTTTCTTACATCTGTTACTGAAATAACTGAAATGTTTTAAATAATAAATGTAAGAAAGGGGACCAAGTGCTTCATAAGGAGCTAATGCTTTAGAGAGTCTCTGGATTTGAATGTTTAGTTTCAGACATCAAGAGGAGTTTTGTTTTCACAAAGTATAGTTCATCAATCTGTTTTTCAGATATCCAACACAGCAAAATTAGAGAGTCTTTTGTATCTTCTGTAATTTTTCAGAAAGTCAGGAGTACCATGCAGGGCAAACCCATTACCTAGCACCAGAAGTGAAGAGAGTATTTTGGTTTGCAATTTTTTTTTCTGTAATTATTCTAGCTGATTATTCAAACATTTAAGAGCTCAAACTCTTTCTTTAATTCTACGTATTGGCATTGGAGATAGATCTCTGATCAAGACAAGAAAATTTAAATACAATACGTGGATATATGTGATTCTGTGCTTGTTAGAGAGATGGAAAATGAGAGAGAAAGAGAGAGAGACCCTCAGCATTTGTCTGGGACTGAGTGTGCTAATAAAGTGCTGGCTGCAAGCAGCTGACTCTCTTCAAGTCTGTCTGACCTAGCAGATGTCTTGAAGTTAGGGAGCTATGACCTCAAGCACTGGCTCATGGAGAGGTTGGCTCCCAAAGAGGAGCTCCCAATGAGGCAGTCAGAGAGAAAAAAAAAATAAGAAAGAAAAAATGGTTTTATTTGTTGCATCCGGTTAACCGGTAACAAAACAAGCAGAAAAAACATACACAATTATATCCTGAGTTTCAAGAGCTTCAGCTCCAAACTTTGTTTGACCTGGTTACTCTGGGCTGGCTTTAGAAAATGAAATGCTGTCTTTCCTCCTTAGACTTGAAGACTGTTTCCTGCCTGGGATTTATGGCTAGTGGTGGACCTCAGAGCACTGCATAATGTTCAGTATCAGGGGAAGTGGAGTAGATTTAGCTGCGAACACAAACTGAAAAGGGGATTATCAGCGGATTTCTGCAGCGCTTGTGTGCATCACGTGCAGCAGGCGCCAAGGAGTTTTCTCCTTTCTTCTTCTTCTGGCTTGTTTATACTCAGCAAATTGCATATCTGGGGATTGTATGCTGTGGTCAAAATGTCATCAGTTAAAATTTGAGCGGTTTTAAGCTGGTTATATTGCTCTAAAATATTCCACATCGATACTATCTTGTTCCGGTAAAAAATACGGACATTGGCTATTTTTGCTGCAGCTGTTTAATGTGTTGGGGGTTTTGGTGTTTTGGTTTCATTTCGTCTTAGCTTTGGGCCTAAAGCAGTGCTTTCTGTTATAGGCATTTTGAGCTACCATTTTCTTGTCAGAATGTGTGAACAGATTAGGGTACAAGAAAAACCTACTGCTCATAATTCACAGGAAAATCAGACAGCAGAGCAGTGAAAGACCCATGTGGTCTCACACTGGGCTTAACCAATGGCAGCAGGGGTTTGGCTGAAGAAGTCACTGGGAATAAGACACAGCTACCAGTGGGATTGATATAAATAAAGGAATGGTAACATTTTTTCTCTTGCAACTGGTGTCTGAATTGAGAATTGAATATAAAGTGCTAAAAGATTATGAGTTTTAAGATTTCTTTTAGTGAGAGCCTCACGACTGATGCAGAACTTATGACAACCAGTAATATTTTGCATTTGCTGTTATTGTGCTTTCCTTGAAGTACTGTAGGATATCACTTTGAATTCCCAGTTCTCCTTTGCAGACTGGAATAAGTCTGAATGCCAGTGCCTTCCCTTCCAGGCACCCTGTTTTCACTCCCCACAAAAAGCCAGATTATTTTTTGAAAATCACTGAGCATCCTTCCCCAGGCCACCTTAAATCTGTACACAGCAGGTCACTCTGCAATAATCACTGGGAAATGTTGATCCCTGTACATTTTTAAGATGCTGGCTGCTGCCAGGAGGGAGAATACACAGCTGATGTACCACAGAGGAGTTCAAGCCTTTCAGACCCTCCAGAAAAGTTGCGCCTATGGTCTTGTTACATCTTGAGCACTTTGGTTGCCTCTTTTTTTCATTTTTGTATATTCCATAGGAATAGGAAGCCGCTATTGTTTCTCAGGTTATATCACAAAACAAAAGCCAACAAAACCAATATTTTCTAATAAGAAAATATTTACACAAAATGCTGAGTAGGCATAATTTTCTGGTTCCCACAGTAAGCCTCTTTGGATATAAAGCACAAAATATGGCTGAAGGACAACCTGCGTTAAGGGGAAAAAACTTTTCCAGATCTAGAACAGGACCTCAAGGGGAAGAGGATTTACTTCCAAATGCCACCTAGGACATGTCATTGCCCTTCTTATTCCTCACACTTCCCCACAGATTACTAGATACTCTTGTCTTAAAAGGAATGTGACAAGGCAAAGTGAATAATTTTAGATTCTTCTTAGAGCAATGCGGGTCAAACAATAAAAAGAACGTAAGAGGAAAAATGGATCAAGTTTTGCTACCGATGAAGGAAAGCTGTATTTGAACTTAAGGACTGCAGAATGTGGTGAAATATTTGAGAATGTAAAGGCTGTCTTTGGCACTTGATACCTAACGCTCTCAGCATGAGACCTGAGTTCACAGAATCCCCAAATTTAGGTGTTTGCCTAAATCTTCTGTCACAAGCCTAATCATCTAAGCAAGCAAGTTCTTAAGTGCATATTTAACTTCAAAAGCACATAAAAATATACTGAAATCAAGTAAATTTTGCTGGATTGCAGTCTTATGATTCCAATAATAAACATAATTTGAAGGAACCTGAGCTTTGCCTGGGTTTTTCCTTAAAGAGGGAAAGAAAAGAGTAGCCTTATCTCAATCCACTTTCATTCCTCTGTGTGAGTAATGTATGTGGGGAAAAGTTCAGTGCTTGTTACTCTTCCTAACACTCAGACTATTTTAGAGCAGACAAAAAAAGAAAAGAACCATTGCTGAATGAGGCTCTGTGTCTGTTGCTTAGCATGGCTCTCCTCTTGCTGTGGAAATACGCAAAAGGGACATCTGCGCCAAAGAGCCCAGTAACACAGAAATTTCCTGTCCCATTTTTTTTCCTATGGAGAATGCAGGGATTTGGGAGCTCTCAAGACAAACATGCATCTATATTCCCATGTAAGACAACTGTACAGCTGTCAGGATCACAAGATGCCACAGAGTGTAATTTTTTTTTTTTTTGGTCAAACTATACTAGGAATGGATAATCCTGTCTTTTATTTATAGATTAAAAAATACATTTAAAAAAATCCATTAGTGTATCTATTAAAGTCAGATAGATGTAAATAAACACGTAAGTGGCTAATTCCTAGGCTTTATGACTGTTTCACTGAAACAAAGAATTTGTGACAGTTTTTGCTGTAGTGCTTTACAATGCTTGCTCACATTCACCATAACCACTATGACAAAAGTCTGATTGCTCAGGGTGGGTGTAGTATTTTTCTTCTGGTGATGATACAGGGTTATATAAAACTGGATGAAAACAGTTGTCTATCACTCAGGACAAAGATGTTTTTCTGCTGAGTTAACTTCAGATGCAATTAGAAGCAGAGCTGTGATACAGACTGGGATGAATGGTCGTAGGAGACCTATGGAATTACTGATGTAACACAGACTTTTCCTGGCAGCTGTGGAAGTTAGAGACTCTATACCTATGGCTTTGCTCCCATTCAGTTTGAGAACTGGCAGACATCCCATTTTTGTCCTGCACAGACCCTGATGCCAACTGTGGGTTGTCCTCTGGTGCAGCCACTGCTTTTCCTTGGGAGCATTGCTCTCTGGAAATAGTGCTTGTGCAAAAACCAACCCATTTACTTTTCTACTTTATCTTATTCCTTCAGCTGTGAAGAAATAACAGCAAGTACAGAAAGGCTGCACCAAGTGACATTTACCCTTTCACTGGGAGCACTAGGACATTGCTTTCTGGATCCTGACTAGAGCTAAAACCTTAAATGCAAGGTTGGCCAGAAGAACTCTTAGAATGCACCTTGTGGGACTAGCCAAGGAAAAACACTCCTTTCTCTTCTCTTCTCTTCTCTTCTCTTCTCTTCTCTTCTCTTCTCTTCTCTTCTCTTCTCTTCTCTTCTCTTCTCTTCTCTTCTCTTCTCTTCTCTTCTCTTCTCTTCTCTTCTCTTCTCTTCTCTTCTCTTCTCTTCTCTTCTCTTCTCTTCTCTTCTCTTCTCTTCTCTTCTCTTTTTTCCCTCCCCCTCCCTGCACCTCTTTCATTGTATGGCAATGGTGGAAGGAAGGAAAGTGAAAGACAGGAATAAAAATAAAAGATCAAGGAAGTTGATATGATCAGACTAAGTATCTGATTTTTTCCCATTGTATTTAAAATCCATGCATTAAAAAAAAAGTTGCAAGTGTAGGTGTGCAAACACTCTGTGGCTGCATTGATGTGAACGGAGCTATTCTGCTGTGACCTGCTGCCAGTGTCTGCATGAGAACACTCCACCACTAGGACCAGATCAGTAACTAGTTCTGAGAAACAGTGTTTTAAATAGCACCTTATTAATACCTTGTGCTTATCTTCATAGTTTGGCCTTTTTTGTTTTCTTGGCAATAGATCTGCACATATTTTTGTTAAAGAGTACTTAGATTCCATGATGGAACTGTACCCTCTTACTGAAGTTAAAATCAGGCAGCTTGATTTTGTGTGGAAAAAATACTAATATTAGGTTCCAGTCTTACAACTGGATTCATACAGGATGATCTGTGGCACAGTTGGAAATTGCCAGAAGTTTGAGGAAGATCTTAATGCAAACAAGTATCTGACTGAAAATTCAAGATCTTGTATGTTTTCTCACTTACTCTAAGACCAGAGCTATACTCAAATGTCTTGCTATTTGAAAACGAGCATATTAAAATTTCAGTCATTTATCCTTAACAGAATATCTATTATGTTTTAAAATTAGAATTAAGTATCAACCTTTTCTCATGTAAATACTGAGGCAAACACACGTGTTCAGAAAGACAAATATAGGACAAAGAAATTTGCTGTATATTGGCTTGGGATCATTTGTATCAGTTGAAATACAACAAAAAAGATTCCTTCTGCCATGTCTCCAAGAAGCAGGCATGAATCCGATAGAAACATCTGTGACTGGAAAATGTGCTCTGCTCTGGCCAAGCTGTCACTGCAGAGTGAAATATGGGGTAAGTGAAAGTCCTGCCCGGAAAAGCGAGTAGTAAAGCTATACAGATGTGAGAGAGAGGCTTCTCTTCTGCTCAGTGATACCTCCTGCCAGGATAGGCCAGGGCAGGAGAGGAGAGGAGAATAAATGCTCAGGGCTGAAAGGAAAATAAGGAGAAAAGAGAAGGAAATCAAGTGGCAAGTGAGGGACTGCAAAAAAACACTGGGGAAAAAAAAAAAGAAAAAAAAAAAGACAAAATTGTTTTGTCAGCATTCAGGTTTTTTCCCTTACATTTCTCACAACACATTGCTAACTCACCCTGATATGTCAGCCAGCCAGCTGGCACCCTGTCCTGCAGCATGCTAGCTGACAAAACGAGGAGAGCAATGCATTTTAGGAATGGCTGAACCAAGCACGGTGTCTGCATGCAAAACTGTAAGGTCGCCTCCAAGAGCTCATTTAGTCTACAAGCTAAACAAATGGAACTGATTTTCCTTCAGATGCATGACTGTTTGAGTTGTCCAGCACAGATTTCTCTCTAATCTGGCAATACATTTCTGGCCAGTTCATTCTGAGAGGGCTAAAATCTGCATTGGTTATTCTGCTTGTGTAGACAAGATCCTGCAAAGACCCTGCTACCTGTTTAGACTTGGGTTGTGAGGAGGTCAAAAGGGTGATCTGTGAAAATAAAGGCAGGTCAGCCTCTCTTCACAAAATTCCCCTATGTTTACACAGTAAGTGAATGAGCACATGGTAAAAGTGCACGGTGAGTAAACTGGAAGTTCTCCTATCTCTCTCACAGATTAAGTTATTAAACTGAATTAGAAAATAACACACTGAAAAAAATAAAAGGAATGCAATAATATATTATAGAATACATAATTCCAATCTTTGGCACTCACTGAGACTGGGAACCGAACTGCACTCAAAACCAGAATCAAGGATTTATAAAGAGTGAGAACAATGAGTTAGGCATGGTAAAAACTCATCTGCAATTAATAAACAACCAGTATTCAGCAGGAAATGTGGCAACTGCAACTCATAAAACAATGTGACAAAGATATACTTCAAGATTGTACATGCATTAGAAGATTCTTTAAAATTTCTTGAAGTATCTCATTAGTCACTGTTATTTACTAAAAGTGATGTCTCTTTTGAGGCTGCTTGTGAGAACAGTGTGAGAAAAGGTGCTGTGTTATCTCCAGACTCTTAGCAGGACTGGCAGAACTTACACAGGCACTGTCACTGTGATGGTGGAAGATGATTCTATGGAGGGGCTGGAAACATGAATCAAGGGTGCAGGATTCCATGGGAGCTTAGGAGCAGGCAAAGATGAGCTAGTGAAGGGCTTGGTGAAAACCAAGATGCTCACAGGATGAAGACACTGACATTTGTGTTGGTGGAGAGACAGAAGAGGATAGAACCAGAATAAGGGAGAGATCTGAACTTAAGTGGCATTGTGCTGCTGCTATTTTAGTCAATCTCCTGGAACTGCAGGGTTATTTACTGGAAATCTAGCCTGAAAATGCATTCTTTGTGTAATGCTCCGAGGAGGAAGCCACCCCAAGGGATGTGAATTACCAAATACTGTGACATGATGGTGTAGGAGATAAACCCAAACAAACCATTACTCTCAAAGGCATATAGCTAAATATTTATTTCAGAGTCAATTGAAAAAAAAAAAAAAAAAAAAAAAAAAGGATTTAAGGATTTTCATCCAGCAAGAGCACACAGGTCTAATTTGGCTCTGCTGTCTGCTCTGTTCCCAGACAGGACAGATTGAATGTTCCTAGACTTGGGGTGTGCAGTGGGGTCAGTCCTGCCTCAGGTAACAGAAAGGGAACTTTCCACAGCACTTAACAGTGCAACACCTATTCGACACACATTACGGAAATCATAACCCAAGTTTATTAAAATATTTTGTGGAACAGAAAGGATTTATAATTTGCACTAGATTTACACAGATGTTTAATAATTAAAGCACCATTTAATTCTTCAACCAGTCTCAAATTAAGGTTCCCTGGAATTCATCCAGTAGTTATGTGGCAAACTTGCCTTTCATGAATTAGAGAGTTTCCACAAATCAATCTGCTACTGATAAGCAAATTTTTGAACATTTGGATTTCTTTAGGGAAGTTTTGTGAACATTTATTCCTCTCATTGAATATTTTCATTCATGAATAACCACAAAGATGTAAATGCAATTATTTTTTGAGCACGTCGTCCTTATGAATGAAGAAATGCCTCAGCATTTATCTTCATCTGTGGACACCTAGATAACTGGTCTCTCCATTTTATTTTTTTTAATCTCACAGAAATTTTGTGTGTTAGATAGCAGGCTATGATAGCCTAATAGATGAACTAAAATTCTTTGCTACCAAAGGAACAGTACTGCAAATTTCTATTTGTGTAACTTGCTATTTATACATGTAGAATTCTTGCTATAAAAGGCTGGGTTTTTTGGCATAGCAGTTCAAAGATGAGCAGATTTTATCAATTTAACCATGGAAGTCTGTTACCAATTTTCTACACAAAAAAATAAAAGGAGATACTAGGATCAGAGTAATTTCCTCAGCACTGGCTATGAGTTTTTGGTCACAAGCTTAATATATTTAACTGGCTGCCAAGACAAGTCAGCTGTAAGCAGCAGTTACCAAGTTTCAATAGTTTTGATTCTGAAGAAAAGCTTCAGAAAGGTAGGGCTGAGAGGATGGTGCATGGAAAAGATTTTTTCATTAGTGTTACGAGTTTACAGAGACCCACAGGCTTTAGACAGGTGAATGCCATGATCCTTCTTTACAGATGATAAACAAGCTGCTGCTTTTGCATATGTTGTCATTATTAATGCAACCCTGAGGCACAAGAATTTAGTGCAAAAAGGACGTTTCTCCAAGTGTCCTAGGTTTGGGGCCTGATTCATTTGCTATGAAGCAATCTCTTCTGCCTTCCTGTTAGGACTGCTGCCACAGGGCCCCTGATGCTGCTGAATCATCCCCTCATGCTCATGCACACTGGTAATATTTATTAAATGAAACACTTATGTCAACAGCCATTGCTTGGCAGTGGAGAATACACGGCAGGAGATATCTTTAGTATCAAAAGGGTCGTTACCCAGCAGGATACATCACTGCTTGAAAACTGAAGATTATGGCTGTTGAGGTGGCTGTTTACTGATCAGCACCTAGAGAAAAAAACGGGATTATTGATAGGGGGCCAATTGGTTGTTAACATTCCGCTCTACCCTGCTTCTTTAAAGTCCTGCAGTTCTGGTACTATCTAGATCTACAAGGTTCTGATATAAAATCAGAAGCAACTGCAAAACTACACTTACTGTTTGGGTTGCTAATAGGAATAGGGCAGTACTAGAAAATGAAGGAGTATTGGTGAACACAAAGAATAAGACACAGATGTGGTGTGCCTGTAAACCAAAGTAACTGCAAGCTGAAAGCAAGACAGGCTTTGTCAGAAACAGTGGGACTGGAGCATCCAGATTCCTAAGGTTCCTCTGAATTTTAGCAAAGAATGGAAAGTTTATTGCACTCACGTACTCATTCTGAGAGCCAGCATCGTTTGGAGGCTCTGTGGGGAACAAGGAGTGCTCAGGTGTCATTAAAAACCAAGAGCTATGGGATTTGGATCAGGATCTGTTTTTCAGTCTTGTTGTCTAGGGAAAAAGAAAGGGCCACAAACCACATAATTATCAACATTAGAAATGGCTGTAGGTGAAGTTTCCTCTGGAAGTTCTGCCCTGTGCCATTAACCAACATGACTTCCTGCCCAAAATTCCTTCTTTTCATGAAATCAGGAAGCAGAGACTGACTGGAGAGAGAGAAAAGGCTATTTTAGCTACTTCAGGGCTTGGGTTTCCATGAGGGATTTGGACTTTACTAGAAAAGAATTCTTTGTTTGAAGTGGGGGAAAAAAAAATCTCCACAACTCTCTTGGAATCTCACTCCTTGAACATGAAGATTTTCTGTTCCTGTCATAATAAGCTTCAGTTTCTGTTTTGCAGTCCTTGAGTCACCAAGTGACCAGAGACCATGGTCTTCCACATACACTCACATATTCTTCTGCTCTGTTTGCCTCCCACTTTGTTCTGCTGGGATAAAGAACTGCTATTTTGCTGGGAGGGGAAGAACATCAATGATTGTGTGCAAGATGAATTCAGAACTTGCTTTACTGGAGGTGCATGCTTTAAATATAAGCATTC
>VZSR01003794.1:5736306-5823991 GCA_013398615.1 Brachypodius melanocephalos | reverse complement strand
AAACAACAAAACCAACCAAACTAACCAAAAGATTCAGAGATGGCTTGTATAAATCTAGGAGAGAAGTCAGGATGAGAAAAAAATCCAAAAAACAAAACCAAAACAAACAAACAAAAAAAACTCCCCAAAAAACCAGAAATACAGAACGTCCAGGAGCTTATGAGCATCCAGGCCCATGGTTTGGATTCTGTCCGTTTTGTAGCTGTAAATCCAAGTGTTGGGCTGGGCTCAGACATTGAACAGTTTGCTCAGGCAGGTTTCTCTGCTCTGGAGTTGGCATCCAAATTACTTTCAAGAATAACTAAAATTTACATTTTTTCCCCATGTCCTCCAAGGCCCTAACTATTTTGCTCTTGGCTTATGAAATGTGAATGGACATCAAAGGGGATCTTCTCTACTAAGACAATGTGTATCAGACTCTATATAAAACAGAGAAGGAAAAGTCCTTTGCAGGTTTTGCAACAATGATTTAAACTTTAGAGCAAATTCTCCGGATGTCACGGGCTGGTACTGCTTACTGCTCCATGTAGCAATGAGAAATGAATGACTATGGTGTTATGTTTTCCCTGTCCTTATGTACCATAATTCATGGTTTCAAACACTATTTCCTGAAGCTAGAAACCTAGCAGAATAGATGGGAAAAATCCAGAAACAACATACCAGTCATTATGAGCCATAGCTTTCTCTCAACATACCTACATTTCTTTGGTCTTTATTCTAATTTTTAGCTTAGCTAGGCTGAGGTGATAGTGGTGAAGTGTTGTGAGACCGCAGAATTATTTTTCTTAGCTGCTAAGATATGGTGGCTATGTGTTAGGCAGAACATATATTCTTCCAGGCGTGTCTCAAAGGGCCTGCTCGTAGAAGTGTTTACGTGGAAACCACAACTCCCCGAGGAAAACAAAATTAGGGAGGAAAATTTCTATCCACTTGCTAGAATTTACTATAACCTCTGGCACCAGCTTACATTCCAGAGGGAGCCTGATTTTTATTTTTTTTTTAATGATATATCACAAGCTACAGAAAGGTGTGCATTGAAAGCAGACTGTAGAAGGAGAGTGTTCTCCTTTTGGAATATATCCAACAGATCTGTACTCCTTTGGAGTATAGCTAACTGAAAGAAGATACATAACGAAGGCAGCAAAAAAAATACTCCAGTGAGGATCCATTTTAGCTGAAGATGCCAGCCATCCTGCTGACATAAGTCAGGGCTATGCAACTGCTCAAAGGATGGTTGGCTTAGGTGTCTTAGCACAAGAGAGGCCTCCAAAACCTAGCCATCCTTGTTTGTTTTTTCCATGCTGTGGAAAAAAAAGAAAGAGGGAGAAGAAATCTCTGCCTTCTTCTTTCTCTCTCTGGATGCCTTGTATAGGATGAAACAATTCTCTCTGGAACTGGTAGGAAAGCACAGGCAGGAACAGATGTTCCTGAGCAGGTCCTGGATTTTAGGGAAGAGAGTGGTGAAGTGTGGTTCAGGGACATCTAATGCCTCCCCGTCCCTCTGGGTACAACAGAAGAAGAAACAAAAAGGTTGTGCAAAGCTGCGTCCTGGTAGAACAACAATGTCACAGTGGCAGTGACAATATTTCAAATAGTGAGCAGCAAGAAGCCCAATTGCAGTTACAGGAGGGTTACACAGCTCAAATTTCACTTGGCATTTTGTGTGTCCTGTACCCATGGTGTGTTGTTTGCTGTCTCCCACTTTCCTCTCTGCCACAAAAAGAGAGCCCAATTTGGTTTACCTTTGTAATAAACTTACATACTTCTACACCCAAAGTGATGGGAAAAGGCTCAAACCTCCTACAAACAGAGGACTAAACTGAGATTCCTCCACCAAGAGCCCAAGGAACACACTGTGAACAGCACATCTCACCAAGCTCAGCCTGCTGATCTTCCAGGGCTCTGAAACCTGAGCCTGGGTGAGCTGCAGCGAGATTTAGAGCCTGCATGCTGAACAAGGACCTGCTCTCCTGAAGCTCTTTCTTTCTCTCCTGGTTTTAATACCTTCTCACTTCTAGTTACTATTAGAGCCCTCTTTTTCTTCCTGTCAGGTTCTTCCCCTCAATACAAACAGATTAGTTTTACTTCTTAGTGCCTGGGAATGCACAGTCATATCTGTATCTTTAGATAGACAGAAAAGAAAAGGCCCAAATAATAAAGCCCAAATTTTGGCTGAAAGCTCAATTTCAAACAAATTAGTTGTTTAGCCATTTAAAAATGAGATCCTTAAGTTTGGAGATTTTTATCAAGGTCAGAGCCGTTGTTCTTATTTTGCAAGAACTCATATGAATAATCTGAGTGGAGATTCCATGCTTACAGAGAGTTTTTAAAAAATTCAGGACATTATATTTCCTCATGAAATGGTATAAAAGATAAATTTTTCTAACTAAAATATCAACAGGAGAGAAATCTTTAGAGGGGAAAGTATAAAGTTGGTCTTAACATGCAGAGCTCTGGATTCCAATTCATTATCTGAGTACTATAACCATAATGACAAAATAGAACCCAGGAAAGAATGCTGTTTCATGGAGTTGGCTTTAAACCACAATCTCCTGTGTGGGTGAGACTTTTAAGGATTCCTTTAAACATGACTTGGACTGCAAGGCATCTGCAGAGCATTACTGCTCAGATCCCTGCACCACCACTTCTGCATATGGATAGCTTCAGTGCATCTATTGGCTTTTTCAGGGTTTTCTTTTCCACTGATTTAATGTTGTACCATCTTCTCTTCACCAAGGGAGTGGTTTCCTCATTTGTGATGTGGTAGCTTTTGCTAGTTTTGGAATTCCATCTTGGAAAAAAACCACATCAATGTCTACAACATGTTGTTATAATTATGTCTGAACCAAAAATCGTTTGCATTATCTAGTCAGAGGAGAGTTACTACTCTGATCTGTGACTGAACTTTGCACAGATTTTTTATGCTGCTTTCTTATGCTGAGAGCTTCTAGGAGAAATAAAAGTTACCTGACTTGGGATAAATGTTGATCGAGCTGACTGTGTGTAAGTTGGTATTTGCAATTTATTTAAATGCACTTTTGGTCTTGAATCAGCCCCAGAAAAACGAGGCATTAAGCTGCCCACCCCACCACGTTCAGCTGCACATTTGCAAGCAGGCTTCCTTTCCTAGGGTGTCTGCCCAAGCTATGGAAAGAATTCCCTGGCTGGCAGCAACCTGGAAGGCAGCAGGAAAACACAGAGCAGAGGCTCTCAGCTGCACAGCCCATGCAAGGGCTGGCTGTTCATCACAGAGTTAAAGTTCACAGCCACGACGTTTCGCAACTGGGTTCACAGTGGGGACTGCTGTTGTTTACTTTAGGGGAAGATGGAGGCATGCAAGGGAGGAGGGAGTCACTCCCCCATGTGCTCCCAACTGCTCGACACCCCGCTGCAGCTCTGTTCCCAATGATTGATGCAGCTGCTGGATGGGCTCTGGTTTCAGGGGATGTGAGCTGCAGGAGCAGGTGGGACTCCCAGGCAAAGGCTCCAGACCCGGGACAAAACAGAAAGAGAAATCCGTTCCTCTTCCCAGGGTGGAGAGGGATCTGACAAGGAAGTACTTTGTGAGCTTAACTTTCCCCTGTGACCCCAGCCCCAAGGAGCCCTGTAAAGCCACCTGCCACTTCCAAGGTAATAGGAGCCCGTGTAAAAATTCAGGACAACTAGTCCAAAGTATAAGAGCAAATGTTGCTGTGCAGCTCAACATTTAAGGCCACTAAGTGCAGAATTTTTCTTGTGTTAGAAGTTCTTTGTTTGGGTCTGTGTATGTGCACATCCTTTCAACTCATCAACTCTGACATGCAGCACTTGCCAAGCCAGGATTTTAAACTACCTCCCACATTAGCCATGGCATAAAGAGGGACAGGATGCTCTTTATTTACTGCCATTCTGGGGATTCTGCTCCAGGGCTTGCTATGGATGTTTTTACAATTTAAAGTAATTTGTAATTTAAAGCCACAATATCCAGGCCAACGATAACAGCAGTTTTTCTTTTGAGCTCTGTGGAAGTTCACATCCTCTGCTTTGTATTCCCCTTCTCCCTTGCCTGCACTTGATGTGTTCTGCCAGTAGGCTGACATCAGATGTAATTTTCAAAGAACAGAAACTTCCGAGATATTAATTTCAAATGCTGGGGTTTTTTTACACAGAAGTGTGTACACAGGGAGATCATTCAGGGGCAAAAGCTGCATGGTTGAGGACAGGCCTGGGACTGAATCTAGCATTTCTCAGTTCATGCCATACTCCTCTGTGTGCCATTTAATAATCTGTGGCAGGGACAATGTGCTGCCCACCTCTGCAGTGGGGTTAGTGGGACCCTCACACACATCCCAGGCTTATTAAAAAGATCTGTTGGTATCAGTTTAAAGAAGAAGTAAGTAATTCATTTTTCCAGTTGGGTTATAACCCTTATGTATGATATATTGCTTTAAAGATGGAGGTTGGGACTGTTTCTCTTGGAACATGAAAGGTTAGTAGAAGGAAGTCTGGACTCAGAAGAGGAGAAAGATCGGGGTGGGGGGGAAAGGTTTTAGACCACAACTTCAAAGTGATCTCATCAGCCTCTCTAAGTGAGCAGCTCTCCAAGTCAGAGAGACCATAAGTGACAGAGTGACAGACCATAAGACACCACTGCACATCAAGCCTGCCTTGCCTCCTGCATGCTTGGATATGTTTTCCCCATGGCCTTCTTTGCACTCCTGCCAGTGTCTGTGGTTTGTGTCTGTGAAAAGTTCTCAGGACAATTGGAGTCTCCTTTAGTCCAGCTCTGAGCTCCTCTTTGCTCTGTTAGTTTTGCTGATGCAGATGCTGGAGAAAAGCTGGTGTGAAGTTACTGAATGAACCTTGTGAAATGAGAGGGGGACACTGAGCAATCTTCACCAGTGCATGAACAGGTGTAGCTCCTTTGGCTGCACTTCATACTGAAGACAGAGAGAAAACTGTCAGCTTTATTCATTCATTTTTCTCAACTATATGCACAGGTACAGGTTGGTTTCTCACTCTAAACCACCTCAAAAAACTGGAATTCTTTTTTTCTCATGGGTGATGCATGGTGGAGACTTGGTAACTTGGTCTCTATCAGCATTTAGGAAATGTAACAGGGTTGTGAAAATTCTGTTGTGAAAATATGTCCATGTTATTCTGTTTTATCACTCCCTGCTGGCATGCTGCTCTCTAGCAAAAGGGCTGTGTTTGTAACAGAGCCTGCAAAGCTGTGCTCAGCCCTGAGCTGGTCTGCAGGAATCCACACACCTCCATGCCCACCTTTCCCTGTTCAAATGAGGAAATAACTGGGATATGGAGGATACAAAATCTCTGCCTCCAAACAGCCCACACTTGCATCATATCAGCTCTTGAGAAATAAAAATCTACCCTATTATTATCATATTATATAGCTATTTTCAGGACTGCAATCTAAATTAGGGGATCTCCACTTCTTTTTTTGTACAAGTGAACTAAACTCCTGTCTCTTCTTGACAATACCTCAAAGAACATAGCCTCAAAGAAGGCCTGAAGGGGATGTGTCTAGGCTTTGTTTTCCAAAATAAGAAATACCTTTTGGAAACTAAGGTTTGTGTTTGCATGCTGTCCACATCAAGACTTTTTGCCCTTTGTCATCCTTCCAAAATCAGGCAATTCCACAAAATGTAGAAGTAATTTGCAGGCATCTTCTGTGGGATAGGTGATTGGGTTGAGTGAGTTCTTTGCATGCATCTGGATTTCCTGGTAGAATGCTAATTTTCAGGCTGTATATTTTGGGAAGGGAATATATAGCAATGGTCAATTAATAGTTATTTCAATGAACTAAGCACCTACCTTAAATTTTCAGTACTTAGTTACATCATGTGTAAGTAAACAGTTTTGAGATGATATTTCTAAACAGGCTCAGCAGTGTATAAGCCTGGTTGCTGAAATTGTCCTCAGTTTAGGTCAATGACCCTTGACAGCAGTTTTTGTTATTCTGGTCTGTATGGTGATTATCTTTTTTTGCTAACTTTGGAGTCCTTAGCATTCAGTCTGAAGAGGATAGAAATGTCTGTTTAAAGGACAGTCTCATCAAAAACAGATGAAAGAAAATAGGAAAGGGTGGTGATTATCTGAAGACTTTACATAGTTGGGCCTTTGTCATGCTATGTCTGATTCCCATCAGAAACACCATTTGAAAATTCAAGAATGTTACTACTTGGGAATATCAAGGATAACATCTGCATTGAGCACCCCAGAAAATGAGGGCTTGCTTTACAGCTTAACTCCATTCTAGTTTTCCTGGCAAGAAACACACAAATCTGTTTTGCCTGTTCACCAGGAAGAAAACAGAAGTCTATAACATCACCTTTATAGAAAATCCCTTACTACCCATCTCCTTCCATGTAACACAAGCCACCTGAACTCCTCTGATCAGGAATATAAACATAGTGCTAGATGCATCCCAAAAGCATCTTTCCCTGGATTAATGCTTACTTTTCCCTTAGTGCCCATCCACCTGCTGGCCAAGCTGCTGCCTCCCTGTGTGCTTTGCACATCAAATGGTGCAGAGCCCCAGAGGTCACTGGCTGGTGACAGCCTGGGATGGCACTGACCTGGGCAGGCAGGGAGGACACTACTGCTGGAGGAAAAAGCTAGATGTCTTTTTATAAACTGTTTTTTAGTATGCTGAAAGGTAGGATTAGACTTAATAAGGACTTAATTCTCTCCCTTATTATATTCTGCATATAGCCAGTGATCTTGTACCTTTCTGGTGATTTTTGCTATCTCTTGACATATACATGATCTCTGCAGTCGATCATCTTCACATCTTCTCTTGAGGCCTCATCATGCTAACTCTATTTCAGGATTTTCTTCAAGCAAAACACAAAAAGCAGGTCTTATCTCCTGCTACCTTCATGTATCTTAGTTCTGCAGTTAAACTTGTTCTCACCTTTACTTGCTTAGACCAAGATGAACAGCACAACCAATACTTTCTGCTGCAGCTGAAGCTGAAGCATAAATAGAATGAATATTTCCAAGGTTCCTAAAATTATGGGATAAACAATACGACCAATCAGGTCATTTCCAAATGAGATATTTTCCATTTTTATTGCTTTTCAGAATTTTCATCCCTTAACACAAGCTTCAACCAAAGCTTCAAACGAATGTAGAGGTACAGACTGATCTAAACGTTTTCAAACCAACTCTTGTCAGTGTTAGCAGAGAAGATCAGTCATGATGAACAGACTGGGCTCCAGTGCCAACAGGAGGAGCACAACAGCAGTGTTTAAAGGCAGGTGCTCATCAGCTTTAGCTGGCAACCAACACCATAGTTCTACCTACAGTTTCCTTTGAAATTCAGGGATCAGGTGTGCTGAGACACAAACAGCATGAACACGAGTAATACTGATAGCAGTAAACACAAAGTCGAGGGCAGGTGCCAAACACAGCCTCAGCAGCACAGCCTAGGATAACAGTGATAATATCTCAGCCTATATAAACCATCTCTTCATTCAGCTCCAATTCTGAATTGAAAACTTTTAGGTCTGATATTTATACACGAACCATGAGGCTGACACAAGTCAAGAGAAAAAGTTGGTAAGGTTGTTCTTCAGTATGCCACCAAAAGTGTATTTCATTCTGGACCACTGAGACTAACAGTCTTCCACAAGTGGTTCTAGGAAATGTGGACTGTGGATCTTTCAGCTCACCAGAAATGCACAAGCAGTTTAGTGTGCATTTAGGGGGAGAAGAGGGAGTGAGGCATACCTGGAGAATCACTGTTACAAAGGCAGCTTCCACTTTATCTGCAGTATTTTTGTTTCAAGCTAATTGGTTTTATTTAAATAAAGTCTTATGTTAGACTCAGGGATGGTATCACAATCATGCCACTCACAGACAAAGAAAATGTTTTTAACACACATCAAGTTCCTTAAGTTCTCTTGACAACAGCAGCATAACCCTACATTTATCTAGCATCATTCAGACAGTACAACTTTTAAATAATCTGTAACTTAACGTAAGGAGGTAAACTCTTTCTAAATTTTTGTGTTAAAGATGACACACTTTATTTATAGGAAGGTAATTTCTCACCTTTTTTTTAGTGGTTTGTCTGTGATACCTGGTCTGAACCTTTATAGCATTCAAGCCTTAAGAATACTGACTGTGTTTTTAATGTGGCTAAAACAATAGATTGGTGAGGGCAAACATGATGAATAGAAGTAATTTGTTTTATGTACTTAGCTTAGAGTATTTGAACATATTTTACATCTTGCAACACTGTTCACTGAAGTATGATTGAATTATAACAAAGACACATGCAAAAATTCTGTATGTCTGACTCAATTTAGGCTCATTTCAAAGCTTGGTGGAAGACAATGGAATTTCCATTGCCCTCAGTTAGACTTGGGCTTATTCATTACTGGTCATTTAGTGGAGTATGTGACTATGTTTGTACACATGGCAAGAAGTAAACTCCGTGGGTGCTGCTTTATAATGACAAACCAACACATTTTGGATAACAGGGATTTGGATTACATCCTTTCTGGTAAATCAACAATACTGATCCTGATTTATTTGTTCCCTTAGAGTGAGTCTTTGACTAAAAACATAAATAGTCTCAATCCTTCTAGGTGGCACAAGTTAATTAAATGCAATTCTCCTTTCTTCCAAGAAAGCCTGATAGTTAACTCTTTCCTGCCTAATCTCAAATTGACTATTGTATTCCTGAGCTCCAAATGGGGCTGCTGAAGAGCTGAGAACGTGTACAACGCTGTCAAGAGTCAGCTGGGATGGTTTCTGCAGACATGGCCTCTAATAAACCCTGAGGATCTGTCCTGTAGTGGCATGCTCCCACACAGACATCTCCTGATGGGCTCTTGCACACAGTGAGCCAGCAAAGCCTGGTGGTCAGCCAGATCTCTTTTGTTTGCAGCAAAAGAAAAAGGGGAAGCCTCTGTGTGTGCTTTCCTGTGTAGCCTTCTATAACTTGGCAGCAGCTGAGGAAATAGTGGTCAGATTCATGACCCATGGAGGGATCTTGTATAGGATTAAAACACACCTTGAAGGGAGATTACAGCTAAGGTGGAGACGGGTGGAAACAAAGATGCTCCAGAATGCTGTGCCATCTTGAAACTGCACGTTTCTCACAGACTCTGCTTTTCACTTGTGGTTTGCTCTTTCTACAAATGAAAGAAGGAATATCTGTACACAGTGCTGAGGCTTGCAGTGTCTATATTCAAGATCCAAGCTCTTGTTTGCCTGATCATCCCTAAGAGAGGAAGTTCTCTCTTACTCCCAGCTTTGATGTCACAAGTCACTAGATTTAATCTAGTTACTAGTCACTAGATTTAGAAGACAGTCAGTTGAGCTATATGCAGGAAAGGATTATGATGTAAGAACACAAGTGGCTGCTTTGGGCTTCACAGTTTTGGGGACTGCAGTGCTGTGTGACAGGGCTAGGGAGCCTGTTCAGTTTATTGACAACAGTGCTCTCAGCAGAAGTAGCTGCTCCCCAGACCTCTGCAAAATTGAAAGGCCAGACTCAGCCATGCTGTTTCTTAAAAGTGACACAGCCACAGGAATGGATTTGTGACAAGATGGCAAAAGAACAAATCCCACCATAAAAGAACAACAATGAAAGGCCATAAGGGGGGAAAAATGAATTCCAGAGTGGGCTGATGTGCTTACGCAAGACAATTTACACAATCACAGCATTGTACAAAGAAACAAAGATATGGCCTTGGGGAAACCACTGCCATTTTGTAAGTAATAGTTAAAAAATGCTTGCACTGACTGTACCAAGAAATGCCTGTAGAGGCAGGGGCCCTAATAAGGAGCAGCAGGCAGCACCCCAGTGGGTAAACAAAAAGACGTGGCTCCCTGAGCAAGAGACTGGCCCCTGGTAAACACAAAGGGCTTTATGCAGAGCTGCATGGGCTGGCTGTACCTCCGAGCTGGGCAGCCTCACGCCCGTCTTCATGTCAGTTCTTCTGGGCTGGACATTAGAGATGCATGAGAACAAGAGGTTTCACAGCAAGAGCTTCCATCCTCACTTTACATTATTGTTTGCATCTCCAGTGCGTTGGGAACTCAGCACGCTCAGTTTTTAGAGCAAGTTCCTCCAGCACGGCATCTTTGCTCCTATTCTGCTCCAGTCTGCTTGTATTTAGGCTTCCCTTGGCAGGGTGGGAAAACTCAACAAGTGTCAGTAAAAACTAGGTTTTGTTTTCGTCTTTTGAGCTAAGAGTCTTGCAAATGCTAAAGGGTGCTTCGGCAATCAAGTGTTGTGAAAAAAAAAAGGTGCTTTTGCAGCTAGAACTATAAATTTTTGGCGACTGATTTGGAAATTTAGTAGCTGACATTTAAAACAAGCAGTACCTCCCCAAGATCATCAAAGCAGAGTGCCTGACTGGATGAGGCGGTTTTAAAATTCTGATGGAGTTTCCAAAATGCTGGAGATGAGGGTTTCACATCATGGGAATTCTAGTTTGCTGAGGTGACTTATGTTTGTATCAGCATAGGTTAAGATGTAAGCAAAAAGTTATTTTTATAAAGTAATGAATAAAACTTAGGAAAATAATGCATAAGGAAAAAAACACATAAAACTGCAGTAAGATTTGGTGGCAAAACCCCAATCTAGATGATGTTTTGCTAGTAAATAAGTAAACATCCTATAGATTTCAGAAGCAGAATGACACTTCCGTAGATACATCAAACATAAGGGAGGAAAGAATTAATGTGAGCAGTTTTAAGTGAAGATTGTCAGGCTGTTATAAAGTAAGTGGTGGGAGGTGTTGCTACTCACCTTCTCCCTAGTATTAGATGTGAGACTTCAGTTTAACTGTCTAAGAAGAAAATTCCTAACACTAAGGTGTAGCTGTCAGATTAGGAAATAGCAGACACGCCACTCTTTCAGCTATTTGAAGTCAGACTGCAGAGAACATTTGAGAATATACAGACTGAAATGCAGCTGAGGAAATGGTGAGGCTAACTCAACAGGCTGTTCAGTTTTGGGCTGTGATTGTTGCTTCCTCCAAGCTTCCAACACTATCCTTCCTCTCCACTCTGCTCAGATTTGCAGTCAGAGCTAGAACTGTGTAAATATCTACTACAGTCAACCAGTGTGTAATTCCATGTGTCTCTACTTTCTGATTTCTTCATTTTCTAGTCAGAGTAGACAAAGAATTGCCAAAGATGACACAACAATCCTTCTCATGTCCCTAGCTGGACAAGCTGTACAGCATGAGAGGTTCAGCATCAGAGAGGAGCAAACCATCTCGGCACAGATGTGCAGGTTAGCTGGGATTTAGGTCTGTGGCACTGTAAAAGGGACCATTACTTTAAAGCTACCTACAGCATTTCAGATAGGTATACTCATGGATTCTTAGGTGCCTGTGCAGTTTTCCAGCAGCTCTCAATTTAGCAAGTGTCTAAATTTAAGCCACAACTTTGCCACAGTGTCATCTTCAGCAAAGAATTTGCTGGCACAGTGCACTACAAGAGGAAGAGCACTGCTCTCCTGGTGCTTTGATGTCCACTATCATTAGATTCTTCCGTCCTAATTGCATATTTCTCTCTTTCAAATCGATTTAGCCCAAACTTTGAAAGTGTTTCTTCTCCTCCACTGTGTTGTTTTTTTTTTTTAAATAACATGATATTCCTGAATGCATGTCTGTAAAGTTATGCCAAATTGTTATTAGCCTGCCTGATAAGATACTCCATATTCTACTAGTGACCAGTGATCACAAATTGTTGTTTTGTCTCAGTTTTTGTTTCAGTTGAATGTAAATCTTCTAGGATCAAAGGGCTCTATAATCAGAAAGATGTTATGAAAGAAATGTTTCCATCTCCTCCTGCCACGTGCCTTAAGGCTACAAAAGCAGTTCTCTTTCAACCCTGAAAAGAAATAGCAATAAAAAAGCAAACCATCAATTATAATGTGGAATTGTCTTCAGTGTGAAACTCCACTGCCGAGTCATGTAAAAGGGACAGCAAGAGTGGGAAAACACTGCTTTAGGGAAAGGCTGTGCTAATCTAGATGACTGAAGTGTTCTCTGGCAGAATTTCCAGGGGTCTGGGGCACAGCAGACCAGCAGTAAATTCAAGAGGCTGTTGCACCAGCTAAACCATGAAGATGTTGAAACAGATTATGTCCTCTGAAATCAATGTTTTTGGGGGTTGTGATTGTTTGTAATTTTGTAATGAGAATTTCAGGTTTGTGTATAAACATTGGGAAAAGTGAGCTAAGCAATGCAAACCAGTATTTTACTTACTTTTGAAAACTCTTTTGTAAAACTTGATGTTTACATGAAAGTTAGCACTGTCCTCCTGCCAGAAGATATTGAAAAGGAAGGAAATGAACTGTGCAGTCATTTACACCCCATGAAAAGACACTTGATAGCTTCGAAAGCTATGTTTTTTGGTTTCTTGTTAAGCTTGGTTTCTCTAGTGACTTGTTTCTAATGTAAGCTTGCTGTCTTTATATTCTGGTCATGTACAGAGTCAAGCAAAAGCAGCACTGGGAAAAAAAAAAAAAGGAGAAAAAGATTAAACTGTAGGGCCAAATCCATTCTAATGTAGCTCCACCACAGTTGGTGGAGTTAAGCCAGGAGATAATTTGTCCCCAAGATTTAGAAGCAACAGAGTATTAAACTGAAGCTTAATAGAGCATTAGAGCTGACAGGAGTAGCAAGAATTTATTTGCAATTAATTTTCACTCAGAATATAAAGAAAAATGGTAAAAGGAAAATTTTCCAAAGCTGTAATGAGCATGCACAACCTCTGTCTTCTCTAAAAACAAAGCTGGCCTTTCCCATAGGTTTCCATAAACATATCTCCCTATAAATATACACTGTTATCTCCTGGTTTTGATCTGCTCACTTGTCCAGTTAGGTCCAGGCAACTGCTAACTTTTAAAGCTGAGTCCTTGCCAAAGCTGTCTGTGCTCTCAAAATAAAACAAAATATTGCACATTTAAAGAAAAAAAAAAAAAAAAAAAAAAAAAAAAAAAAAAAAAAAAAAAAAAAAAAAAAAAAAAAAAAAAAAAAAAAAAAAAAAAAAAAAGGCGTGTTGCTGATGAAGACAAGGATAGGAATGACCTACCAGGACAGATGCACACCACATCACATAATAAATACATTGTTAGTGCATATGGTATGACATCACAGATGTGCCTGAACACACTTGATGATTTAGCACCTTTTGCTGTGAGATAAAGCTGTGCCAGATTATGGCAGAAAACAATCCAGGCAGCTGAACTATGAAACGCTTTCACAAAGACCATAAGTAAATAATTTAATAAAGTGTTCTGCTCTTTTCAATATTGCATGTTTGGTTCTAAAGGACAACAGGTGCTCCGTGATCAAAGATCTCAAATTACAAAGATGTGTAGGACAGAGAAGAAACACTCTGGGGTGGTGGGAGTTGTGTGGGTTTTTTCTCTGATTTTTTTTTTATTCTGTAGTATCCTATTAAGGGGCTCTGGGTATTTAGTATAATTCTTTTCCACACAGTCCAAGACATTTTCTTTTCTGGAATAAGAATCCAAAAAACTTTTGGTTAAGCCCATTCAAGGCTAGTAGTTAACCTGATATTCTTCACTTTGATCTGGGCCACATTATTTCTCTTCTCCAATTCTCTTTGATAATGGCAGAATTCTCAGAGTTTCAGATAAACTTTCCCAGGTTTGAATTCCTATTGAAAACATTCTAGGCTTGCTAAAGTGAATTGGATGTATCTAGGTTAAAGACCACTCCAATGATCTCTAAAGGGAGTAATAACTGTACGAGCTAGAGATACTTGAGATCAAGTCTAGTACTGCTGGTGGAACTAAAAATCATCTGAAATCATAGTTTCAACATCTTCTTTTGAAGGTATTAATAATGCAAGGTTTCTAAAACAGTATTAAAAGGTTTGTAAGGATACTTTTCATGTAAAATTGTCTGTTTCTTGCTTGTTCATTTTCCTCTCCCTTTCCACAAAACTTTGCTAGAAAGAAAACTTAGTTTCACCCTTCCCTTATGCTGGATCATATGGATCACAACAGGATCTTGTTGTACATCTTGTTTTAATCAAAATAGGCAGTGATAGCACTAGCACACATCCTATTTTTATCATATGAGAAACAGCTGTAGCTGAATCAAGAAATAAATTGCAGCCTACATGAAATCTCAGTGGTCCAGAGTATGGTTATCACCTGTCCCCAGAACACAGTTCAAGAACACATGCAACAGGTCCTAACACACATACACGTCTGGGGGGAGATTGATTAGCTGAGGACAGTGCTCTGAGCCACACTGAAGAAAGACTGGAATGCTCAGCTCATCCTCCTCCCATTCCCTCCTAGAAAAAAACACAACTCTAGGAAAAAAACACAAGGTGTCTTACTACAAATCCCCCAAATTTCAGCTTTTGGTTTTGGCAGGTAGTTCCATGAAAAACAGTGTTTGCAGATAAACAGGGTGAGAGAGAAACCAAGCAGGCATGTTGGCACAAATGACCCTGAATTCAGAATAATGCTGCAAATAGCCACAAACAGGTTAGCTAAGAAGTTCACTGGAACAGTGTCACCTGAAAAATTGAGGGGAGGGGCAAGCGTGAGTTTAACTTTTTCTCTGATTGCTATCCACAGTCAAGATCATCCTTCTTGTCAAAGGGTGATGCAGACACCCTCGGTTCATTTGAGTAGAAGCAAAGCTTCCTAGCAAGAGGGCTAGAGAGATCCTTTCCTATTAACCCTTGTGTATTTTATGATTCACTACATTATATGGAGGATAAACTCTCCAAAGAAGAAAGAGTTGGTATTAATAGTATCATTCACTATTTGTGGGAAGTTGTCTGTCACAGCAGACCTGGTAGAAACTCATGGATAGAATCAGTGTCTGCCCCAGTGAGTTTGTCCTTTAGATGATGATGTAGACTGAGGACTGGAAAACAACACAGGATTACTTTTGGCTTGAGGGTATGAGGAGTACATCCCATCAGCTCCTGTAGTTTTCTTAATAGCTACAGTGGCTACATCAAGTCCCCATTCAAGTGAGCCATAATGTTCTGACATCAAGTGGGGAAGTTGTAGGGTAAAGTAGACAGTGGTGTCAAGGCAGTTTGAAGGTTGGTTTCGAGGACAGCACATCCTTCTCCTTAATGCCTTAATCCTTAATTAATCTCTTTTAAGAATGAGACTTCATTTTATGCTTTCAGTTTCTTCTGGTGAAGAAGGATTAAGCTGTATGTGAGGCTGCAAGTTTACAGCAGCAAAAGAAAGAGGCATGAGCTAAAAACATTTAAACCTGAAAGTAACAGCTGAACATAGATAAAATATGAGAACATGAATCTTTTAGGCTGTAGCTGAAGATCAAACGCACTGAGAAGAGTTTCTTTTTCCATCAGTATTTTCACATGGCTCTGCCTCCAGGCTTCAGGCAAGACCAGAAGCAAAAGTGCCAAAATATCATGAGAAAAGCTGCTCTTGCAAAATTTCTGGCCTGACCAGAAGTAGGAAAATCTCATGAAACACTGTTCTCATCTGCTTTCCAGCGCTGCTTGGCATGTCCAGGAGGCTAAACCAGGTTCCCCTTGGTTTTGAACCATATTTGAATTCTTCTTTGGTTTCTCATGTCTTTTGTAAATAGTACTCTGTAAACCTGTGGTATGTCAGCTGTGCTGACTTGACACATCCATCCCCAAACCAGAGCAGACCAGCAGTGATTAAGTGTTTTTCAACCTTGTCTAAAAATTATTTAATCATTTACTACTAAGCAGAGGTCCTGCGTCTATTGCAGTGGGAGCTACACAAAATGACAGAAAAATACTTTGGCCAGAAGAGCTGACTCTAGTAGGTAAAATGGGATTTTGCCACAGTTCCTCATACATAAAACATGGACATACAGTATTGCTAATATTAATAACACAAGTGTATATACCTAACCAGCATCCAACATACATGTTTTTGAATCTTAGTCCAGATCTTAAACCCCAAGACCATTCTCTCACTTCCAAATTAATGTGGTACACATTACAAGAAGTCTTAATGGAAACAAAAATATCTGAAAAGCATGTTGTACAGGAAACTGGCTGGGATTCAGCCTGTTGCCCCACAGTCAGCCTGACTCTGACCATGTATATGTTCTGCTGTTGTGCCTGTGGTAGACAGTAAGCAGAACTGATTTTAAGATCAATATCCACAACATCTGAGCTTACTGAAAGAGAAAAAAACCCAACTCCCACACTCTGAAACTAGTAAAACTAATGCTGACCTACAGAAGAAAAATATATATTTTTAAAATATATGATTTAGAGAATACATTACTGCAAAGTTCAATATTGTAACTACCAAAGAAAGGAAAGACAGTAGGGAGAGCTTGCTGACTCAGCAAGCTTCTGTGGAATCAAGTTCTCTAGGAATTAATCCATTAATTTAGTGTCAGTTGCTAAAAGCCATATGTTTTTGTTCACTTTAGAAATTGTTATTTTAGTTGCTGCAATGTAATTGAAGTAAAAATGTACTTCTCATTAAACAATGCCATAAAATAAGCAATATGATTGATTTCAATGAACTACAGGCACATAGTCCAGGTTATATTAACGAAATGAGACAAAACTCCCATGCTGTTTTCCACCTATGTTTACCAAAGAGGACCTGGCTAGGATTTTGAAAAGTCTGAATTCCCTGGGGAGAATCTGCGGGGTACTGCACTGCCTCAGGGCAAACTGGTACAGCCAAAGAATATATTTCTGACTGTGCTAGAAAGATGCCCCATGCAAAGTCCATTAGGCAGAACAAACACAGTTCTGTTTTACACGATATGAATGGATGCTAAGGGCACATTACCGCCTTCTTGTTAAAAAAGGATCTTCTTTGTGATTGAAATTCCTGAGCACGGTGCACACTGCAGCTAAACTGGGGAGGTCTGCACACAATCTCTCTGTTGTATTTCTGTCATGAGTGAGGATGTGGTACTGCAGAAGACAATAGCAGATGGGACAGTTCAGTCCTCACTGAACAGCGCATGTGATTATTTTTTGACTGACAAGGTTTTTAGAATTTAGCAGAATTGAACTGTCTAGGATTTAATACATGAAGCAGTATCAAAGAGCAGCTTCTGGACCAAAAGTGTTTAGAAGTAGTGCATTATTTGGCCTAAAGATGCTGTGATGCAGAGCTTCACACTGATACAGCACAAAGACAAAACATTACTAGTGGATGTTGATGCATTAAGAAAGAGCAGAGTCACTCATAGAAAACCCGACACATTTTAGGAAGGTTTCCAACTTTTTATTTTCTGTATTTATTTTGTATAAAGTAGTTATCTCTTCCACTATTAATAGCAGTTATTAAATAGTAGTTGAGAAGACTCACTTTCTAGTTTTCCCATTCCTGTGGGACCAGGCACCTTTGTGACTATGTAGAAGAACAATGCCTAGCAGAGTGAATCCAAGACAAATAAATGATATTTATATAAATGACTAATAGTATTGCTCCACTTTTAGATAAAAGAGGACAGTACCTACAACTTGTTAAAAAAAAAAAAAAAGTGATTAGATTTTGTTAGCTGACCAATGCATTCCTCAGGGTACCACTATGTTTTTCATTTCATCTAGTGCCTGAGAATTATAACTTTCCTCCAAAGAAGTAACAAATTAAGATTTAACTTTGATTGCAAAATAACAAACCAGTGCCTCCCAGAATTTCTCTTCTCTGTTGGTTAAACCATCCCCAAGTGCTTTAAACACATATTCTCTGAACTACTGGAGTTTTGACTGAGGAATATTTTCCATAGACCCACCATGGTTATCTGCCAGCTGTGCTGGTTTTCTTTCCACAAGTACCCCATTAACTAAAACTACATGATCACCACTACAACAAATTACTATCTGCTATATGTTTAACTTCTCTTTCTTGGGTAACCTTCTCCAGAGTGAAACAGTTTTAGTTAAAGGTGAGAAAATGATAAAGACATAAATAGTCTCATAAATGGCTCTAGAAGGAATCACCCCTATGATACAACTCTCTCACTGAAATGATGAGCCAAAAGCATGGATGTTCTTATTCTTTTATAATCCTTAGCTCCTATCTTGACTAGCTTAAACCACAGCTCTGAGAATATAAAGCTGAAACAGAAATCAATGCTGGGTTGATTTAATAGCGAGACAGAAATTAGAACACTGACAACAACTTGTGCTGGCATTCAGGAACCTTTAGTTTGGGTGATGATGTATATTTATTCATGTAGGAGGTGTTCAGGATTGATTTGTAGGCCTTAAAAATGAGTTACTGGCCTTAGAGCAAGCCCACAAAGTGTGATTGAAAGTGTAAGAAGCAAATGGGGAGGGAGAAAAAATATATCAGAGAAACTTCCATCCCGGAATAGCAAAATGACTAGCATCACAGATTCAAACATCATTGGGCAATCATGAAAGCCAGTTAAATAACTTTTCTCTAAAATTATATTAATGATAAAAAAGTTCAGAAAATATCTGAGTTTATTTTAAGATTCTATCAGTTTGATAAAACAGAAGCTATGCTGTTTCAACTGCTTTTTTTAAATGTTTTGTGATTTTCATCAGCACATAAAAATTGGTGACTTTTCATCAAATATAACTTTGAAATGCTGTTCTAAAAACTTTTTTGCAGAGGATTTTTTATCTAATACTTTTCATAGATAAACATTTAAGAAGGGATATTACCTGCTTGTAATTATACAATATTCCTACAGGGCAAGGAACCATAAGTAGAATTATAATTACACCAATACAAACAATTACACAGATAGGATCAAAGCCAAACATTCAAAGTTAGAAAGGCTTTTATATTTTGGAAAAATATTAGAACAGCATTGACTCTTACTCATAGTGATGACTCAGTAACTCAGTGTCACACATTTGCCATTCCCTGAATCAGCCCCATAGCTGAATTGATTGTAATGAGTGTTTTTCAGTATCAAAAAGCAGTTTAGGGGTGAGTTGAATCTGAAAATAAAAATTCGTTCTTCTTAATATGTGGATGCTGAAGCAAACCTGTCTTTTGTTTCACTTCGATATTATTACATGAAGATGTAGCCAAAAGGAGGAGCAGAGGTAACAAGGAATAATGAAGTCTGTGCAGTGCCTGGGATATAGTAGATAATGAAGAGATCAGCTAATTGATACAGTGATCTCAATCACTCCAAAAGTGGCACAAGACCACGTTTTACCATAGACAAATGTAAAAATGAAGCTTGTTACTATAAATACTATAAATAGAGGTTTCTTCTCAGGAGAATGGTTCAGAATCAGCCAAACTTGGGTTTCCAACATGATGCTATGAAAAAAAGTTAACCTTTTACTTCATCACTGATGATCTTGTGCACGACAGCACTGGTTTGATTTTTTTTTCCCGTTGTTTTTAATCAAGGCTAGTCATTAAAAAGAAGAAGAAAAGCCTACTCTAATTTAGTTCTCTGAGCAATTAGGTCAGCTGTGCAGAAACAAGCAGAAAGTTTACAACTTCCAAGGATCTCAGTGGATAGGAAAATGCTGGGAACAGAGTGTGCATCTGCCACAGGCCAGCTCTGCAGCACTGCCCAACATCTGAGCCAAGGGTCTTGGTGTCAGCCAAAATGCAGGGATTCAGAACTTGTACCACCAGCCTTGGATCAGAAAGGAGCAGACAGGTTTCTAGGGAGTAGCATTGGACAAAACGAGAAATGTTGGGTTTATGTGGAAATGCATGGAAAAGTACAAGGTACAGTAATTGTCCAAGGAAGTTGCCTTTCCCCCCTCCTGACAACTCAAGATTGGCATAATCATTGTGATTTTGAGTTCTTTCCATCACATGAACATGCCAGCTGTATCAAGTCAGAGTGCCAGGCCAACTGAAATTCTCAGCCAACAGCATCTTCTGGCTTTTCCTGTTTGATACTGGACCAGATAATCCAATATTACAAACATCCTAACAGATGCATCCTAACAGACTTGAACAGAATCATGCTCATTTGTCTTTGGGCTTGCCTGCCTTGACCTTTAAAGCCTAACACACAAAACACTGCTGCAAGTTCAGGAGAGGTGGTGAGGAAAAACCCCAGCAAAGATGGAGAAGAAAGAGTGAAGATCTTAAAAATCCTGGTCCTGCAGTTAGGTTTAAAATGGAGAACTAATAGCAGACTGTCTCACTGCAAACACAAAATCTGCAGTGCAAAGAATATTCTCAGTCAAGAAGTTGATGAAAATACTAAAGCCAGTGCAGATATTCTGACTCAAAATGGAGTTTTGCTTTAGTTTCTCTTTCTTTCCATTCTCTCTTATTAAATTGGAACAGAGAAAATGGTATTTGAGGCAATCAAAATGTGTGCTCTATACCATTGTTTCTGCATGTGTTAATCCAATGCATTCAGAGACTCATTGCCCCCAGCAGCTGAAATGCGCTGCCTGCCTCAAGAGAAGTGTCCATCTCAACTGCTTAGATGGGCAATATCCTCTCAATTCATTGATTGACTGTTTTTTGGTTTTTTCCCCAGAGTGTATTTGAGGGGAAAATAGCTGCTTTTCATAGTCATGATTATCTGTCATGACTATACCTCTTACTTTCTACTTTATGGGACTGGTAGGATGGCAGCTTTGAAGAAGCTACTTCCAGAAGTGGAAATTGCATGCTGCAACGCATGCAACCCTAATTCTCTCCATGACAGTGCACTGTAGCATGGAAAGTACAACTGTTTAAAGCACAGCCAGGGTTTAGATCCAAGTGACTTCTAACATCCTGTGAATCACACATTTTAGCATCCACCCTGTTAGACTTTGCATCTCAGATGACAAAAAGGTGGCCACACCATCTTCCCTCACAGTGAAAACCTGTTCAGCATGACTAATATTTAATTCAAAAGGCTCCCCAGATTTTGTTTTGTGTACCTGGTATGTGGCAGGGAAGAGATTAAAGAAGACAGAGTTAGACACTTTTCACTGGTATCCAGTGGCAGAGGAGGTCTGATCCAAAAGGCAATGGGCACAAATCGAAATACCAGAAATTTCCTTTAAATATAAGAAGAGCACTTTTTATGAAGTGAGGGTGACTGAGCACTGACACAGGATGCCCAAGGGGGTTGTGGTGCCTTTATCCTTGGAGATACTCATCACCTAAGTAGTATTGGGCAGGGGGTTTGATTATGTGACTCCCCAGACCCCTGCCAGCCTCAGCAGGTTTGTTGGTTTTGTGATTTAATATTCTGGAGCCATGTGGAAGGTCTCCTGTAAAGTACCTGTGTTTTGAAAGGTAACAGGGAGAATAAAAGTGGTATTTAGTATGAAAAGTGCAGGGAGGTTTGCAAACACCAGGGAGTCTTCAGCTTTAGAAGTTTAATAAGGATGTGCTGAGCACCTCATTTCTTGATTTATATATGAATGCAAAGTTAGACCAGATTTTGAAGAGGACTGAGTGCATGACAACTTCTTTTTTAAATAGCTACTGATCCTTAGTGGATTTAGTTTTCACCTGTCTTCACTTTTTACAAAAATTTGAGCAAATCTATTTCCTGGTCCCATACTTCTGGAAAACTAAAAATGCTATTTTTGTTGTAAAGAACAGTATCATAGGAATTTAGTAACCAGCCATAGTTAAGCAAAAAACCTGAATATCAGAATATTGGTAACCCAACTGCAGGCTGAAACTGTACCAGACTGTTCAGATCCAACTAAAACCAGACTCCCACAATTTGATCATAAATGAAGTGAAAACAGAATGTTTTGTTCTATAGGCTAAATGTTTAGTTCTACCTGTATGAAGTGACACTACACTAGCAGAAAAGGCTCAGCTTATATGTGGTGGAACACCAGTTCTTCCAGTTCTGTATTCTGTCAGATGTTTATCTGATCAGTCCACATAATCTTCTTCCACAGTAAATCAAGGACTCTGGGAGGGCTTAAAAGAAAAATCAGCTGACAAATGATCTGTCTTCTGGACATGTACAGTATTGGTTCTTTTTATAGTGTCCAAATTCAGTTATTTATCTCTACCTTAAGTAAGAAGGAATCAGGAATTTTTAGTTTTGGGGGTTTTTTTAAGAATTAATATGGAATAAATCAACTTTACAAGGAGGCAGTGAATATTTACTGCTGGTTATTCAATGCTAGCTAAGTCTGACATGGAGTCCTACCAAAACCTAGTCTGGGCTTTCTCAAGAACTCCAAATTGCTTTTTCACAGATCTGAATCTATACCTTTAACTAGTTATGCTCACTGCACTTTGGTCATGTTCCTTGCTCTAACACAACCACCCAAGGTATGTTAAAATATCCAGAGAAGAAACCATTGTGCCTTAACTTGCAAGATGTGTTAAAGAGATAAACAACGTCTTTTCTAGAGTGATTAATAAAATGGCAGTGATGAATGACATGACAGCCACTGGAGATTAAAAGAGAAAATAATGGAAAAAAGGTTGAGTCTGGAAAAACTAGATAAGGCTTGTTTTCTGGGAACTGTATACAAGGAATATGAGAGCTATGCTTTCCACTCCCCATCTGTTTTGGTGTGCTAAATATCCATTCCTCAGCCTTAATTCTCTCACATCAATGGAAGGCACCTTGGAAAGGAGGCTGAATGGGTCAAAATATTGATCTTAGATACTCTGGAAAATAAATAAGGGGTTTACTTTTAGCAGCTGGATAAGGAGAGGAATTGATTGGCAAGGAATCTCAAGAATGGAGGTGAGATAAAGAGAAGGTATGACACGATGCAGAACGTGGGGTCAGCAGGGTCAGGCCCTCTGTATGTGCTCCAATAATTCTGCTGGAGTGAGACAGCCTATTTCTGAAGGCTGACCATCCAAGGTTGCTTCTATCTGTCTGCAGTTCCTACTGAAACAAGTAGGGTTTTTGCACAGAGATTGGAGCTAAAGTCTTTGTTTAAGTAACCTTAGGCTGATGCTGTATAGTGCCCTCTGATTGTTTTTCAACAGCTGGTAGACTTCAGGCAACAGCTGTCTTCTCACTTCTCTCACTTCCCTGGCTCTTATCTCTATAGCTTCTGCTTTTGGCCCTTATCAGACATCAAATATATCAGGGGCTTGTAACAGAGTCAACTATGAGGCAGACAGAAAAGACATGATAAGAAATGTTTATGAAGAGTGATGCTTTCATAAGATACTGTTCTTCCTCATGTAAAAGAACAGCAAAGTCCAAGGGATTGCACTGAGGTGGTTTGCATCCTTCATGAAAAGGATCATTTAGCCTGCCCCTCTCAAGAGCAGTGACTCTGCCACTGGTCCCCACTGTGGTTTCTGTGCACAGCCATCCTGTTGAATCCCTGTGCACAACTACCAGAGGAAGTGGTTAAAACAACACAGGCTCTAACGCAAGGTCTGCACGCTGGACCCAGCTCTGAACCATCCATCACCACAAGTTATGACCATTGTGAACCACAGCTCAGATAAGAGCAGCTCATGAATAATGAACAGCTTGATAACCTGGGCCAAATACATAGTAGTGAATGTGTGCTTTGAAGGGCCTGTAGTTACAGAGCAGCTCCCTTTGCAGGAGGCACACATTTCACTAACTCTGTTCAGTCTGACAGCAGAGAGCTCTGGAGCCTGTGCAGATGCTAAATCACTACTGAGCAGCATCCATGACTAACTGTGCCACTTTGACAGCTGCAAGATTTACCTCTGTCATAACAGGTCTAATCACAGTGCTCCACAGAAAAGAATGCAATGCTGAAAGATGTGAAGCCGTGGCATTTTAAAACCCTAAATCTACAGATTACATCTCAACAAGTAGGGTTACAGGAGTTTTCCATCAGAAGTAGCCTGGCCAGTGGCCTGCAGCAGAGGCACAGAGGTCTGCAAGCACCACGGTCAGACAGATGTGGGAGAGGTGGAGCCATGGAGAGGAGGCCACTTCTGTCCACTGCTCTGCTTTCAGTCACAAAGGAAACTTCCTGCAGCAAAAGCAGCACTTTGTGACTTGGCTTAAGTCAAATACAGTCGAAATGAGGAAAGCTTGCAATGCCTCACATGTGCCTAGGGGAAGATGCCTCTGAGTCAAAAACAAGCGCTGATGCATCCTACTGCTACTGCCAAGTACAGAAGACACCCCTTTTAATTATTAGTTATTAATGAATTATTTCATTATTCAGTAATTCTTCAGTAGTAGCAATGACTTTGGGATATACTAGATCTGTTTAGGGCTCAGAGTAACTGATAACATAATCACTCAATTTCTTCTCTCTTTTGCACCAAGAATCTTGACTTGCTATCAATTTTACCTTCAAACCACCCCCCCGCTGCCCTCTGCTCTCTGAACACACACTGAAATCTAAAGTTTCAGACATTCTAGGAATCTTTCCTGATTCTTTTTTTTTCCATTCTCTGAGAAACCTGATCCACCACAAGGGTGGGAGAGCTTATTGTTTTTTCGTCTGACATCTGGATTTCATTAGCAGCCTCATGCGTGCTGAATCAGGAATGGCAGCTCAGAAGAAAGCAGATGAGAGTTAAAAATCACATTAACGTTAAAAAAATGCCCCCTTCTCTTCTCCAACTTTGCAAACAAACACAACATGTGAGTCATGTTGTGAGCTCAGCACAAGCACTACAGCCATATTAGCTGTACCCACTAATATTGGATATGTTCTACCTCAAGCACCTTTAGAGGAGAACATTGTATTATTTACTTATATATGTCAGTATATAAAAAGACCCCAACCCAACCTTTCCGGTAGTTTCACCTTAATACAACTCCTTTGTAGGTTTGTCATGTCTCCTACCTTTTATTCAAATGAGTTCAATAGAGTGTGAAAGGAAATAATTTGTCACAAACCAACCATAAAATTACAGTTAAGACTTGCTGCTTAGGAGATGTCTGTAAACAACAGCAAGAGAGACCACTTTTTAAAAAGTTTAACAGGAGTGTTAGCAGTGGCTGAAAAGTCAGACTGTTATTAATATTAATTATTTCACTGCAGAACAGCAGAAATAGTAACAGGAGCAGTAACTCTGTCAATGCTGTACACGGTGCTACGCCAACAACTTCTGGGTGACTGAAAGAGCTCATCTTATTTGCTAAATCTGATAGTTGATGGCATACAACATCCACCTTTACAACCTACTTTATCCTTCTTCTCCCTCCCAGGGCAGGACATCTGGCTCTCAGACCTCGAGAGAGAGGTCTAAGATAGGTCTAACTAACCTATCTAGTCAGACAGCCCTGTCTTCTATGGCTCTAAGAAAATGAGCAGACTCTAAGCATCATTTGTGTCTGGGTCACACGGAGAAAGAGGGATTGACAAGAAGCTTTTGGTCATGTTTTAGAAGATCAGATGAGTCTAGGATAAGGAATCTAGCAAAATTACAAAACTGAGAGGGCAGTGTGATTACAGATACTGGAGAAAAACGAAAGAAAAAAAGCTGGAGAAAAATATGGAAGTCAGGCTTTGGACACTGCTGCAAGTCACCTCCAGAAAACTTCATATATCATTGAGACAGGTCTCTAAGCACTTTTGAGGGCTTCACCTACGTATTTGAGGACATCACATAGGATACAACAGTGTGATATACTGAAATTAGCTAAAAATCGAGAAAAAACTTGAGACACTAATGCAAAAATGACTAGCATGCTGTAAAAGCACAGTATGGTTAGTGTCATATGTGTAACAACACTTTGACCACTGGCAAGGGCAGCACAAAAGCCACTGCAACCATTCTGGTGCTGATTTGTACATAAAGGGTACAGAGAATCTGGCCTTGGGACAGCTGACATAACAGGAGGATTATTTTCATTACTTTTGAGAAAACTTATGAAGACAGCAGTGAGGTTTGTCTTTTTATTTTAATCTATTAAATCTCCTTAACTAGAGTTTACAGAAGTCTGTTTTAAGCAGCAGAACTCCAGCTTGCTGTAGAAGAAATAAAAAAAAAAAAGAGGAAATAAAAAATGCAGGTCTGAAATTGTTAGTATTACATTTTGTTTTTTAAAACTATTAAAATCAAAGCCACCTTTCTGCTTAAATGATGAATCTCTGATCTTCTAGGAAAGCCTTCTTGTTTGCCATTTATTTGAAAGCAGCCTTTCTCTTCCCCATTTTTTTGCTCTTCTAATTTTTTCAACTGTGTAATCTGGAGTTTGTGAATAAGAAAAACACGACTTCAATATAAAATCATCTCAGAAACTCTCTCTGCTCTCATGAAACATTCTGAGGGTCTCCTTTCCTTAAATTTTCAGACTGGCAGGGCAGTGTTTGGGAGGGCTGGGTGTGCAGTTGGGCTGGGTGTTCTTGGCTGCCCACACCACCTGGTGCAAGTATTCATTTGCCTGGGCCCTTGCAGAATTTTAACTGGGGCTGCACACCTGCACTGTGGTTTAAAATTAGAAATGGACTTGAAACCATTATTTTGTATGCAAAACCTCTGAGCCTGGGAAATTTTCAGGGTTACTCTCAACTCGTTTCCAAGATTATAGATTGAGGCTGTGTCGAAGTTGAAATGTGTTATTTCTCTCCAATAGGAAAAAAATAAGTATTTACAGGGCTCAATAATGCAGAAGATCTCAGAAGGCGCTGCTCTACTCCTATGCACATTCTGCACAGTCAGGGAGTGAGTTAGAAACAAAGAGTAGCAAGTTTCTTGTGGAAAAACAGTCAGAAATCTGAGGATAAACTAGTTATCAAGATTATGTCATTTCCAAAATGTCTACTGTTGCTGCTAAAATCCCCAAATGTTTCAACTTAAGTGCCTGTATATGGGCTTTACTGCTTTAGCTAATAATTTGGCACTGATCAGGCTCTGAAATAAAAGGCTTATTCTTTGTTTTCTCTAATTACTATACAAACATTTTAGCTTTCCTGCCAAATGAAGGACATTTGGAAAAAAAAAAAGGTCTTAAACCCTTTTTTCCCTTTTTTTTTGGTCTTAAAAAATGCTTCTACAAACTTGCAAAGCACCTCTTTAAATAACAACGTCCTATCAGTAACACGACTGATAAATTATGGTATAAAACAGAAAATGTTAAGGAATGAAGTTGACATGAAGTTTGCCACAAGCCTGAGGTCTATGAAGGTGACATTCCCAGTATCAGCATGGCACAGTTTGTGATCCTGATCCATGCACTGCTGCGTCCTCTCCTGCCTCTGCTGGGGGACAATCCCACCAGGCACAGATGACAACAGTCACCTGAGAAACTCTGCTCAGACCTTTCTATAATCAAAGGAGACACAGCCAAACACAATAGGCTCCTTCTGCATTTATTGGTACAAGCCAGCAGTAGAATACCACCAGTATTTGTGCTATACCAGGGAAATGGAATAGGGATTAATTCCCATTTAGTATCTTAATTTCTCGAAGGAAGTAATCCAATGGGAGGGACAGGCAGGACTGGCAGGAGGAAAATGAGAGGGGGCCCTGGGTTGGATTGGTGCCTTCACAATCCACTGACTGTCCTGGAGGGGCTGAGCTGCCACTGTTGGCTGTAGCCAGCAGAAACTGCTGATCTGCCTTTGGCCATTTGCTCACTGCTTTTGCTCTTTGCCAGCTTCCTCCTCTGGGCAGTGACTTAAAAGGAAAAGGGAGGGAGGGAGAGACACAGCAGCTCACACCCCTGACAGTCACTTTCTGCTCAACAGCCAGAGCATTTCCCACTTCCATGACACCATCCCAGCCTCTGCTCAGACTTTGAAGGTTTTCTGTAACAGGGCATGTGGTTTATCAGAAAACACATTTTCCTTTTTGAGAAACAGGGAAACAAGGTTCTGTTAAAACTGGGAAAGGGAGTTGAAATATTTATACATTTGGCAGATGTGATAATTTCTGGAATTTCAAACCAGAAGCACCAAGATATAAATGTTCATTTGGGGTAAATCAAGCTTTGGAAACATTTCCGAACAAATTCTTGCAAAATAAATTCAAGCCATTGCAAAGTGAAAAGCTTCCACTTCAGGTGTTTGCTGCAACTTTTGCTTTTTCAGCTGAACAACTTGTTGAAATATATTCTCCTAGAGAAAATTCCTTTGGAAAAAAAAGGATTTTCCTTTTGGAAAAAAACCCCAATTATTTGTTTCATTTTTAAAATGTAAATTAAATGAAGGTACCTTTTTACAAAAAGCATTTGTGTACGGACATTTTGACAGGAGGCAAGTTTAGGGGAGCTTTTTTCTGTATTTGATGTTGTAATGAATGCCTGTTTGCTTCTACTTTTATGCTTTAGCAGTACTGTATTTTGCAAGAGTATTTTATTTAAAAGCACAGTGAGAAAGGCTTATGGTAGATATTAGAGCTGGGAGACAGAGATATTGAAGAACAGTGATCTTTTATTGCAGAGCATGAAAATTTAGTTAATTTTCATAAATCACCCTAAGAATAAATTTGATGGGGGCACTGGGAAGTCACCAAGTCCAACCTCCTGCTCAAAGAAGGACCAACACTGAGTTCAGGTCAGGTTTACTCGGATTATATCCAGTCAAATCTTGAATGCTTCCAAGCATGAATAGAAATCCCACAACCTATACTTGACACTAAAGCAAAACACTTCTACGAAGCGAGAAAAAATGATTCACTTAATTTTCCATTATTCACCTCTTATCAATGCGAATGAGAAACTGATAAACTGCTGTGGTTTGACCTGGCAGTTCTCTCATTGCCTTATCTATAAATCAGCTTGTGGAGGGCTGGAAACCAGACCTTACCTTCCCCCTCTCAGTACTAATTTCAAAGCTAAACACCTAATTATGGTTTATCAGGAGTTTTACTGCAAACTAAGCAAATATTGAATTGTAAGTAAACAGAGTTCATATTTAGACCAGTGCAATAGCTATGTCCAGTCTACTTCAAAGGAGTTTATAAAAGTCCCTCAGTGACTGGCACAGGATTTGGATCTGGTTTATCGTGCATGGGGTTTAAATATAAATTATGAATTGTAATATTAGCATGCAGATATGCAATAACAGAAACACAAGGCTGGGAGGTGCTTTGGGATGTTCTCCTCACTTGTCCCTGGACAGGATCACCAGTGCAAATGTTGATTTATGTTTACCTACACTGTTTTGAAAGCCCTGCAATGATCAAGAGCACTCTATCTCAAAGGCTCACAGTTAGAGCAGCCTAGCTGAAGTTCAGTGCTGGACTCATTAGCTGTGACTGTGGAAATCAAACTGTGCCCTTCATGTCAGCCTTTCTACATATTTGCAAATTTTTAATGTGACTTTTTCTGGGAACAAACAACACTGGTTCTTCAGCCTTTCAACACGTCGTGTTTCAGAGACCCCAAACTGATTTTTCTCCTCTCCACTTTACCCTGAATTTTTGTGCCCAACCTGGAGCCAGATGAAGCTTTATCAGTGCTGAAACTTTATTCAGTTTAAATGCTGGGTCTCCTTATGGTTTTGGATTTAAACAGTACCCTTTTCCTGAAATCCACCTTGTTGCTAGCTGCCAGTCAGCTTGAAATTATCTAAATAGTGAATATCCAATATTTTCTGGTTTCTTTTTCACTATCCAACTGTTCTTACTTTGGTATGTTAAGGTTCAGGATCTTCTTTTCAAGCACACAGTTTATCAAAACACTGGATATAAATGCCACATACTACAGACACAGCTTTAAAACAAGAACTTTGGGAACATGCTCCCAAAACAGGGCTCTTCAGATCCCCTCTACTCATGTACAGCTCTCTGATAAATGGTTTGAATCCATGACATGCACAGCTTATTGAGAATTTCCAAACCAGTGCACAATGGGTATTCTTTGATCCTTCAGACTCTTAAACAGCTTACATTTTCAGAGGTAAGATGGATGTGACCAATTTATAGCCCACTGTACTTTGGTTACAAGATTTCTGCAAGTCTTCATAATAAAAGTAGAAATTATCTGAAAAAATATATTCAGCTAATCTCAGAAATGCTGAGAAAACTTGGCAGAGCTAAGCTCATGCAAATGAGAATGAAAAATAACAGTCTGCAATAAATTTTGTAGTATATTTAATATCATGGAGTTGTTGAAGTGGGTCCATGTGATGCAAAAAAAATTAAAACTTCTTAGACAAGTCTAAATCATCTGCAATAGTTTAATGCAGGTTCTCAATGAAAAAAATAAGAATAAATGAAATTAGCATGTTGTGTATAAAGAGGACTCTTCAGAGCCTCACATTCCTCCAGTATCTTGTAATGTGGAATTTTAGTATGTGCATAAGTATTTGCAGAATGAACACCTAAAAGCTACAGTTTCTTATAGAACTACATGTAGGTGAAGAAATGTGCACTATACAAAATGGAGTATGCACCTGAATGTATTTCAAAGCTAGAGAATGAAGGGGCTACACACAGAGACTTTTTTTTCTGGAGTGCCAGAGATAGTTTGAAAACAATTACACATAGCAGAGATTTAACACCTTTGTCCTCCTTGTAATATAGGTTGACAGGTTCTGTCTCAGCACTGATCAAGTTTATAAGTTTAGCTGTTGTTTTCTTTTATTATGTGTCCCTTATTTTCATCTTTACCTCTGCAAGAAGAACACTCATTTTGGTGATTCAAGTATTGATTTATTTATATCAAAGATATTTCAGTAACGCTCTAGGCTGACAGAATTGGAGCACAAATAGGAGAAGCCTGTACAGCACCAGATTAAATGCCACCAAGTATATTCCCATCTAAAACTATTGTGGAACCTGAAAAATAGAGCCCATACTGGGTGTCATATTCCTTCAAGAATGGGGAGATTAACCTCTCATCCTGTAGCTGAGTAACAATAATGATATTTGACTCAGTTCAGTTGAGAAGAGACACATTTATTTGGAGGCTGTCACGCAATACTCAAAAACCTGCTCTAAAATGTAAAATGTAGCAACTACCAAAAACGTTTTCAGAGTGAATGTTAGGATTTTCTAAGGTCTGTGATCTCCTTTAATTCCATAGCTCTTTGAAATCTCACCTTTACTTTAAAAGGAAGAAAAACTCCAAGAAGTTTGTGTTTGTTTTTAAAAAAATTAAGACTTCTGAGCTAAAGACCAGAAAGCTAATTTTTCCAGCTTTGTAGAGATGCTAGTTTGTTCCTCACTGCCATCTTAGCCAGCTTTGGGTACCTAGAGAAATCACATCCTTGGATGATGAACCTTTGAGATCCTCGCACAACCATAAGGCACGAGACAAATCAGATGGATGTTTCAGGCGTGAGAGGTGCTCCAACCTTGCAACCAAATTGCTGCTGCCGAGGCAGCTCTGCTGCCAGAGATGCTCTGAATCTGCCCACAGGGAGGGACAGCTTCAGGGCAGCCTGATCTGCCAGACCCAGCCATGGACTCGGAAGAAAGGACTAAACTCAGCTTGACACTGATTTCTTCCACATCCTGCATGAAACCACAAAAGCAAATCTGTGCAAACTCAAGCAGCCACAGCAATTACCTACTGCTCCCATTGACTTGAATTTGTGTTCTCAAGGCACTCCAGTGTTATGGGATCTGCTTCAAAGCTCACTGTTGGCAGTGGAGAGACATTACCATGGACCATGCCATGCATTTCAGCCACAGATTGAAACATGCAGCGCAAAAAGAGATTAAGAGATTCCCATCACATATATGTCTGCAGCAGCATGTCTGTATTTCTGTGAGCATGCACATGGCATCTTCCTCTGCGTGTACAATGTAAAATTGGCAAACACACTGTGCAACATTCCTCTGTCTCCCAGAAACTGGCATAAACAGTGGCAGTGCATGGCAATTTGGCTGCAGTACAGTGATATTTGCCCATTTTATCTCCCCACCACATCACCATGAGGTTCCTTGCCTGTGCAGAAGTTTATAGGAATTCTCAGAAAGGTTTTTTCAATGAGCTTGGCACTGGCACAGTATTTGAATACAGTTAGGACAGAGACACCAGCAGATGGAACTGGTGCTTGGCAGAAACACCAGGTAGAGCAGTTTGAAAATTCAGAATAGAGAGATGCTTTGCTGGAGCTCCAAGCTTGGACTTCTGTTGCTGCTTATTAAATTAAGAACTGGAATGACAAAGGCAATAAATGAGGTCCAGGATTTCTGTATTTACTTTCCTAAGCAGATTTTTGAAAAATGGCAAAGATTCAATCACTCAGCAACATCTTAGAATGTGAACTAGGTGCTTTATTTACAAATGTCCACATAGACTGTATCTAACACCAAACCCCATTATTCTACACTTTTTTGCATATTAAACTTATATGATAGGTCTGAGTTTAGGTTGATGGCATCATGGAGGAGTAGTCATGTCAACAACATTCTTACAATTTAAAGGAGCAAGATTCATTTTAATAGGCCACACTTGGTACAAAGGAACTCACTGTTCATATTTTATAGGATTTAAAAATAAAGATAGAGTGATAATGGGTGAAAAGAGACAATGTAACTTTTATTAAAAGGTCTTCTAATAATTTCTACACCTGCTATATAAAAAAATATCATAAAGGATCATATATCTTTAACATTACTGGCCCAGAACTCATTGGTTTTTGTCCTGGTAAGGGGAAAAAACCCCTATGGTCACCAGGCATAGGTGCAGTATCTTTGGGTACACAAATAAATATACAAAGTTTTGACACATCTATATACATATACATATTTATATATCATGCAATCAACCACTACTAAACCAGATAGGAAAAGTACTCTCATTCCTTACCTTCCTTGCTATTTAAAGAGAAAGATCTTGTTTATTTTTATGGCACTGTCAATGATAATTTAAGAACACTGCTTTTAACCTTTATTCTCTACACATTTTTCAATTCATTCAAGTTAATGAGAATTCTGTATGTGCAAGAACATCAGGGAGGTATGAGTAAGATGTTATTGTCTAAGCCACTGAAACACACAAATTAGTTTGGGAAACAAAAGGTATGCTATAAAGATGATACTAAAGATAAGTGCTGTTTTTTTATAGACATAATTATTGCAACAAACAGCTTTGTGTAAACGTAGGGAAATTGGAAATGATGAATTGCAGAGAAATTGGAAATGATGAATTGCAATCATAACGTTGCTCTTATTTCTGGTAGTTTCTTAAACAGAAAACACTTTCTGTCACTATGTATGACACAAACTACGTGGTAAAATAATAGAAGTCTGTTAAATCCCTTTTCAATTTTCAAACAGATAGTTGTGGACACAATATTAGACAAACTGCAGATACCTCAGGTACTTAAATACTAAAGCTGGCAAATTTTGTTTATAATTATTTAACCTCCTGGAATATAATGATCACTTAAGATATAAATCTGAACTGATACATGCATTTTCATCAACTTTTACAACAACAGAAAAAGAACTAATCTTTGCAGTGGTAGTAACAGGCAGAATTAAGGGAGGATATGAAGTCCTAAAATTGTTACACAATTTCTTTGCTATGCAGAAAAAACTTAATAAAACACCCCATTTCAAAATGTGTTTCTTATTAGTTTCATAAAAACAAAAGAAAAATACTGTATGATTTACTGAGATGCATTTTATCCAGTTCAGATTAGTTTATCTCTTTATCCAGGTTTAAGTACTTTAAAAACACACAGCTACAGCCCTTTTTGGGTAGGATTTGCTAAATAACTTTTGTTTTTGACAGCACTAGCAAAACTAAGCATCAAAACCTAAGATATAAAGCAGTGCATATAATATTCAAATTAAGGAATCAGTTATTGTCAAAAGTGGTGGTGACAAATGAGGACTTTATGACAAAAGCCTGATCCTGCCATTGGTGCTCCCTTCTTGTGCACAATGTTTTCAAGGTTTTGAACATAACTTGTGTACACAGGGCCATCCTCTTTAGAACTGCCCTCCAACTCAGATAACATGAGGAAAGTGTGTGTGTTTCTGTGAATGCCTAACTCTGCTTTTTCTCAAGGAAGCACTTGCTGATTAAACCGAAAGGCACTTGCCTGTGTTAGCAGCAATCTCCAGTCAAGCAGAATCAATTTTGTGTTACCTGTCCCTCAAGTAACATAAACAGAGACGTGCACACAACCTTCAGCAGAAGGCACTGACGACAAGCTCTGCTCTGGGATGCCACGTGTACGTGCAGCCGTGCATGCGCAAGGAGATGAAAAGAGAACATGAGAAGGACAGGGGGATAGAGGGTCTGTATAATTTTTGTGAAGAAACTGAGAAAACCTGGCCTGGTTAGTCCTTCAGAACGAATGCTGAGAGAGGATATGATGGAATGCTGAGAGAGGATATGATTGCAGTCTATTAATACATCCTGAGATAAACACCAGGGAGGGATAAGAGCTATTTCAGCGGAGGACAATGTTGGCAGCAGAACAAATGACTCTAAAGTGGCCATAAGTTACACTCATCCTAGAACTTGGAAAATTTCTAGTTAGGAGGAGACTGAAGTTCTGGGGCAGCTTCCCACACCAGCAGTAGCATTTCAGTACTGCAATGCTTCCCAAGTAAAACCTGAGCAGTTTTCAAAAGGAGCTATGTGATATGGCTGCTGTGGTGAGAGAGCAGATGTTTCCCTGTCCTGTGTTCCTTTACTCATTCCTCCCAAACTCAGGGCATAGTCACAGAATATGTCAGTAGGAAGTCTTTCCACTTCCTGGTTCACAGAGAAATTGAAGACTTTACAAATGAAATTGGGGAAAAAAAATATACAGGATGTGCAATTTAAGACAATTAGTGTTCCTACACAATCCTTAAATGTTCAGTTCTCCTGGACTTCTGTGTGTGTGTCTTCAATTTTCACTAATATGTTTAATCCCTGGTGCCTCAAACCATAAAAATACCTATGAAATAAACAATGCATTACTACACGTTCACTTGGGACCATCTGTGTGAGCTGCAGCTTGCACACACTGATTGTCAAGAGACCTGTTGCATTAATTTGGTTCCTCATACAGCACAAAAAAGCAGAGCCATCCACTCCAGTCCAGCAGTTTCTCACTCTGCCACATATTTACTATTTGGAGTTTCAATCCTCTTGTTAAGTAATGTATGCTAGTACATGGTTCTGTCTTTATATTCTTCTGTACCATGCTAAATTAAGTAGATTAAGCACTGAAGTATATAAACCAGAATACTTTTCATCTCCTAGCAAAGAAAATTTCCTAGCTTTTTCCTAAAGAAAATTCTTACTCAACCTAGAGGGAAATAAGAACAAGTAAAAATATTTTCAAGTACCACACCCAAGACTGCAAATGTACTTTAATTCCAGAGTTTTCATTAGAATTAATGAAATATATACAGTGAAAATGATAAAGTTAGTCTATGCATAACAGCAAGAGGAATACACTCAAAGCTGATCTGATGTTAGACTTGATTTCATGCTGACCTTTCTCTGCTGGCAGATGTTTTTCTGCCTGTATTTTGGTTTATAAATGTCTGACATCCTCCATAGCAAATTAACTGTAGCTAATTTTATGCAAATTAATTCTGCTGAAAGTCACACAATAAGAGGCTAGTAGGTTAAAGTCATAATGAAGTGGATGCTGGTAATGGCCACATCTGTGTTTTTAGAGTATTGGCAACATTTTAATTTCCTTGGGACTTTACACAGGATGTTGTTGAAATTGTGAAAGTTTAAGCCAGCAACACAACTGCATCGAGCTGAAACTTGGGAAAATTAAGAAACCTGTGCTTGGGAGTCTCAGGAAAAAGAAATAAACCATAGACTGGCGAGTAGTTTTAATACACATTGGTTTATATCTCTTCTTGAAGGAAATAAATATTGCCAGCTTTGCCACTACAGAAAAGTTCTAGGAGTCAAAGGCCATCACGTTTTGCCAAGTACAGCAGACCTCTTCTCTGTAGGACAAAAAAGATTTTTCACCCAAAATACCCGGAGCCTGTGTTACTGCAGCAATGATTCAAAGTTCTCTTCCAATATAACAATTTCTTCTCCTTTAGCATATGTAACTTGTTATACTAAGTGCCATTGCCAAACTGACTACACAGAGTGCTGCCTTGAGAGAAAATTACAGAGTAGCCATTTTTAAAGTTACCAGAATCTTACTTAGCCTAGATTAATGTCTTCTGTAATACTTAAAAGGCAAATGAAATAGTGTACTTTGTCTATCAGCATTGTGATAAAGAATAGATTAAAAGAATACATGGCTAGCTTGGCACTCTGTCAAGATATTCCTTCAGTGTTACTCACTCTGAAGTATTTCAGCCAAATCCTGTGTTGCTAAATCAAGGAATGAAGAAAATCTTGATGCAGATTTTTTCAGAATATTATATATTAATATAACTTACCTGGGGGCAGTCTTTGATGTAGTGTCCCTTGTTAAAGCAGAGATGGCACAGGTAGTTAGGAGGTGGCCTCTTGCTGGGTTTTCTGGCTTCTGAAGAAAGGGACAGGTCAGAGAAATGCTCGGTGAGGGAGCTTAACCCATCCACAATGTTATTAAGTGAGCCATAGGGTGATGCACTCTTGTAGAGACTGCTGCTCAGAGCCTGCAAAAGAAAACAGATAAGCCAGATACAACACAGTACTGTATTAAAGATTGTTTTGAGGGAGATCTGAATAGGGGATAGTTAAAAATAGCAGGGGAAAAAAAGCGATTCCTTTTTTCTGAGGAACATGGCTGCATATTTGGGGGCAGCAATATGCAGGCTATTAATAAAGAGATTTCATGATGGCAGTGCAATAGATCTGTTCACCCCACTGGGGAGGAAACTATTGAGCTTGCCATGGTTCTCTTAGTCCAACCTTAGTCCAACCCTTCCACTAAGCAATGATTGCTTTCTTGTGTTTGACCATAATGCATTCACAGTACAGTCAGATTATGCAGGCAAAAAGCTGAAAGAACAACTCACAAAACAGAACCCCTTTGTGTCCTAAACTACTTACACAAACAATACTGAAGTCAGGGAAAGGAAAAGAATGCCAAGAAAAATGCAAAGTAACTTCCAATTTCCAATCTGGTTAATCAGACAGTCAACACAGAGTCCCATGTTCAAATAATAACAAGAAGCATTGAGATCTACATCTGGTTTGGATTTTCTAAGGCAGAGCCTGCTGTGATTTAAACATTTCCTGATAAATGGTAAATACCTAAGTTTTGTACTTCACCTCAATAGGATCTTCACTCTCTCAATCAGCAAATCAAAATCAGTAGCTCCTAATTTGCTATTCAGTAGTATTAGAACAGCAGGAAACCCATCAACACCTAAATGGGTATTCCCCCTAATGGAGATAACAAGGATTAATTCACTTTAACCGCTTAAGGTCCGAAAGAAACTGCATAGTGGAGTTCAAAAAGAAAATTAAAACTCTTAAAAAAATTAACATTACAATGAATCACTCTAGAAGGAGGAGCAACTACTGAGTGTCCTTTTCATCCTCACATGAAAGGGACACATTTCACACGATGTTTCCACCTTAGGTCTGCAATGCTATGCTCATGTAATTCTCCTGGCATCAGAGAATTACTGCTGGCTTATGGTCAAGTGAGGTAAGAAGAGGTCCAATCTGTGCCTCTGTGCTTTAATTCTACTGAACTCAAATATTTCAATGGGGTCTTTATATGTGTTTTCATATGTTTATACATGTTATATATATATATATTTTTGAAGACATGCACTGAAATGGATTTAAAGTTGAAACTGGTGCACAGCAGCAGGATCAATTCAAGAGGTCCCAGAGTGGAATCTGATCTCACGTGTGACTTCACATATGTCCTGGGACTAAAACATCCTGTGTAGCATAGTTCTGTGCTGTGCAAGATGATGTAGCTGAGAGGAGAATCAGCTACTCGGTTTCAGGGGTTAAAGCCACAGATTTTAAAAGGAAGAGGTATTTCAAAAAGAATAAAAATATTTTAGCTGCTTTAGCCATCAAGCAACCAAAGCTACCTCCAATGGTCACTGGAATTTATTTCTAGGATTTATTGGATGCTATTGGAATGAGAAATTCTTGGCATTAAATTTTGAAAAGGAAGGGGAAGTGCTGTGGATGCCAAAATAGTATTAATTAAGAGTCTTCAAGAAGCTCTTGTTTCCCTAGGAGCCACTTTCTCTTACGTATGCTTGGAAAAATATAAAATCTTTCTTTTTAAGAGATCCTTTCGCCAAGAGATCCTTAAAGTACTTCACCTGCATTACACCCATTACTAACTTTACAAACTCCTTATTATCTGATTTTACAGAAGGGTGAAAGCACGGACACAGAACGTGTGAAGTCGCAACATCTTTATCTATTGCCAAAATCTGTAATATCTTTCAGGGATGTAGGATAACTCCTGCCCATTAGGAGGTTGCTATTTTTGCCCCCAGGGCCAACTCAGACACTGCAAAACATCCAGTCCACACACGGCACTGTGAAACATCTCCCTATAATCATCTTGAGGCCCAGTATAAAAAAGGAAGAAACAAATATAACATCCCAGAATATGACGGTAAAGGAGAAGGTGGACATTGCTGATGTCACTGGTACTTTAAAGAACAATGCATTCCTCTCTGGAAAATGCCTAGACGGTCCCAAGGTGCAGCTCAGACCTCTGGGTATAGTCAGGCAAACTGATAGAGCAGTTCCTGCCAATCTGACCTGGAAAATGGTCTTAAAGCTGTTTGACTCCAAGTCAATGTGAAAAACACATCAATCTGGCACTTGAAAGTTGCTATAAAGAGCACCAGCACAAATGGTGCTACATCCTGTTTCTAGCTCTGGAAATCTCTAGTTCTTCAGAAAGAGATGCGGAAATAAGCCATTCCCAAAAGCCAAGTTATGTAATAAGGGTGGTAATGGCAAAAGTCCATCCCAGCCCCTGGAATCAAATAGTGAAAGCTTAGGCTTGTAATGAATGTGATGAAATGGTGATTGATCTCATTTTGTTATTGTAAAAGACAAGGGGTGAAGGAATATTGCTGAGATATATAAAACAGTTTTGGTTTGGGATTGTTGGTTTTGTTTTTTTTTTTTCTTTCTGGGGCACTCAATTGAGCAGAACAGCAATTCAGCCCTTACTAAGTGTTTGCACTGCTGCAAAGAGGATTTTTAAAAAGGGCTTTGAACAAAAACTTTGAATTAGCTTCACACCAAAAGGGGATGTCTAGAGGGGTGATTAGGGTGCCAGAGAGAGTGTTGATGGCCTCAGACAGAAAATAGAGAGGAAGAAAAATGCATTCTGACTCACTCTGGTCTCAAGTGTATTAGTACTCACCTGGGAGGTGGCAGGGAGACTGCTCCTCTCATGAATTCCACCAAAAGCATTGACTGCTCTGTTCACAATACAACACCAGCAAAGCCAACCTATTTTCTTTAAATGGCAGACAATACTACCTCTCAAATAGTCTCATTTTGAGCTAGAACAGGATAAAAAGGATTTGGCAGTGAAAGGGTTAGTGCTCTCCAGGAGCCAGAAAGACCACGCTGCATGTCCTAATTACAAGGCTCATCAGCCCAGCTGCAATGAATTCAGGATTTCCTTATCTTGCTGTACTGGGGGGATGGGGAACCTGGTGGTAAAACCTAGAAACTGCTTTCTTAGGAGGTTTGAGCTGATAATATAAGTTTGTCTGTTTGTTTATTTTTTTTCCTTCCTATGAAACTTGTTGCTTTAATTGAACGTGAACCAAACTGAAAAGCTTGTATTGTATTTTCCAAAGGTAACCTCTCTGCTGAGTAGACCTTAAAACTGTATCTTTCGGTGGTGTTGGGAAGCAAAGTTCCCTTTGTTATTTGTTATTGCTCAGTGTTTCCAGTTAAAGGGCACGTAATCTGTAAGGCTGCAGTGTGGCTCTTTGTGAAAGAGGTGGTTATTGTCTTCTACAGCTTCCTCACTCTGATTTCCAGTTGGGTAACACACATGAGTGACTCAGGAGTTCCAGTATTTAATTCACCTCTAAAACACTCCTAGTTACATGAATGATTGGCTAATGCTCTTAACTGGGTCCCTGCCTTTCAGAAACATCTTTTGGGATTGATGTGTCAAGAGGTTGAAAAAGCAACCTCAAAACGCTGGCTTCATCTCTTCAGTTTCTTTTTTAGCACTGGTATAATGTTGAGAATAAAGACAACTGCTGTGAATATGCAGTGAAACATTGAAGCAAGTAAGAAGCAAAGTCTTACTTTCCAAAATGTAAATGTACAGCTACTGCTTTACCTATAAAGGTATTTTTTTTAACAGGGACCAGAAAGCACAAGAGCCTCTCAACTATGACACATATGTCTGAACATCTATCAGACCAGTTGTTATCAATAAGCAATGATAACTTGTCTATGTGGGAATGGTATCTTCTTATTAGGCATGGACTGGAAAAGTAGAGGCATATCTGGAAAAACCAGTTTCTGCCCCAAGTTCAGTATGTGGTTGCTGGATCCTTAAGGCAGTGATAAAGATAAAAATATCCACTAGTTACATAAAGCTAGGACAATCTGTGCTGGTTGATGGTGGCTGGATCTGGCCAGTGCATCTGTTTGATGCTTTAGGAGTCAGTATGATTTGTGCTGATGGTTCTCTCCACATCTGTAGTAATTGCACACACTGAAGTGAGGTCCTGTAGCACTTCAATGTTCCTACAACCTAGTCCAGTCATTAATGCTTCCACGGCATGAAATAGTCTACAACTGAAAAGAGATGAGCAAAGAATTTTTGATGACTTATTTTTGCATTAGTGTGCTGCTGACCTAATGAAGCAAACAAAAATAAAGCAGTCTTAATGGACAGAGTTAAATTTAAGTCAACAGACACCACGGGTGTTTGAAGTTTTCAGGAAAATGGAGCTGGATTGCTCTGACATCAGTATGGAAAAAGTAAGGCTTTCATACCCTGTAAATTGTAAATATTTTCCAGCCTGTATGACAGTAACCAGAATAGCCATGCTAATCATCAGCTTTGCACCGAAATATCAGAAGGTGCTAAAGTTATCAGCCTGGATTTTCACAAAGATAAGAACTGAGTGGTTCTCAGTGCTGCGCTGTGGATAAAACAGTAGGATAGACAAGAAATTGCCCTCGCTCAGTTGCTACTTTCATGGTGGAGGAGATGGAAATCTGAGCTATCAAACAGTATTTCAGTGGCTTGTGTGTGGAAAATACAAAACTTAACCCAAAGGCCCATTGCTGTCTTAAGGCTTGCTTTTTGCAATATGTGTGAAAGCACAACAGTTGCACCAGAAGACAACCATGTCTGGAGAAGAGCACTTAAAATCTGTGACTTCTCTGTGCTTCAGCTCTTCTCAAGTGGTTAAAACAGTTCCCTGCTTTTGCCCCCAAAGAAAACCTCCAATGCAGAATCACAGAACAGAACCATGGAATTGTTTAGATTTGAAACGACCTTTAAGATCATAATCAATGTTTATGGCCAACCCCAAAGCCTTCTGAAAACAGAGGGATAAAATGAAAATATGATAATAAATTTAGTTGTATTAATTTGAGCCAGAAAAAATAGAGAAGTTTAATTACCAAGGCTGAACTGGAAAACCTCAAAAACTGCTCCTGTATGGCTTGTGTCTGCTTAGCTCCTCTGATAAATTGGATACTTTTACAAAAAAACAGCTTAAGAGTTTGCTTAGTAATATTTTATCATTGGAAAATTGAAAGCCAAGCTCATCACTCAGTGAAGAAAATGTTTGCCTGGAGCAAGAAAAAAAAAAAAGACTTGGGTTTCTGTTTCCTTCTGAAGTTAACTTTTAAGTCAGCTGTCAAAAAATCTGGTCTTTGGCCTGACTTTTAGTAAAATCTGAATTACTCAAGTTCTCATATAAAACCACAGATAAATGTAGATTAGCCAAGTAAACCTTAATGCATTCCTGGCTAGTTAGACTAGCCAAGTATACCTTAATTCATCCTTCTTCTGTGGGGGGTTTTAGACAAATACATGTTTATGTTAAACTGCTAACACTAATGTATACTTCTAAATATTTTTCAGAGACGGCTCTAGGCCTTTCCTTTCTTTTCTTTTTTTTTTTCTTTTTTCTTTCTTTTTTTCTTGCCTTTCCTTCTGCAGAAACAGTGTCTTAAGGAGACAACTACAAATGCAGCGTGACCTGCCAGTGGTTGCGAAGTGAGTCATTGAAGGGCTATAAATCTTTAATCCAGCACATAGATCTGTCTAATCTAGATATTCCAAATCTGACAGCTCAGCTGGCTGTGGCTTCTCAGGTTGTAACTGCTGAGATTGCAGAACAGCAAGTGGATGCAACACGCTCCTCTGTGCATGACTGGTGTGGATCTTCAACCACAGCAAGGCTGGAGAGCAACACATGCCACCACCTTGCCTTGCTCTAGATCTGCTGATCTTTAACACTTGCATCCAAAGCTTTCAACAAGTTTCTCAGATCTTCAAAAAGCCCTGCTCTCTATGCTGTATAGTGGTAAAGTTACGCTGGCAGCTCAGGAATTGCTCAGGAATCATCTCCAGGCTTGCTGGAGCTCAGGTAGGCCTTTTGGTTTTCTCCTAGTAGTGTGATCATCCTTATTTCAGCCTCAGGGAAGGGTTTGCTGTGTTTATCAGCAAGGACACTCCTTTTACACAATGTACAGGCGCCTTACAAAAGGCCTTTAAAGACAGATGTGGGAGAGGACAGAGATTTGCTCTGGCCAGAGGCATGCGGTCTTGAAGGAACTTCCTGAATCTTGCACCAAATTTTGCAGGGTTCCTTTCCATCTGCTGAACGCCCAACAGCTGCCCGCTCACATTAAAGAGAAGCTCTAACACATGAGCACTATATCAGGGACAAGGGAGACCATTCACATTGCAAATGACTCTAACACATCCAGGAGCCCTGGATTCCCAGGCTGTGCCCTGCCTGTCTGCAGCCGGGTCAGCCCAGCCACCAACCTCCCTGACCTTTGGGGTAGGGCCCCTGCAGGCCCCCAAATCAAATCCTTTTGGTTGAGACGGGGTTCTCCAGCGAGGATGAGGTTATGGAGGCTGCACGGCACGAAGCGAGGGGAGAAACGGATGGACGTGTTTTGATCCCTGCACTTTCTGTTAACATCTCTGCTTCCTGCAGGAAACCTTGTCTCACTCTGACCTGCAGCCTGAAAAACAAGAGTCGAGTTTCCTCTCGTTTGGTGGGTCTTTTGACACTCCAAATGCAAGAAAAATAACACCCGGAAATAGAAATGTGCCTGTTCAAGGCACACTTAGGAAAGCATTCACCTCCTGTGCGGCTCTTGCGCGATGAAAGGTTTTGCTGAGAAATGTCCATTTTGGGTTAAACAGAACTCCAAGTCCGAGACAGTTTTGTTTATATCATTTACATCCAGTAATGCCTTCTTGGCACACAGACTTCTGCGCTGGCTGCCAAAGTTTAGAAGAGGCAAAGCTAAGGTCGCTGTCAGAGGTAGAAACAATACATCATCTGCCCAGAGCGGGCCCCTCGCAATGCGCTCGGTTCCTGCACTCATGGGGAGAAAAAAACTCTTATTAAATTGAATATAGCCAGGAAAATAAATTATTTCTGTGTACTAAATGACAGGCTGGAATTTCTTTTTGTGACTCCAGACATTTAGATGATTTTATCTACGTTTAAAGCTACCCTCTTAATCAACTGGGATACAGCACAGCTTGAAGTGTTGTATCAGCAAGCAAACCTAAAACATCACAATCTGCTTCAGACAAATTATAAAACAACAACTGAAAACTCTGGTTCCAGAGTAGATTTGAGGCTTTTTCTTCTCTTCCCATGCTGTGATTGTTAGAGGCATGAATCTATTATTCTACTAATTTCAGTTGCAATGTATGTTGGAGAAACATGATTATACAAGAAAACCTCTGTATTTCCAGGATCACTGATGCTCAAACCCTCTTCAAAATTCTTCCTAGTCCTCCATTTTCAGGCTGCAATGACAGTGCAATAGATCCTTTGCCTTCCTTTCAACCACAGGTAAAGTATCTACATACAAAATAGCTGCCTAGCAGGCTCAACTTCAGTGTGAAGAAATACAGGCTACAACTCCCCTGCAAAAATCACTGAGATACCTGGAACTCCTTGAAGCAAGAGAAATCTATGAGAGCAAGCTGATCCTCTAAAGTGTTTGCTTGGTTGGCAGTTGGCTGGATGAGATGTAAATACAGATTTCCAGGTACCTACAACCCTTCTATGTAGGGTATTGCACTCGTGTTCATTGAAAAGAGACACCAAATCCTGCCACATGCAGGGAGTAGGTGTGGGTGGCCAGTTAATATAGCAGGGATTTATCTCTGCTTTGCATATGAGCTCAAGCCCTGGATCATGAGGGCATTTGCTAATCTTCAAACTAAATTTGCTGAAACACAAAATGCATTTTTTAAGAAACAGGTTTGGAAGACCAGGCAGCAGTTCTCCCATCAGCAACAGTTGAAAGAGCTAAGAAAATGGCTCTACATGATGCTCCTTAAAACTCCTCTCAGTCAAAGTATTGGACTTTTTACTATTTGCTTACACCAAAATATATGACAGAAAGTAAAGGGACTAGGCTTGTGATATGTTTAAAACTTAAAACCTACCAAAACTCCCCACAGCTGTAATGGCCTGGCTAGACAATGAGGGACATGGAGAAAGCCCAGGAATTGTAACCCTGCATTTATTCTGCTTTCTTCAAGTGAACCTGTCTATAATTTTAGGTTCTACTTTTAGTAGATCACAAATCGTTTGCTATGGTTCTGAGAATAAGAACAGACCTGCGGAAAAAATGAAGTGATCCGAATTTTTACACTTATGAAATACTGTCTGTCTGAATTATGTCAGCATTACTGTAAGATTTGAATAGCTTTGTAAAATTTAATTAATTGCTTTGATCTATTATAATTACAGAACACCTAAGTAAACCATGAGGAAAAGACTTACATTCTCTCCATTTCATTTAATCATTTCATTGTGGCTTTCTAAAAGAGGAAGAGCAATGCCAGAGGGCAGCAAAATGGGCATCAAGCCATTGGCAATTCTTCTGGGGAAAAGAAACTGGGGAGAGGTACAGGTATTGATTGTGACATCCCATTTTCTGAATAGATTAATGAAAGGTGATACCCAAAATCATTTTTTGGTAGCATTAGTATATGTGCATCTAATTTGGGTAACAGGATACGGTTGCTTTTGTTTCTATGCAAATACATATTATCAGAATTGCGTGATTTGGCTTTGTAATATCTGTGCCTGCACCTTTTGGCAACTGCACTGTGTCATTATTTTTCATGCTTCTTAAAGCAGGATGGAAAAGATTCTCTGGTCTTAGATTTGAATTTCACTTAAATTGCATTTCAAAGTCCTTTTATGGTGCACTTAAACTCTGATCTAGAAAACTTTCCTTGGCATTAATCCCCACCTAGCATGTCTCAGTAAAATGCAATCTTTCCTTCTAGTTGTCAATTACCAAAGTAACAGGACCATGCCTACAAGTTGTTTGTTTTCTATCTTGTACAAATAAACAAAATCCTCCAAACAAGGCAACAAAACCAAAAAGGCCTGGGTGAGGGGACGAGGGGGATTGGCTTTGGGATAAAAGCAGTTTAGTATACATCTTGGTTATAATTCATTCCACAGACTTCACAAATTAATATATTGGTTCAAGTCAGACTCGGTTGTCTGATCATTTGTGCAGTTCACTGGAGAAGGATCTTCCTTTTCTGCTCTGAACAACCGAGTCTGTGTCTGCAGAGCAAAAGAGGAGTGGACGAAAAATCATTACCCAACACACAGTTACATCACCCCTTTGTTTGGGTGCTTTGGCATGGAAGACACTGTAAACGCATAAAACAACCGTAAATAAAAGCTCTGTGTGTAAAATATAAGTATAACAGGAATTCTACATCCCTTTGATTCCCATTATAGGTTGGTGTGGTTTTCTTTTCTACATACTGCCTAACAGGTTTTTTTCAAGATGTGAATGTATTTGTGAGGCAGAAAAAGCATGCCAGTGCCTCTCTCAATGAGGAGTTTGCATAGATACAAAATCCCAAGTGATTTAAAAGAATTGGCAGCGATTTTCAGCTGATCAGGAATAATAAATATAATTGGTCTGTCTTCTATTGCTTGATTTTATTTTTCTTTTCAAGCTACCAAAAATAAATCAATAGTGAAGCAGAAAGTGCATATTCTTCTTCCTGAAGACTTGATTTACTTTCAGCAATCAACATTTTAGTTCTTGCCAGCTTTCCAAGCGTGGTTCTGACTGTGATGTGAAAGCAAGTAGCTGCAGATTACTGTGGTGGGTAATACTTTCACTGTAAATAAATTAAAGCCCAGGTGTAATTCATGTTTGAATTCAAGGTGGAGGTAAGGCAGGTGTGCCTGCAGAGCTACAGCAGCATTTGCCGAGGGCAGGGGCAGTTTTTGGGAAAGACAAAACACAAGAGGCTCTGGCTGTTGGTGTAACTTCAACACATTTTCTTCTTATTTCTGGGAACTTCCTGCTGTTCTTAGGTAAGGAAGCCAGAGTAAAAGCAACATAATTGTATTTAGAACACTTTCTTTGTGCGTTTCTTGCTGCAATCAAATTGCTATTAGGTAATTCAGCCTAGGTGTCAAGAGTAAGAAGAGTATCTGCTACATGCAGTACTGTCCACTTACAAAAACACACACAAACAAAGCACTTAATCCTGGACCATAGAGAAGCCTAAAGCCATACCTAGATGATGCAAATGGAAGAGTGTAATTTGGATAATAATTTGAGTTTCACACTTTTTATACAAGATATAGATCTTATTTGCAGACTCCACTTCCTATAGTACATTCACACATGGGGTTTTTATTTCCCTGGCAAACGTGGGTGTTTTCCAAAGACTACAGAAGCAGAAAAGCAGGAGGCCATGGCTGCAGAGATAAGAACAGGGAGCAAAAGAGAATGCTTATCAACATAAACCCCTGAATTTTTGCATTTTAAAGCATATGTCCAATTGGAATTAGGAACAGAATAGTTGTTAGCTCAGCTTAAATCTAAGATTTTGAGATCAGTGCACAAGTGGCTGTGAAAACTGCACTTTGTGTGCTGAGGCAGCATCATCCAAAGGGCTCTGGAGCTGGCTGTGTTGGGAGGACAGAGGCTGGTGCTGCCAAGATCTCAAAGTGCCTGTTGTCCTCTGATTAGCATAAGATATTCAGCTCCCTGGAATCTCTTAGGAGGACTGATGTGAGAATTGACATTTAACTTCCTGAAAAGCATTTTGGAATTATTTGTCTGGCACTTTAGGTAGCCACAAAACATGAGTGTACAATCATCCTGAGGCAGAGAGCACGAGTTCCTGCAACACAGGAATTGCTGTGCTAGTGCCCAATAAAGTTTGAAGAAGGTTAAGGGCACTCCAATGTTGGTACTTACACAAAGAATATTGAGAGAAAATTAAAACTGGGAAATAAATTGAATAATAATCATTATTAAAGGACACATTCAGGTAGTGTAGACTGTGCTACTCTGTCAGTCTGTAGCTGAGAAAGCAAGAAGTCCTCACTTGAGTGCCTAGCACATTAAATACCCTGTGGATCAAAAACACGCTCTGTGTTAGAGTAACTAATAATGTTACACAAAATTAAACAAATTGGACTTGTTTTAGAACACATGGCAATTTCTCCTAACCTGCATCTCTGTTGAGTTTGCCTTCAGACCATACTGGTTGTGAGCAGCCTCTTCAAAGGCATTTTGTTTTCTCTTTTAAATCTTTTAATCATGGCTGTTCTCAAAGATACTGCATTTAATTTAGGGGGCCAATGGCCTGATCTGGTATAGCAGTCCTTGTATTCTTATGATACTAAGAGAATGGAGATGTTTTTTAATCTTATAATTATCCTCCAAATTATTTCATCTAGGCCTAATAACAGATCTTCGTCAAGTCTAGCTGTGTACCTCCCTAACTCTATTAAAGACAGACGGACAAGTTCATCTGAAAAAATACATTTTCTGTAGAACTGCCAATTTCCTTCCCTACGTTTTTGTTCTTGCAGTGTCTCATCAGTTTTTGTTGTTATCTTATGAACGTCACTGTCTTCTTTGGGAAGTTACCTAATCTACCCCATTGCTTTAGACCTGCTTCTGTTTCACAGGGACGTGAATGTTATTTTCTGCAGCACACTGTAAACTTTTTTTAACTCCACACATTCTTCTTTCCAAGCAAGTGTTCCATACTTTACTGTAGCAAACTGAACTGGCTGTGGTGCTCTCATCCCCAGTTAGATCCCCTCTTGCCTATAAAGACTGGATCTGTAAGTCTCAAAGTCAGAAACATGGAAATGGTGATTATTTTCTCATCTAGCATGTGCAGTTATTTGTGCTTAAATAAAATCTGGTTTAGATCCAGAAAGCGGCTGCCACAGAGGCTTCTAGAAAGAATTTTGCTCTTGAAAGACACAGAGTGGAGAAAAAAGTTTAACTATTATATTATGATAATTTCTAGTTACTGCTTGCTGTCCTTTCTCGACCAAAGACAGCACTGACCTTGTAGGATGCCTCCTGTTAGTGTAGAAAAATATCTTATGAGTCTCTTGCCCCCTTACTCTAGGTTTTTCAATTATACCCCTCAATGACAAAGCCACAGATACCTGGCTGTGTCTCAGCAGTGTTGAATTTCATGTAACCAGCCTCACAACAAAGCCTCAAATACTTGGCTCTGATGGATGGTGTTATAATGAGGGTGGAGCTCAGTTCAATGGCCAATTTATTGCATCCTAATGGTCTAACATGCTTTTATTTCATATCTATGACAACAAGTGCTGCCATAAAGTTTGGTTTAAAGCAGGTCTGTTTTGCAAAATGAGTCCTGCATACGGAACAAAATGCTCATTGTTGCTTTACTGTTTAAACCTTTATTATTGCTTTTTTTTTCTTGGTACAATGGGCTTTTATGCACCAAACAGCTGTGTTCATCATGTTTATTTAGAAGGCATCCATTGTAGTAGAAAAAGTCTGGAGGACAAAAATCTTGAAGTACAAGACTACTCTGTGGGTGCTGGCACTTTTATTTTTTTCTGTCCTTTGGTCAGTATGCAAGTCACATACACAGGCACTGCCATGCAGACTTGCAAACCCTGTATAATAGCAACTTTTCACAAGTGCTGTCTCTTATTCCAAGTGTTCTTCTCCAGAAATTTTCAATTGCAAGGCAACATACAGGACACACAACTATTTTACACCCTCTGATCCTATCATTTCTCAATCTGTTGCTATTTTGGACCCTCATTAGGTCACTTTCCAAATATTGTGTACAGCTATGTGTCAATCATCATCACAGCTCGGCTCCAGGCTAAGCCAACCCAGGACAAAACCATGAGGGGGAAAAAAAAATGCCAACCAAAGCAAGCACTGTGTAGAAAACAGTCAACAGTTTAACTGTGGAAAGCTATGTGTTGTTCCAAAGATAGCATAAGCCCACTTGCTGCAAAAACAGCATACAGTACTAATGCCCTCCAAAATAATTTTATGCTGTTGAAATGTGTAGTGTATACCCAATGGCATCTGCAAATAAACAGATGTTAGAATCTCAAGAATTAAGAGCATGACATTGTCGGAAACTCTTGGGTGACTCCTGCCAAAAAGCAGTCTAGTTTCCAGTTTCTGGAAAGAACAGGGCATCTAACATATCGACAGAACTTCTTCTGAGCAACAGTATCTCTAGCACCTTCTAAACCCTTGAATGAAAGCTGCTGTATAAGCAGGCAGTGTTAGCCTGGGAAATTAAAGAGTTCCCTACTTCCTTCAGGGTATATCCAGCAGGGCAGATGCATTCCCATGCCATAGGAGACAGTTCTGCTCCTTTCCCTCTTTTCAGGTTACCATGGATTAAGACATAGTTCAGGTAAATACTGGAAATGTAGAAGTGTCTCCATCAGCCACATAGTCAGGGCTATCATCACAGGCTGGAAAGTGAATGGCAACAAACTAACATGCTTTATCTTTTAAAAATAATAAAATATCTGTACAGAATGAAATGGCTTCTTATTTCCTGAATGGCGAGCTCTCTTGGCTCCACAGAGCTGGCATTCTCAGTTGCTGCTGCTGTTCATGTGCCTCAGGAAACTGTAATGAGGTTTAAAAGAGCAGAATAAAGTCACAGCTTGTGGATGATAGGAATCCACATAGAAGGTGACTTCGGGGATCTGAAAACAGCACAGCTGGGGGGAGGCTGCACAGGGACTGAGTGCTTTAGTTGGGGCAGAGACAGGGGCCTGAGGAAGGCCTGGCATAGCAGGGAAATTATTTTCCAGAAGTAAGAAAAAATGTTGGGGGAAAAAATGGGAAGAACCACGAGCCAAGTGGAAAGGGAGTGCGACAAAAGGATTAGCCCCTACTTGCACAGAGTATTGCAAAAGCCGAAAATGAACTCGGGGAATTGTCAGGAAGAAAAAACTGTTTCTCAGAGACTGTTTCAAAGGCTTCCTGAATGCAGACTCCATTTACTTGTTTCTTCCTTTTTCTCCCAAAAACTAAAGGACCTGCTGTGAGCAGAATGCATCCCAGCTTCAATAAACACAGGCCTGAACAGAGTCCCAATCTGGAATACATGCTGGCTGAACTCCTGGACTCTTGCTGCTACCTGGGTACCACAAAGCTTGTAAGCCAAGCAGGAAGGAGCAAAATCTACAATTTGTCATCAACAGGTACATAGCTAATAAATTGCACTGCCTGCTAATCTTTTTGGAAAAATCAACGTGTTTGTTAGGTCCGTATGTTGTTAAACTGCCTATGTCATGTCACGCTTAATAAGACTTAATCAGGTTGAACGGGTTTCAATCTACATACTTTCAAAAACAGTGCCTATTTTGAGACTGGATGTGCTTTGTTAAATTCTTAAAGGATAAAGAATTTCTAATTAAAGGAAAACGTGTCTATATAACTCTGGCTCTCAGCTGTTAGCAGCCCTATTGCGAGAGTAGTAGGGGAATTTGGTTTTAATTAATAACTCCCTAACTTTTCTGACAGAATAGAAGGGTGTATTTTAAGAGAATACATTTTAAGTCGATGTTTAACATAAAAGGCGCTGGAAGGACTTTGAGATGTCATTCTGGGGGAAGTGCCAGAGCAGGTTGGGATGTATAGTCCATGCGACCATATCAAACACAGCCGCCGCTGAATGCCCCCGGCAAGAGTCCCACAGTAGGGTGCCAAAGTGTAGCTGCATCTTTCCTGGAGAGGCTGGGAGCTGTGGTGTGTGAGGTGCCACCTTGCAGGATCTCCACACATGTGAAATCCCTCCAATGCAGAAGTGCTTGACCTCAACAACTTCCTGTGACAGGGAGTTCCACAGCGAATTGTCTTTGCATACCCCAGTCTTTTAGCTTCCTTCCTTTTGGTTACATTTAGTCTTGTTTTGTGTTATGAAACGTGCACAAAACTTTTTTTTTCGCTGTTTTTATCACGTTCCTGTTTATATCTCTTCCTTTCAAATAGTGCCTGCCTTTGATCTCTATAAGCCATATGTATTCTCGTATCGAGCTTTTAAAGTTACACTTTAGGGGGAAAAAAAAGGCGGGGGGGGGCGGGGGGAAGGAGGCGGCGGCGGTATTTTTGCACGTTATGACGGATGTAGCACTTTCTGCGTGTCCTGCCCCGCGTCCCTCCGGCCGCGCACGGGAAATCCGTGTAACCATTGACCAGACTGTCAACACGGGCGCCCCGCGCCGCGGCGGGAGGAGGCGGCGGCCGCGCCAATGCCGCGACAGAGCCTGGCCCCGGCCCCTTAGCGGGACGAGCAGCGAGGAGCGCCGGGCGGGAAGGGGCCGGCCGGGCGGGAGGACAAGGAGCCTGCGCGGGCGGCCCAGCCGGCCCGGTGTGCGCGGCGAGGAGCGGGGCTGCCCCGCTTCGGGCGGGCTCGGTGCCGGTCCCGGCCCGGGGAAGGGGGCAGGAGGCTGCCGAGGCATCATGGCGGTGTGGCCCGGGGGGAGCCGGGCGGACTCACCTCGCTCCGCTGGAGCTGGAAGAAGCTGTTGAGATAGCTGGAGCTGAGTGAGGAGCCCAGCTCCGGGGTGCTCTTGGTGTAGCCGAGGTCGGGGTGCTGGGACGAGGAGGGCTCGGGTCTGAAGGCATCGAAGGCGCTGGCCTGGTGCGTGTCTTGCAGCGAGAGATAGACCCAATTGAGGAGCTGGGCGGGCTGGTACACGGACGCGGCGCTGGTGTCGATGGTTGACAACAAGCTCATCTTTCCCCCCGGCTCTGCCGGCGCGGCTGGCCCCGCGGTGCCGGTCCCCCTTCCCCGCGCTCCGGCAGTGCCGCTCTCCCGTCCCTGCCGGGGCGCTTCCTCCTGGCCGCCCGGAGGAGAGGACGGGCCGGGGGCTCGCTGCCGCGCCCCGCGCCGCTCTCGCTCCCCTAAGGCCGGCGGCGCCCGCGCAGCCCCAGCGCTCCGCGCAGCACGGGCATCGCTGCCGCCGCCGCCCGCGGGCTCCACAGGAAACTTTGTGCGCGCTCCGTCCCGCCCGCCCGGCCGCTGCCTGCCCCGCTATCTGTCTTTATTCCCACTCCCGCAGGCAGCGGCGGGGAGGGGCTGCCGGCGCTCCAGCGGCGGCGCCGCGCCCCCATAGGCCTCCCGGCCGCCGCGGGGGTGCAGGGGCGTCCCGGCGCCGCTCCGCCCCCGCCCTGCCCGCCCGAGCGCGGCCCGAGGAGCGTGTGCGGCCGAGCTCCCCGCCGCTGTCCCTGCACCGCTGCCCGCTCCCCCGCCCGGGTCTCGCCGGCTCCCTCGCTCGCTCCCCGGCCTTCCTTTTCCTCCTTCCTGAAGTTTTTTGTGCCAAACGCGCGCAAAGCCCTCCCGAGGGCTCCTCGCTGGGCCCTTTCGGGCTTGTTTTTAACTCGACAAACTTCTCTCGGCTCTTGTCAGCCCGCCCTCTCTTTTTGCTCTCGTTTCTGTTTCTTGCTGGTGCTGGGAGTTCGTCGCAATCTGAGGTTCCTTCTCGTTCAATCTGTCAGAGCTCCAGGTTTACGAAGCCCTGCGCGGGCGCTGAGGTTGTGCCAAGCCGTGCAGAGTTTAGGGTTTCCCAAATAAGGCAGGCGAGCGGCGCGATGCTCCCTTTGAAATCCATCTAGGTAGCCCTGGCGTGGGCTCCTGGAGAGCCTGGCTGTGGTGGGATACCCGGGAGTTAAAGCTGAGTAGGCCTTTTAAGGAGTCGGTAGCACAAAAGAGGATGATGAATGATTCCTGTTTTAGGAAGGAGCCTGAGTGGGTAAGCTGGTAATTACAGTTCATAAACTCTTCCCCGCTGCCTGCCCTGCGATGAGTGGAACAGGGCAGCTATTTCTTGCTTTGGTACAAACATCATAGTAATCAAACCAGTAGTTTTGAAACAAGCTTCCAGGAGGTAACTTAAAAACTTGATCATAGCTCCTTGTGCTCTTTGCTGAGTGACAAAAGGGTAAAAATTTATGTGTCTTCCCAGTATGGTTTTGGAAAAAAAACCCAAAACCTTCCTTACTTTGATGTTTCAAAGATTTTTTTTGTTGTTGTTATCTAAGTTGGCATCTTGGTTTGCTGTAATAAATCATATGTCTCTGTCAAGATAGGAGAAAAGTTACTCTCTGAAAAGGCATGGTTACAAGCAACAGAAAATGAGGGTCAGTGTACACACAGTAGAAAACGGTGCTCAATTGTGAGCAGCAAACACCGAAGATAGATGCATTCAACTTTTGAGAGCTGCTAGTTAGGGCAGCAGAGCTATCTGCTAGCAGAAATTTAAATGCAGGTGAAGATTCTAACTTTCCACTTTCCAGACTGCAAGGTTAACCTTAGAACAGCTGAATCAAACTGAATCCCTTTAGTCAGTTGGGTTTTTTTGGTTTGGTTTTGTTTTGTTTTGTTTTAGTGACAAACTCCTTGCAGCACAAACGCAGTTCACTCTTTTGTACACTTTCTTGTTTTAGAAGCCCTTTGGAGCACATCTGAACACGTGTGCATCAGCATGGGAAGGAACAAACTTCTACCAGTGTAAAGGGTCTTACTTTATACTCTGTCCACAACGGAGATCATAACAGAAGAATTCAATCAAATTGCATCGCATCCTCAAACAGTTACATAGTGTTTTGAAGAAGGAAAAGGTGGGTGAGGCTTAGTGACTTAATAAATAGTGGAGGAGGATTTTCTATGATTCGCTCATAAATGAAGAAAAACCCCAAGAAACAGATATCACATCTGAGGAACTTGCCTTTCTGGCAGATGGCATTTAAACAGTCAAGATATGGTAGAGAGTCTAGAAGGGGGAACTAGGCTGAAGCTGCTTGTTTTGTTGTTGTGGAGTTGTTTGGATTTTTTTTTTTTTTTTTTTGTAGGCATGCTAATTCCTTCCTTAAAGACAATTTCTATTCTTATCACTTCCCTCTTTTACTTGCTAGGTTAAATACATGTATTTTTATTTGGTAGCTCCACTGTTCACTCTGTTTCGTAAGATGCTGTGAAGGAAATGGGAATTCTGAACAGGCAGAAAAAGATAATAGGGTTCTTGAAGCAATAGAGGTCAAAAGCACAGATCAAAATAAAGAGTGGTCAAGGCGACGCAATGTTTTGGCTGAAGAGTATTTGGTATATTTTGATACTTTTCCCCCTAAATTGAACATAACTCTCGTTGTCTGTGGTTGGATTGCTTTATTTAGACAACACAGTAGAGACTGCTGTGGGGTAAGTGAAGGTGGAGTTGGGGTGCATTTATTGCAGCAGCTGCATTCATGAGTGCAGCAACCCCTTATGATGTGAGGGGCACCGTGCACTCCACCAGATGCATTTTTGAACACTGAGAGCTTTTGGCTGTCATTGCCCCTTGACAGTAGCCCTGGTGGCTTCTAGTAGCCACACAGAGGAATGAGTAAATTGAATAGATGCTTTGTTTGGCATATCAGGAAAGGGAAAGGCTGCAAATTGCATGCATAATGAGGAGCTTAACTGAAAAGCACCCACTCTGAGGTTCAGTTGTCATCCTGGTCTCCTGTGCAGCTTCTTCTGGAAAACAGTTTCAGGCAGTTCCTTCCCATTTCTGGATTTAGTTTCTGCTCTCAGCTTAGCGAAATGCTGCTGCCACACTTGTTACAGTCCACTTAAATTCAAGATAGCAATTTTTTTCATTGGAAGTCCACTCTTCACCTCTGGGAGTCATAAATAAGTGAGGAGAAGATGGATACAAATGGTCTGCTCAGCAGAGACAGTACAGGAAAAGGTGCTAAGTTCAATTGCATTTATTCTTCTTAGAAATACTTGAGACAAAAGTGCCCAACAAAGTAGTCTGATGGCTTTGAAATATCTTCCAGACATACACAATACCTTCCTATTGATTATTTTGGGCTGGAGTATAAGTGACACCAACTACATGGATTTTACATCAGCTTTATCTTGCCAAGACATCTATGAATCCTCTTGGTTTTATTTATGATTACTGTTAACGAAGTAAAAAAAAAAAAACAACTGTAACTTTAACATCAAACTTTGAATAAATGGAATGGCTTAAGTGACTTGGAAAATAGAAGCCTTGAAACAAGTCAAAGGCAAACACAGAGACAGGATTCAGCTGCTTCAGTCCTATTGTTTAAGTAGTGAGTGATCATGTCATTTACCCAAAATCTCCTTATAGCTGCTCACTTAGCCTGTCCCCTTAGTGATCTGCACATTTTGTAGCTGCACCCTTCCCACGGCATCTTTGCAAGGGTGAGGAACGTAATTTTCCACTTCTGGCCAGGACTTGTTTCATAATCTAATGTATTTATGTTCTTGCTTGCAATGTTCATACCTTTAGATGATGTCAGCCTTTAAACTATACATATGATTTTAATTTTTTTTTAAAGAAAAATGTTATGGTCCTCCATGTTTTAAAAATCAATGTGCCCTACTACAAATATCCTGGATTCTTGGCTTTTAAATGCATCTAGGTCTGAATTGCTGTCTTCTTGGTCATCTTCTAGACTAGATGGGGCTCCAGGAGGAAAATAAAATGAATTCCCAAAACTGCCAAGAAGACTAGAGAACATGGGTAACTTGAACCTGCTGTATTCTCCAGTTTCTGTCATCAGGATATCCATAATGCAATAGGCTGTTCATCTGCAATGGAGCTGGAATATTCCAAACGAGTGTTTTTCATCTGCTGCAGCAGAGATTCTTATCTTATTATGAAATAATTTTACTATGCGGTGGAAACTGTGTAAGCACTCCTGGAATTATGAGAAGGCATTTCAGCAGAGTTGTAAACTTTGAAAGCACAAATGTCTGCATTTGTGGCATTTGTGAATTATGGATGTTAAAACCGCTTGTGCTCGCTGTGTAGGTACAACAGTTCCACTGCCAGCAGCAAAATGTGGCATAAACCAAAGTCAGTCAAAGTGAGTCTGGGAAATGCTCATGCTTGGGTATGTAACACCATGGATTTTTGCATCTATCCAAAGGATCAGCTGCATTAGGTACAAACGTAAAAATTCCTTTTTTCTTCCTCCTATAGCTTTGACATAGAAGATCCTGGAAATATATGGATATGAAGGTATAGTTCATCCATATGTAGTAAATATATACCATATGCACTAGCCATTTGCTGTGGCTAGTGTGTGAAGCACAATTCCTGCAAGACTGTCTCAAACCACCAAGTAGGTAATTGGTGTAACAGATCCTCTTGGAGCACACAGGTTTTGCACCTGGCCAGTTTGTGGTTTCAAGTCTTGGGGCCTTCTTGCTTGCTCTCTGTTAAGATGTCAGTGAGTATTTGCGTGAAATAAGCCCTGGATCTGAGTAGTTGTGTGAATGATAGTGGTTTGATCTTTCTGTATTGTTTTACAAAGCTTCCTGTACCTCCTTCAGCTGCAGCACAGAATTGTTCCATTATTTCAGTTTTGAAAGGCAGTATCTCCTTGTTTCTAGTACTGATCTAAAAGTTCAGTATCCATGTCCAAAACAGTAGCTGAGGTATCTTGTTCCTTCTCCTTAGCCCATCCTAAACCCTTTCACTTGCTTGACCTGGGAATCCAAGAGAGAGGATGCAAGGAAAAGAGCAGAGCAGATGAGAAGAGCAGCAGCAGTTAGGGAGAAGTGGGAGCAGGGGAGCCCATCTGCCTTCCCTGGAAGTGTCTGCTTTGGAACAGCTGCTGATGCTTGCTTCTGCAGCCAGAGAAACGCAGGCAAGTGGGGAGCCCCAGGGATTTTGTGCCACCTGGGGGTCCCTCCAACCTGCCTGATGTAGGAGGAGACCCTTAACTGAGAGTTAAATGGCCTCAAGTGCTTTGTAACGCATTCCCAGATGAAGAATAAGTTAGGTGCTATTTATGGAACCCCTTGAAGGCCTCGGTGTTAGAAAATGCAACAAAAATCCTCGAGCAGCTACCCAAGGAAAGAAAGGAGGACTCTTTACTTGGTCCTTTTGGAAATGCATGGAGGGTTTAATTTGCTTTTTTTTTTTTTTGTGTCCCCCTTTACTGCATATAGTGTCTCTGACTATTTACTTCTCTCACCAAATCCATGGTACTGCAGGCTCCAGGAGACAGAGACAGTGCCTAATTGTTTGCCATTTCTGTTTTTCCTTAGGAGCTCCACCAGATTTTTTCTCCCAATAACTATAAAGCCTGCTCATTGAGGTGGAACAAGGCTTTGACTTACAGCAACTGCAGGAGACAAAAAAAATGCCAGAGATAAAGATATATGAAATGGGGATTAGAGGATGGCACAGGCCATAGTGGTAAATAGGAGATGAAAATGACAAGAGGGAACTGTTGGGACCTGCAAACAGAGTGGCTATGATGGGGTTGGAAGCTGGGATTGTATCTACAATTGTCTTTTGGTTAATGGGATTGTCCTTAGGTCAGGTCAGTTCTGGAGGCAGTATTTTATGCACAGTATGGGACGCTGCTGGCACCCCAGCCATCACAGAGCACACCACTACCACCTGTATCAGTGTTGCACTCTCACTAATTTCTTCTTAATGCTTTCTTTACATGCCCAGGATTGTCTGTGGGTTTGTTTTTTCTGTTTTATCTCCTCTTTCTGTCAGGGTGGATAACAGAATGCCTTATTTGTTCATGACTATGTATATCTTATCCGTGGTGAACTGCCATGTTAATTCTAGAGTAGCCTAGAATTAGTTGCCAATCTTAATTGTCACTAACCCTGTTGCAGAGAAGTTTGTTTCCTAGGTACTTTGAGTCAGCACAATATTTATATCAGACTTGGAAACTCTCCAAGCAGGTTTCAGGCTATTCTCTAACCAAAAGGAATGAACTGCAGATGACTGAAGACACGAGGTTTTTATTTTCTGGAACTTGGACCTCTGTCTCACACAAGGGCTCAATTCTTGCCTCAGTCAGCACACCTCACACACCTACAGAATCTGCCAGGACCATCTGAGCTGTCTGCTGCAGGCAGTGGAATGACTGCAGTGGTACATTGAGTAACCATCCTTTTCCAGCTCTGTGCAGGAAGAAGCTGTTCCCTGCTACCATCCCACCAAGGGCCTAAAAGTCATCAGCTGTTACAGCACATGTGTGCTGCACAGCTTTTGGATTGGATTTACTACATCAGTCCAGGTATATGGTTTTATGAGAACAATGGTATTGGTCCAGACATAAATATGGACTAAACAATTCTAGTAAAAAAACCCCTTTCCTGTATATACACATCTGTCAATCACAGATAAAAATCACAGTGATATTACATAAGTTAGCACTGCTAATGGAACACTAGAACGACTTTAAAACATTAAAAACTGTCCTCTTCATTTTTAATCCAGGGGTTTTTTTTTTCCCACCTCAATTGATACAATTGATTGACATTAATACAAATTATGACAAACATCATTCTCTCACACATGTATGTCTTGGTTAGTAGAAGCAGTACATTCCAGTCACTCACCAAGAAAAAGGAAATATTCACAAGGAAAAAAGTGCTCTCTTAAAGCTTGTGTAAAAACAATTCTTGGTATAAAGTTGCTTGTCCCTGCTCCACTCTCATGTTAGCCCAATTTAATTCAACTGAAGGCAAAACATGAATTTCTTGTAAGACATTTTCTTTGTTTCTTCAGTGCAATCCTAAATAAGAAAAATGGAGTTCTAGTGAAGATTACAGTAAATAAATGAACCAGAAGGGAATAGGCCCGCATGCCTTGGTGTAAAACTGCAATATTTGGAACCATATCATTCTTATGGAAATTTTTCTTGCCTGCTAACATGAAATTTTATTTTTACTCTCTGTGTTGGCCTAAACACTGTTGCAGACCCTTCCAATGAACCTCCTAACTTCAGACTGGTGCCAACCTGTGAGTTCTGACCTGACCCTGTCGGATGCAGTGAGACACATAAAGGGCTGAACAAACCTACCAGTGTCTCTGTCTGAACCATAGCTGTTAATTTGGAAGTGTTAACGTGTACCACCTGGTCCTGTGAGGATGGGATTAGCCAAGGGTATCATTAACACTAATAACTTGTTGAATGAAAAATAAAAATGAAAGCTGAGGAAGTCTGCAAGGGTGTAATTGCTCCAAAATTAACTTTCCAATATTTCTACCTTATGGAATGTCATATTTGTTCAGCAATGTAGTCAGCCAACGAACAGATAATATGTTTATTGATGAACAAGTGAAAAAAGCATAGCATTTATCTTCCCACTTCTAATATTGATGGCACCTTGATTTCTTTCACTTGTCTCAGCCCAAGCTGTAGGCCAGCTGATGTGTGTCCACCTCCCTGTTTCTGCCACAGTATCCCTGTCACTGGGTGAAAAAACATCCATCCCCATCAGCACTGCCAAAGACATTCATTACAAGTGTCAAAAGTGAATTGCTAGGTAAATAAGGACACGAAGGAATGGGTGGATGTCTCAGTGTAATCTTAGCTCTCACCTTACAAACCACAGCAAAAAGGTCTTGCATGTTTTTACCCTGGGAAATATAAAGGGTAAGTATATAAAAAAAATCATTGTTTAAATATTGTCTTGATGGCTTACTCCTGTGCTGGTTGCATTTCATGCCTTCAGGTGAAGCATCTTTCAGGAAAGTGGCTTCAGCTCACTAGCACAAACACCAGAGCTGTCAAAGGTACTGTGTGTTCCTGCCACTGCCAAATTTCAGCTTTGCTAATGGCACGGTTATGTATTGTATTCACAACAAATATTCTTCCCATTCCTGAACAGTTAATTAAAACAATGCTACAATGAAATAGTATTCAGCAAGAATGTATCCAGTTCTTTAGAGAAATGGGACAGGACTGGAGCAAACTGAGCTAGTTTTGTTACATTCTTTTTGAGTTAGTGAAATTCCTACTAAAACCACTGTTCATTGATAATATTTTCACAAAAAAACCCCAAATTAAAATCATACACGTTAAGTCTGTGGATCCCCAAACCAGCCAGATTTTCCCAAAAAAAAACCCCCAAAGTTAAAATTTTAGATAGTAATTATATATTTGTTTTACATTTGTGGAATATGCAGTTTGTTTACTACCACTTCTAGTGGTACAGATGAAATTATTGAACATGTGAAATTGCTGACCCTTCTTTCTGTAGGTCTAGCTCGTTTTTGCTTAGTTGCTAATACATTTTGAATCAAGGACGTGGCAGTGAGTAAGAGTTCAGCTGCTAGTCTGTGTTCATCTTTGCTGTCTTAGGTTCAGAGGAAAAGAGAATGAACTTCAAAAACCCTTCAAATGTTAGCAAAATGTTGTTAGCCACCATTTTAAGACTTAGAACACTGTCATTCACAGATTAGTTCCGAAGGAAGAGATGCAAGTTGGTTTTTATGGTCTGAAAGTTGAGGTGCAGGGTATTGGCCCTCATTAATGAGAACCAGAGTGGTCCAGAGCACAACTGAAGGCTCTGCAGAAAAAAAATTCATATTCTACTTTATCCCTGGTGTAATGTTATATATGCTTGTCCTTTTTCCTCTGCTGTGATCATGTGTGTTTTGACTGTATCTATATCAAAATATAGCTAAGTGGGGGTGACAAATAGTAACATCCCCAGTGAGGCCCTGCACAAGAAAGGATCATGCTCTTCAGCCTGTTTTTAGGTCAGGAATGACTTGCATGAAGATGTCAGTACCCTGCATCTGTTTCCCTATTTTGCCAGATGTCTTGAGGTGAGATAAGAGGATCCATGCAGCTAGGGGAAAAAAAAAAAAACCTCACAACCACTTATCTGTATTGTGGTTTTCGTTGTGTTTCATAGCAGAAAAATATCAGGCATCTCTTGGCAAACTGAGTGTTACCAAAATGTTTCACTTGTCTTATGCTTACCTAAACTAAGTAAAGAACTCAACAATATATTAAAAATAAAATCCTTTATTTCACTTCTTTTAAAACTTTCCCCTTGGCGAACTGAAAATATGACCATGCTGCAATTATTGCCAAAATTATGATTCTCTTTAAAAAGTCTTTTGAGAAGAACTGACAGTGACAACTAATATCCCCAGTAAAATGTTGCGGTTTGACTTTGATTTGTGGTTAACTGTGGCTAGAGTGCCAGCTGGAGCAGCAATTTGCAGCAGTACTTCCAAAATCATAATTAATTTTCAGCTGTAGTTGGACAGTTTGAACAAGGTTCAGATTTGGTCCTGTTCTCTGTTTTAAAATACCTTTATCTTGTACTGTTTGTACACTTCAAAAATTCCCTTTTTCCTTCCACCATCACAGCTATGTGATTGTAATTCTTTCATAAGGAATGGCTCTAGAAGATCAGTAAATAAATAATCCATGCTAATACCCCATAAAGATCTGTGTTCTGCTTGGCTTGATGGTAGCAGGAAACTTGGGTTGGGACGTTTTTAAATTAACAGTCACACTTTTAACGTGAATAATTGCTTTTCATCATAATAGGAGCCAGCCTGCAAGGACTAATAAATCCCACTGAGTTACCAGAGACAGAGCTCAGTTTCCTTGGGTTCTAGAATGCATTTATGGCTCTGTGGTATTGCATATTCCATTGAAAGCTTGAAAATCACTCAGCTATAACTCAGCAGAAATTGAAAGAGTCATAAATCCTGCCTAGGTGCCTTAAATTTTTTGGCTTCTGGTAATTCTCGAAGTTTGGGGGAAAGCCTAATTGTTTTCAATTTGCTTCTATAATCGTTCACTTTTCCTTACTGAGTTATTCTTTATCAGTAAATTTTTTTGTTCCTTTTCTTGGCCTGTAATCGTTTGGGTGTTTATTGTTTGGAATGTCTGTTTGGAGAAGTAACAGTCCAGCCCAAGGGGTGGATAGCAAATAGGGTTATATCTGTCTTAGTGATTTAGGGGTTTTTTAAAGGATCAATGACTCTGGCATCCCCATCCTACACATTTTTGTGGTTTTTTTCTCCCTAAGGCAAGATGATAGTCTGGCCATCTAGACCAGCAGTCAGAGCACAGATTTGTTTAGCACATGCTATGGGTGCTCTGAAATGTGGATAAAAACAAGTGAGAACAGCCCCAACAATATTTATGACAGGAGCTAGTCCTGGTCTGGACTAAAACATTGGCATAATGTTCTCCAGGTGAGCTTACCTGAGAGCAGAGCATGAACTCCACTGTTCTTCTGGCTTTCCTCCTTCCTTTAAGAGAAGATGAAGTATATTTCTGTTACTTTTGTGCTGGTCCTGGGGCTAAATGCAAATTCTTGCCTTTCCCCTTCCCACCCTTTTAGGATGTATTATAGTAGTTCTCCCCCTTGTGTGGGTTTTTGTTGTTGTTGCTGGGTTTCTTTGTTTTGGTTCGTTTGAGGGGGGGTTTTGTTTGTTTCTGGGGGTTTTCTTTGGTTTTTTTTTTGTTGTTGTTGTTGTTGTTGATTTTCTCACCCAGTTATACAGCTTTTTACGCTTTCTCTTCTGTGGAGGCATGAAAGACAGCTCTCAACCGAGCATTTTTGTTAGCAAGGATTTCAAAATGGTAAGATGACCCCCCTCTGTGTTTTTGAAGAGCACAGAATATTACATGAAAGCTTGCCATAGTGGCATTTCAGGAATCACAAAATGTTTTCCTGCTGTGATACCTTGAGTAGTTTGTCTTTATTTGTACTGTTTTTATGTTTCTTTCATTATGGATGCTATTTATCCTTTCTGCGATGCTTAGTGGCCCAGTGCAGTACTGATTATTTGCTTGAAATGCAATCAAAATATGTATTATTTGTCAATAAATAATAAACACCCATTAAGGTGTTTAAAGGACACTAAACACCCATTAAGTCAGGATTTTGTCAGTGGTGTGAGACAAGTTTCAGCCATCCAAGGGAAAAGAAAATGCCCCTTTTAAAATAATTTTTTGCGTGCTCTAAAATAATTTTTTTCCTCCATGACCCTCAACTTAATGGTACTCTTGAGTTGCAAAATCCTTTATCAACATTAAATAAGGGTTAGTTTGTTTACCCATTTGTTAGGTGTTATTAAAACAAACTCTGTAGGTATATAAACTTGGACCAAGGAACTGATTTGAATGTGAATAAATATAAACCCCTAGCAGGAAGAGACAGCCAAAGCTCTGACCTCTAATTTCTGACTCTAATCAGTAACCCACATAGCATGGATTGATGAGTGTGGGTATTCTTTAAATACATCCCCTTCCCTGAAAAAAGGGTCTACACTTGGGATGCAAACTCTTATCTTACCTTTACCTCTGAAATGAGAAAAATTTTCAGTTAAAAATAAACACTGGTCAGCTAATCTGCTTCCAGAACTTTCATCCCTCTGAATTCCAGTCCTCTTTGAAGGGCTGACTAAAACCTGGCCACGCGAAGAATATTTCTCTTTTATTTCATTGTTTTGTTTACATTTGAACTAGTTTTCTGCCTTTTCCAATGAGCTGACTTGACTACTAAAGCTGCTGGCATCCCCCAGGACCTGAGAGCAAGGAGCTTGTCTGAACCCTTCGCTTCAGGCTGCTTTGCCACATGAATTTCCACTGTTTATTGGAACTGGGATTAAGAGTGGCTGTGTTTTTGAGTGACAGCAGCTACTGGGGAGCTCTAAAAGCCTTCATTTCACTTATTCCTTTCTTTTCACAGCACTCAGACAGCGCTGTAAAGTTGCAGCACTGTTAAGGCAAACACCGGCACTGCAGAGCGGTGGATTTAAAGCACCCGTCTGCCTTTTGGCACCTCGGCGTTCAGGCTGGGAAAGGCTTTAAACCTCACCCACTGCCTGTGGAATACTTGTGGGGAACAAAAATAAGGTTTTTGGTTGTTCTTCCCGTGGCCAGTTATGTCTGTTCGAGACACTTCACTGCACAATGTCAGCTAATGCTGATATCCCTTCAAGCAGGCAGCGAAACCCCAAACTCTCAGCGGTGCCTTTGGGTCCCTGCAGCATCCAGGGTTTGTTTGGCCACCTGTGTGTTTGTGGCTTTTAAGTGCCTGTCCAGACCCTGAAGTTTCAAGCTAAGCTAAGAATTTACTATGAGCTTTGCGCTTTAAACATTTTTTTTTTTTCACTAAAGTTCTTCTGTTTCTGTTCGACTTCTGCTCATGCAGCGATATAGGTACAGGATAAAGTGGGATATTGGTGTTTTTGGAGGACATTGTTAGAATTAATACAAACCAAAACCCAACAAAATTCCAGGGAAAAAACCACTTTTGCTATACCTTACCTGGAATATCTCCAGCTCTCTTTTTTCCCCACTGGCTGGTTGTGACATTCCCAGAACTAATAAGCCACCCTCTTCTAACCAGAGAAAGGCTCTGGATCTGCCAGAATCACTCCGAGCATCCTGGCTCTATGTGGAATGCCTCCATGCCCTGGAAGGAGTCCAACATCTGCTCTGCAAAACCACAGTGCATAGTTTGGAATGTTATAAATACTTTCTCAAAGATTTACCTTCTCAAATATACCTGTATAAATGTGCAAGACTTAACAGGACTTACTGGCATATAAAGCAAAGTTATTTGGTTTTGACTTTACACTTGATGCCCATTAACATTTTTCTTCAAAAATCATATTTTACAATAATTTATTTAATAGTACTAGGCTCTGCATTTTTTTGTTATAAAATTTAAAGTATTAATAGTGTATTTCAATATAAAGCAATACAGAATAGACATTTCCTCTTGATCCTCCTTATTCCTCTACTTCTCTTTAAAAAAAGAGTTCCTTTGCCTATTTCTTCAGAGCGCCTTCATTTCCCGACTCTCTTCTGCTTTCTAATCCCTAATAAATATATCAATAATACAATTAATAAATACAGATTGGGTTATTCCAGTATTATTTTTTCTTCCTCTATTGAAGAATAAATTCACACATAAATTTAATAATCATAAATTTCTTCCCTAGCAGGAAGAGACGTGGCTGTCTCTGGTTGCATGCATGTGTGCTCACTCTGTTTATTTTCCTTGTTAATATTTGTGAGACAGCTCTTCACAATGCCTTGTGGAAAAGCACATAAAACCATATTATTGGCTATTCTGTTAACTTATTAGTGTAGTCAAATTGTTGGAGGAGGGAACAAATTTTCTTTAAAGAAACCACACTGCTTTGACTGAGCAGCTCTGGCTTTTTATCTCGATGGTGGACTATGCTGTCTTCAATAATTTTTACCAGTTTCCCAATAAAATTTTTATGGTTATTAAAAAGGAATTATTTATTATAGACTGTGGTTAGCTAGCACTTCTCAAATACTGTACACTAAAAGTCTTTGAGCTGACCAAAGTTGTAACTCTGACAAATTTTCTCCAAGTAGACTTCCAACCTCTAGCTATCTTTTCTTTCTCTCTTTTTTTTTTTTTTTCCCAACACAGAAGGAACATGAAGAAAGAAGAGTTTGCTGTGGGGCAAATACTTCAATTGTCACTTGATAAAAACTGATTTTGGTTATTTTAAATTTAACAAAATGAAACATCTGGGATGCCAGCATTTATCTCACGATGCTTCATGAAAAAAAATCTACAAATTAAAAATTTAAAGCAGCTACTAAATTTTAACATGCATTGTTAGCACAGTTTTGAGGGTTTTTTTTAAACTGTTATTTGCTTTCTTTAAACTCCTACAGGATTAGGAGAAGGATATTTTGAAATGCCTGAATTTGCTGCCTCCTAGCTGAGGCTGTACCTGGCTTTAGGAATAAAGCAATAATTGCTCAGACCTTTTCCAGCAGTAGTTATTATAATTATCAATTTATTTGTTTCCAGGCTTTAAAAGTGGCTATTGGAACGGTGCTTCCCAGTTGTTAATTTTAACCACTGGTTAATCAAGACCCAGTGATTCTGTTGCTTGCTCTCCATGGACAGTAAGTTCATTTCCTGGAAGGGTTTTGATGATCTGTTAGCAGATAACACAGCTAACAGATCATCAGTTTTTCAGTTTTCACCCAGGAGAAAATGTGGCATAAGTGCAAATGGCTCTGGTTCTTTTTCGTCTTTTCAGTAACTTCTGATTACATCAGAGTCTGTGGGAAAATTATGTACAAATATGACTGGAAAAAAAGTCTAATTTTTAAGAGAAAAGTAGTATCTTGCCAAGGACAAATTACTAATTTTTTTTTTCACTATCCTGTCCAATATCTGACACTTTTTATATTTTTGTGATTTATCTTAAGCTAGATTGTCTTGCAGAATTTGTTCAAAACCCCTTGCATTAACTGTTAACCTGGGGATCTGTAGGGATACACAAGGGAGTTCATTATTCACATGACTGTGTATGAACTAATTTTTTTTTTTTCTTTGCAGGTCTTGCTCTACTCTCTTGAAAATAATCACTGGTTAAAACTCCTCAGTGCTACGCAAAAGCCTGAAATTGTAGCTATAGATTTGAGATGTTGTCAAATTGCCTAGCTGTTGAGATGAAGGGGGTTAGTTTAGTTTAGCCTTTCAAATGTGCATGTCAATGGAGGTTATGTCTTGGCAAAATAGGAAACCATAGATATTTATCTTTTGGCCAAGAGTTGGCCACAATGCAGCTGATATAGACAGTGACACAGCAGATCTTTCCCATCAGTAAACCACAAACCTTAGTCTTCCTCTGTAGGACCACACTTTTCCAGTCTAAAGAGAAAATCATGTCATTCTGCCAGTGTTTGTCACCCAGCATCCATCCAGCCTGCACTATGACTGAGCCAGAGGAAGGCATGAGCATTGTCTTTTGGAGTTCTGACCACTTTCCTTAAAATATCTGCTTTTAACCTTAGCTACAGTAGATTATAGTCTACATTTAATTAGTTTGGCTGCATGTTATTCCGTACACCTATTAAGCACACTGTTCACAATGCAGTGTAACCTTCTTGTAATTACTTCTTATGCCTTGCTGATGTGTTCTTTATCCAAGAAAGAAGAAATTTCTCTTACTTTTTCCTTTGCTCTAGAAGTACAAATTACTTATGTTCATAAGCAAAAGCAGGGTGAGTGAAAATCAGTAATTACATGTTGAGAACTGAATTTTGGTGTCAGTACTACTACAGTGGGCCTCTGATAAGGGATTCAGTGTTCCTAAATGACTGCAACAACAACAAAAATATAACCCACAAACCCTTTGCTCCTCTGCAGGGTGTTTAAAGCATTTTGTGTTAGTAAAGCCTGCTGTTTTGAATGAGTTTCATATCAAGACCAGAAAAAATGTGACCTGGCTTTATTAGTTTTGCAGCAAGTCAGACTTTGGGAGTGTTAGTGTTACCTTCTTTGTGCCTTGGAAAAGGCTATCTTGACCTATTTCAGAAGATTGTTATAACTACAGATGTGTTACTGTCTGTAAATAAATTTGAGACCTTGTAGGAACGCTTTTAGAAGCCTGAGTTTTTCCCAACTGATGTTTTGACCATTTTCCCATTTATTATTCATTGCCAGAACTTCTCCTCTTCTTTGGGGAATTTATTTTCACTGCTGGATCTACCAATCTTTTCTTTCCCCCGGCCCCCTTAAAGAGCTGGACAAAGTAAGAAATTTTAAACCTTTTAGCTGCTGAAGTATCTTCTTGGAAATGAAACTTTGAAAAGTGTGTTACTGCTTGGATTAAGAAGGGCTGCATTGTTGGTTAGAGAGCTGCCACGAATGCTGTGTGGATGCATCTCATAGCAAACAATGGCTACTGGGAAGGAAATTAACAGTGACCCATTGATTTCTTACTACACTTCTGAACTGTTTGTCTGTTCTCAGCTTCTAAATAGTGAATCAAGTCTTGATCTCATGGAATAATCGCTGGTATGCAGCAGCACATCTTGTGGTTAGGGCAATAGAGGGGACTTGGGAAGAACTGTGTTCCTATTACTTGTTCAGCCACTGAACTACTCTATGGCATCAGAAAAACCCTTTCACTTCTTTCTGTTCACTTCCTTTATCCCTTTTTGGTTTTTTTTTTTTTTTGGTTAGATTTTGTGGCCATTTTTCTAGGGACACTTTATCTCTGTTCTCTTTTGCCAAGCTCAGCACAAGGCCTGCCTGGACAGAGTGGTCACATCTGTGTCTCCATCCCCTGTGTCCATTACTGTAGGAAAAGCAGGCTAATAGGTTTATGATATTCTATTGGTTGTACTGTAGAGGAATAGGAGGCAAAAATTATATGCTCTTTTAACTATTTTTGGGTTAATTCCTTGGCTTGGCAGATGTTGCTGAGTAATTTCATGGTGTTTAAAAAACAAAATTTGTGGTGAAGAGCACAAAAAGGTCAAAAGTTCTCCTTGGGGAAAAAAAAAAAAAACCAAAAACCAAATAAAAATCAATACCCAAACCAAAAAAATAGAAGAGTCAAGGTTGGAAATAGTAACTAGAAAAATGTGGTGAGCAAAAGAAAAAGAGAATGCTATATATTGTACTCAGAAAACACAAATGTAAGAGTTTTGGTAGTCAAATATAGGTATTTGGGAGGTGGCTATCAGCAATATGTGTCTTTCTTGTCTCTTACTTGTCTCTTCAGTTTCTTAGAGAAGAGATTTTAAACCTGTAAAGAGGTTTCATGATGGAACTCTGCCTAGTTCCAATCTCAAATGCACACTTTTAATGATTCCCTTTATTTTGCTCTGTGTCTATAGTAGGTAGCTTTGTGCAGGCACAGCAGATCTGCTGATCAAGGTTTCAGTAGTGAGTTTCCTCAGGAAGGTTTTCTGGTGTGTGATTTATTCCCATTCAACGTACTCAATTTTTCTTGGAATGGAATAGGAAGAAAAATCCCTGTTCTATCACTGCCAGCTGTCTACAACCAGACTTATCTACTGAGTAACTACTCAGCCCTACACGAACAGGGCTCACTTCTCTTGAGCTTGCATTTTAGCACTGGGTTTAACAGCTTTGTTGTGTGTGCTCATATTTCTTCTCTTCTACTGCTGTGAAGCAGCAACCTTGTTAAAAATACAGTTGATGTTAGGAGATACCTCAGTGGATAGCAGGAGTTTGTGTAAAAAATGGAATAAGAGCCTTCACCTCAAAATGATTTGAAGAAGGTCTAACTTCACAGAATTTAAAGCTGGAAAAGGCTGTGGAAATGTTTGTTCTGAACAACCCTAGTAAGCAAGATAGTAAATTTTGCCAAGTATTGTATAATCTTTCTAGTATCTTTGGCTAAAAATATCCTCTTGATCACCTTCTTGATCTGAAAAACACTCTTGCAACAGAAGAGGCATCAGCTCCAGTGCTTAATCGCTCTCCAAATTAAAACTGTCCTCAGCTGCTAGTTATCAGATTTTTGGGTGGGGTTTAGGTTTTTTCTGCTGACACTGTGCCACACTCTAGGCCAATAGGTTTGGGTTATTTTAATTACATGGTGCTTTATTTCTCTGGAGGTTCTTTTGTTCCATAACCATATTGCCTTTTCATTTTAGTATACTAAATTGTTTGAGGCCCTTTATTACCAAGTAAAAAGTTAACTCTAGATTATTGTTTTTAAAATTTTGAAGTGTTTCCTTCCTGCTACCCTGCTCTCCAAACTACATCTGGTCTTATTAAAATGTGGATGTCATCTGTACACAGTATTCTAGTTCTGATACCATATATAGAGATAAATCACTTTCCTGCTAAAAATCAACACATCTGCTTTTGTTTGTATATCTAAAAAACTGGATTGCCTGGAGCACATGAAAAGATCATGCTGGTTCCAAACTCCTTTTAATATGAATTGCAACTGCATTGCTTGCTTTTGGATATCATATCTTTTGTACCTTTTTTGGACTTACAGGAATGTGGCTTTTTTCTACTGGTAAATAAGGGAATTTTATCATCTGCCTTCTCAAAAAGAGCTCAAAGTAGAACTTGAAGTCTCTAGAATCAGAATCCTTTAATGACTTCTGTTATGACTTCTTTCTCTTTCCTGTTTCCCTGTACCTGTTCTCCCAAAGCTGAGGCCAGACCTTTTCCGTGTTACCAGTTTAAGGCCAGGTAATAATAACCTGTGGAATTCCACACCTGCAGGAAGGTGAATGAAACTCCAGGCAGGTGAATGATGCACTGCAGAACATGCAGTTGTTATCTTTTGACACTGTTATGTTGATAACAGTTGTTAGGTTTATAACAGTTGTTAGGTTTATAACATTGTCATGTTTATAAAAGTTGAATTGAGGCAACCCTTAGAGTATAAATTGACCAAAACTGGACATACATGGGTAACAGGACTTGAGTTGAGGTTGAAGCCAGCAGTTGGAAAAGAGCAGCAAAAGGCCCCCAGGGTAGAGGAGTGATATCCTACCCCTTAGGGGAAGATCCTATCAAAAATATTCTCACTTTTCAAGGTGCTTCCCCCTCACCCTACCTACTCCATTCCTCTCTCTGCCTTTGGTGTATATTACTTTTCATGGCAATTTAGCTCATGGGCAGTATCATTAGTAGCTTGGTTCTTGCTCATGCTTTGAGGTGGCCTCAGTGTTCCCTGTTTCTTCAATAAGACATTTTGACAATCTTCTGTTTGAAAGAAGAAAATGAGCTAGACTTTTCCAAACCTGACTGTTGTTCTGTAGGTTTCCATTGGAAAAGTTCATCTTTGCAATAGATGCAATTAAGCTGCTAAAACCATACAAGCAAGGGCCCAGATATCTAGTGATTAATTTAAATGTTTGAATATAGAATAATGGAGACTGATTTTTTTATTCTGCTTTTTTAAAAATTTAGTTTACTCGCTCCAGAAATTCCATTTTAAAGGTTGAAAGAAACCTTTCAAGGAATGTCTTTTCAAGCAATGAACTAGAAAGTGCTGGCTCATAGAGCAGTGCACAAATGTAGAATTTGATAGATGTTTTAGTCAGGATAACATCTAGATACTACAGAGCTTCCTTAAAGGAGAACTGGAGTTTTAAAGCTGCATTTTTTCAAGCCTTCTGATTCTTTTGCTATAATATTTGATACCCCTTACACACAGACTGCAATTATGTGATGTATATGAAAAAAAAAACCTACAAAGCAGAAGTTGTCAGGCAGAACCTGCTGCAACAGCACTCACTGCCACAGGGAAGCTCTGGAGGTCTCTCCTGAGGTACATCCTAGCAGCCCTGGTGAGGTGATTTTCAGGAAAAACCCCAGTGAGAGACTAGCTCAGGCTTCTCTAAGATGAGCAGATATCCATAGAAACAGGGCTTTGCCTAGCTCTTACAACTCTTGGTTCTTAATGAGTTACCAGAGGTGAATTGTTTGATATTTGTGGGGTATTTAACTGCTTGGGACAGGAATACTGGAAAATGTAATGCAAGGGGAAAACGTGCCACCACAGCTGTGCAAACAATGCTAAGATGTTCTTCATACCCTCCCCTCACTCACTGATTTGTGTCCTCCTTCTCCCCTCACATTGTCTGAGTTTGACATACTTGATGTGCAAAAAATAGATGCACCCTCATGTGGGTTATTATGGGCATAAGTTATTAAAGATTGTTTAAAGAGCACACTGAGAGTCATTCTGTTACAGCCCCTGGGGCATCAGCAGTGGTTTGAGTGTCCAAGAGGATTCCAAACTATGATGAGCACGACACATACCAGTAGGTGTATCTTCAACAGAGGAATTGCCATGGGGCTATTTTTAGTGTAGCTATCAGATGTCTTAGGGTGGAAAATTGTAGAGCTCTCTTCCAAAAGATTCTACAAAGTCAGACAGGATGACCACAAAAATATAAGTAGATTTTTAAGATCGTAGCAAGCGTGAATATGTTCTCAAAAAGATGAAGGGGAATTTTTCCTAGTTGTGCAGGAGAAGGAGGAACATGGCTTCCTAAAATTGTAGTAAATCATGGATTCTTTAAAATTGTTTCACAGGTTGTTTCTTTTTCTCATGCTCCACAGGGTCAGGTCCTAGTATCTTCCTAATTTACACCTGTGTCATGTAATCCCCTACCTATTTTAAGCCTTGGCTGTACAGACTGAGCTGGTACATTACTGCCACGTAGAGTTTAGTGCCAGCTACTGAAAGCTTTTTATTGAAATTTATACAGCCTGTGGTAATCAAGAGATCCTTACACAGAACTGCTATCTGCAAATAAACCAGTGCCACTTTTTCTTCTTATTTTACATATGCACCTTCCAAACAATAAAGCAGGATACCATTAGTCATGTGCAGCTAACACTAAAATTATAACTCAAATTGCAGGTATATATGGTAAGAACCATGGAATGTAGAATGCATGTGCATATACAAATGCAAAGGCACACACTCTGTGTAGCTACACTGAATTGCATACTACTCAAGAAGTATCTGCTAAAGATTGTAATGAGAGAAGTAACTATGCTGCAAAGCATGACATGTGGCTCCACGATCTTAATTTTAGTAATATCTAATCTCTCTGTGGCAGTAATGCAGCAGCTCAGTTTCCACAGTCAGGTGTAACTTCTTGTTAAAATCAGACCTGATTACATGAGAACAGAAAAAACCCTGAAGATATTCCTTTAAAATGTGAGAATGCTTGCTGGAATGAAGAAAAATCAGTTTATTTGAGGACAGAAGTTAAAGTCTCTTGCTTCACCAGCACTAGGTCACTGATTGTATTTTCTGGAAATATGCTGGTGGAGATTTTCTGAGGTTTTTCTACTTATCTTGGATATGGAGGAAAAAAGTTGGGTTTGCTTTTGAAGTCATAATCATAACAATTGAGTGGCTGCAAGACTGTAGTCCTCCATTGGAGTTTTAATTGCTTAGCCTTATCCTTTTTATGCAACAATTGATACAAACTTTATTCCAACCCAGGAAATGATTGAGGAAAGCTCAGATGTTGGTGAATGTCAGCAAAATGTTACCTGAAAATGTCTGTAGACTGATGAGACTGCATCATACTTCAGTAAAGTGTGGGACTGTTTCCTGCTGTTTGCAGATGGTGATCCACAAGGGTCCTTGCAGGTTAGATGTTACATGTTTTACTATTCATAGTATTAAGAGGAGTTATAGGACTGTAACTGTTTTATTGTCTCTGTGGCCCTCTCTGAAAATCAACTTTTTGATAGTAATGTGATCTCCCCATTTCCTGTGCCAAATCTTTTACTGTGCTCCCCAGCTGGAATTTCTGCTCTCTCCTGTTTCAGGGTGTTCACATACAGTGACTGTTGATATTTGCAAGTTTGCCTTTCCCTACCCTAAAGATTTTGTTGATAAAACGTTAGCACTTCTCTGTCGTTTTATTTTCTTCCTTGTCCTTTGGCAGCTTTCCACAGCTTTTGGCAGCCCCAGCTCTTTGTCCAAGCTATCCAGCAGGAGATATTCTCATTCTGGGTACATTTCTCAGAAAGGACAACTTTTGTTGCCTCTCACAGAAGCCTCATAGAAATCCACACAATGTTTCCTTTTCAACCAACAACCTACATAAATCTGTAGGTTCTAAAGGAATCTTCCTGCAATCAAACTGTAGCAGAGGTGAAAGTCATCTCTTTCACCTTACCCTTGACCTTTCATTATACACCACGTTAAGCAGTTAATTATCAGTTTAGTGCAATTACACTGGGGACTGAAATTTTTAATTCTTTTTTCTGCCAGAAGTGCTGTGCCCTAGTCTTGAGCTGCAGACATTAGATGGCCTGTTGAATGGAAATCTCAGTGCTTGTGGAATTATTACTTATATAAAGTGGCTTTTGTACTTAAGCAGTAATAGGATCAGTAGCTGTGTCAATTTAAATGATAATTTATTAAGGACAGGATTAGTAAGAGTTCACTTGCCTTTGGGAGTAGAGTTAGAACCTTGCTCAAAATCCCATCTAAATCTTCTGTGCTTCCCTTTAGCCTGTCCTTGTTTCATTGTGTTCAGCTGATCATTCAGCAGAACTTAAAATTAGGCACTGAATTAGAGGTTTTATTTTTATTTTTCTTAAGCTGGTAGTGCTTTCTAGTTCCTTGCAACTTTCAAGCTGTCCTGCAGGCACAAATGCATTGCAGTCATAGTAGCAGCTGCTATTTTGTCTTTTTTTAAGCAGGCATTCTCTGCCACTCTATTCCTATCCCTCTGCATATTCAGTTTCCAAGCAAGAGGCTGTTAAAGGGTTTTCTTGTGGGGAGAGTTCCCCTACTTCAGTGGGCCCTTCCTGACTAGAAATCCAAGTGGATTTTGAATGCAAACTTTCTTCAAACACATCAGGCACTGTTTTGTGGAATATTCTGAAGAAATTCTCTTACCGATGTAATTCAGCTTAGGTTTTTTTGTGATTTGCTCATGTCAATCTCTTAGTAGCTAATATGAATACTAGATTATTTTAAAAATAAATCATATATACATATATATATATATGAAGGCGATTAATTGTTAATAACTTGTATCTGGTAAAGTGGCTGAACTACTAAAACCTTCCCCCTACGTTTCCCCAAATCCTAGAAAAAGGATTTTAAAAATGAAGTTGCTCAGTTCTATTTCTGGCCACAGAGGCAGAAGTGAGAGTCTAATTTGACACAGATGCTAAGTAAACTGTTTCTTAAGTTTCCACTATTAGGACTGTAGAGTTTCAATTGATAAGCTTCAAACAAATTTTAAAAGCCTAGAGTATAAGAAATTTTGAGTTGAACTCAGGGTTAGAAGCAATAGATTTCAAATGCAAGGCACAGTGGGAGATAACACTGAACAAATGCTTACTTTTTTTTTTTTTTTTTACTCTCATGTACATAGATAAACTACTGCTTTAAATACATTCATTGAAAGTACATTATGAGCCTACTGTAAAAGAAAATAGGAGCAGCATATTAGTAAAATATTTATATAACACTAGATTTAGAGAAACTGTAAATGTTAGAATGGGCTGAGAAATGACTGTGGAAATGTGATCTCTGAATAAGAAATAAACAAAATTGCTTTGCCATAGATCATGCATCTTACATGGCGTCATTATTTTATGGAAGGATAGTTAGAAACTAAAAAAATATGGGAGGGTGGCAATAAATCCATAGCACACACAGGTTTATTCAACGCTCTGGCAAGGAAATACAGGTGATGCAAACTTGGGGTTGTAGGTGCAGAAGGTAGTGATCAAAATTGATAGTCAGTACCCAGTTATTGCATTTGGAAAATATGTGCAGAGCTAGTACTTCATATAGTATATTAGTAGAGCCATGAATAGAGAAGGTAATTTTTTTCCAACCCCCAAAGGACTGAAGGCCCCCTACAGAGAATTCAAGGTAAATGCCAGCAAATACTTGGTGAACTCAAATATTGGAGAATGAAGTGAGTAATTAAACAATGGCATAACAGGAACTACCAGGTTGTAGTCAGAAAAGGGAAATTCCTCTACTCTGTTGATGGTGAACACTATGACACTGCAAAGATGAAGGCAGTGGAATTTTTTTTTTCACATATAGAGTAGTTTGGCTGGAGCATGCATAAATGCACAGTTGAGATCAGATTTGTTTAGGTATGGAATACAACTAGATGAATCAATTGTATGTGTTCCCCATTTTCAACATCTATAATTTCACTCCTTCAAAAACATTTCATTATAGGAAAATAGAAATCTCTCCTTTGATATACTTTTTCAGAGTACTCCAGGAAAGTCACCATGCTGAGCTGTCGAAGTCCTGGATAAAACCCTTCCTTGTGTGCAATAGCAGGCCATGACACAGGCTGCAATGGTAATTAGGTTTTATAGCATGTGTATCTTTGCCTTTTTACAATCTATTGCCAGACTGTACTATTTTAAGAGGTGAACATGTGCCTGTTGAGGCTTGATCTGAGCTCACTAGCTTGCACGCTACCAACAGCTGACAGAAGGGAGAATTCAGCTGCAGTCTTGTACTGAATTTCATGCAAGCAGCCCCTGCACACTGTTTATGGATCTGCCTCCACAGATCTCACTGAGGGATTCAAGCAGCCATCAGATTGTTCTCTATATCTGTTTTTCACTCTGTGTGAAGTGAGATGGTCCATCTTTGTAGCTGGAACAGGCTGCTGGCTTACAGGGGAAATGCTGTGTTGCCGGGATCCTTGGAAATACCAGAAAGGAATTGTGATGTTTCTATGTATTTTCCTAAATTCTTTCTTTGAGCTGTTTTCCCAAATGTTAAGTTTAGATACCAATATCCTGCAGGACAATGCACTGTTTCTGGATCATCTTTGATTGCAGGGGCAGGCAAGCCAGGCTCCCCCAAGGCAGAGCTTCCTTTGGGGTGATAATAATGCAGAAATCACCAGAGGAGGGAGGACACAGCAGCCTCCATCCCACTCCTGGTATGCCTGGGATTCCCTGCTGGCTGAAGCTCCCAAAAACGAAGGCTGCCTTGATCCCCTCCTGCTGTTCTGTCCCACGTACTGCAAGCATTTTCTCACAAGAAAGTTTTGTGAACTAGGAATAACAGTCCCAATTCTGAGGACTGTCAGATTCTATCAATTCTATCAAAAGTCCTCCTTTTTTTTTTTTTCCTGTATGGAGGATGGCATTATTTCAAGATCATAGCAGAACAAACCTGATCATTTCAGACAATTTCTTTCTTATCTTTGAGATGATCCAAAGATGCTCCGTGGCCAGATAGCAAATAGAAATGTGCATGAGGGATGCTGTGTTCTGGTTTGAACTGTGTTTCCAGCAGTCTTGGAAAAAGTGAGATCTGTGCCAATTCTTCAGGTATAATTCCAGTGATACTTAGCTGATATAAACCATCTTAAAATTACAGCACTCTCTTCAGTTTTGTAGATCATCACCAGGACTTTGACATGGATGTCTATATTGCATCTCCAGTTGAACTGGTTAAGAAAACACCAAAACTGTGTTTCTTGCTAGTCATTTCCTTTACATTTCCCTTTGTAATTTCCATGCTTTTACTATTGCCATCACTTTAAAAAGATCCTTTTACCGTACAACATATTAACAGAAAACTCTTGCAGATGTTAGTTCCTTTGAAAAGACTAAATGTATCTTCAATACAGCATAGTTACTGTAAATCACTTGACATGGTTCAACCCCTAAATAACTTGGAACTTTCAGAAAACTGTTTGGGGTAAAAAGGAGCTGTTTTAAGCATAGGTGAAGCAGTGAAAGAGGAATAGTGATGCCAGTTTTTATCAGCTGGTTCAGGAACTGATTATCTCTGGGTTCATTAGAAAGGGTGTATCTGTTCTGTCTCAGGTAACTTCACCTTTCCAGACTTGACAAGTGTTAATGCAACTACTGTGACACATGAAAACTGACTTGCCTGGACAAATGGACAATGGACAAAAGACAAAACATAAATGCTATATTTGATTACTTTACACTCAGGGATTTGAAAACCCCAGTTAAACCCTGAGGTGATTGCTCCTTGAATTCAATATCTTTGAGCCGTGGGCTTGAATTCAGGTTCTGAAGGACTCGGTAGAAAGATGGGAAAGGTTTCAGTCAAGAGTTCTTTCCTTTGTACCATCTTACTCTTGCAGTTGTACAGTAGTAACTCTGCTCAGAATTCTTGTACATGCAGCTTGTGTCTTTGAAAAAGCTTACTGTGTTGTCGTGTGCAAAACAGGAAACGTGTCATGGTATGATCCTCAGAGGCAAACTCTCCTGACCTTGTGGAAAACACATCCAGCCTAAGCTCACACTGAAATGGAAACACACAAGATAACCACAGAAGTTAAAAAATATCCTCATCTGCATTGTGTTGCTTTAACATGGAGAGTGTCTACGTGAGCAGCTGAGCAATGAATAACACAGCCTGCAAGCTGATGCCACTGTGAAACTCTCTTCATGTTGTTTTTCTTCTTCCTAGAAGCAATATTGTACCCTAGCTTGTTTTCATTTTGCAAGCAAAGTGGTATTTTGGAGTGAATGGCATACTTTCAGATTTACACACACTTAGATATTGTTACTGTCCCCAAAAAGTAAGAAAAATGTAAATACCAAGGAGAGAGAGATGATTCTTAGCAGGCAACAGCTAGATCATTATTAAAAACTGAGAAGAGACTTGGTTGAGAACAGATATTTCAGTCCAGAAATTCTCTTTTCTGGACCAGTCCAGTTCTCTGCTCTATGTAGTTTTGCATGTGTCAGGGAAAACTCTTACCCTGCACAGGTACAATAATAGGACCCAAACCCTGTTCTGAGCAATATTTGAATTAGAATTAGGGGAGGAACATACTATTTGAAACCCAAAAAGCTACAGTCTAATTTTCATAGAAGCTAAAGGCTGTAGTAATTATTTTTGAAGGGTCTGGGAATAGGTTTAAAATTGGAAACCCAGTAAACTGTTGCAGTTTTATATATTCCAAGTACAAAGCCTACTACATAAAAATGTATCACATATTTATGGACAGACCAGTATTAATATCTTTAAAATTTTGGTTATTGTAGTAGCATGTGTCTTCACCTACTGGTTGAAACAATATTACTTTAGCAGTCTTTCTGTTAAATACAAAGCTGAAGTTATTCAGTGCAACATAAACATTTAGCTCTACAGTTTAGTCTGTAAACACTTACAAGGTTGGAATGTTTATCTAAAATGGCCAGACGTCCAAAACTTGCAAAGCTGATCTGTTTGCAGTGTTAACAAGAAGTAGAAAACAAAGAACTTTACCCATCTGAAAATGAAGAAGAAAAAAAATCTCAGTTTTACTCCCATCAATTGTTAGGCTCAATTTTATTGCAGTTCTGAGTTTTCTCGGCACTGGTTTACCTATCCTGAACTCATTTTAGAAGATAATTGGTTGAGGTTAGGACTGCTGCTGGAATCTCAGTGTAAATCCAAGTCCCAGTAAAAGGACAAAAGGGGATGGAACAGATGCAGGTAACACTGGTTTTGTATTTTTATTTTTCTAAAACACTCACTGGGATATATCAAGCTGAAAAAACCCAGAGGTTTAGGAGTTGCTTCATGAGTACTTCATACTTGTTGACTACCATAAAAATGGCAATTTCTGTGAGAAGGAAGGAGCTACTGTCGCACAGATGTGATTGTAATCTCATATTTTTGTCCTTATGCTACTGCTAGTAAATCACCATACCTGATTGCTGCTCAGTTCTTGGTTTGGTGACTTAATCTTTCATGAAACTAGCCCTGGCAATACATTGTAGTTGTAAAGTGTTTACTTTGATGTAATAAATATAATGTTATTTCTGCTTCCCGCCCCCCACCCCCCTTTAAATGCACTAAAATGCTGTGTCCAAACTAATCTGGAACATGATTCATGTCATTATCAGATCAGCTGTTGAAATCCTTTCATCAAGTAATAAGGGAAACGGCCACTTCAAGTAAGGGCTAAGCAGCAGAAACCATAATTGATCCAAACAGTGGCTATAAAATACTAAATGAACATTTTCATAGTTCACAAGGAAGTTTGATTTATTCAGTGATGAAAAAGCAAGTGAAGTTCTAAAGGTCTTATTGTATACTAGTTAGTTCAGCTAGGATTAAAATTACATGATCCTTTAAGGAAATCACAATATAGAAGAAAGTCTTGAGTGGGGGGGGTGTGTTTGGGCTTTTTTGGTGTTTGTGGAGTTTTTTAAAATTATGTTGTTTCCTCCAAACCACAGCCTGAATAGTTGCTGTTTGACAAGCTGTGACTACAACAACAGGAAAGAACTCAGAGAAGTTTTACAGTAAACTTTGATTTGCAGACATAGGGGAACTGTATGTTCATCTGGCATAATTCTTTTCAATATATTTAAGAGTAACTACTCTCATAGATATTTCATAGCTCTGCCCATAGATGCAGAGCTGAAAAAATTTACTAATTGTTGTAATAACACAAACGGCCACTTGAATCCTCCAGTGCACTTCTAGTGATTGGATGTTTGATATCTCCTCGTGTTTTGATTTGCTAAACACCCCGAGGTGACTCTGTTTTGCAAACCTTTTCCATCCTTGCTGTTAGTGCCATGATAGCTGCTCAGCAGGGACACCTTCACTTCGACAAAGCTTTGGTAGACAGTAAGAGGACTCCCTCTGTTGGCAAATCTATGGGTAACTGGGAGATAAATAAGAATTACTGTGCGCCTGTCTCTTCCTGGGATACTTTAATTTGGGAAATCTCAGCAATTTGGTTAATGAGGTTGTGCTTGAACAAACAAACAAAACTAACTAGCCACAATCTGCAGCTGAACTGTAAACTCAGACACTTGCATAATTCTATAGAATTAGACCATAAATGGTCTATTTACATCTGAGCATTGTTGTTAAATCTTTTCTGTTACAACACTTTTGTGTTCTCTGCTGTATAAGCAAATTAAAATTGAAGGAAGCAGGAATATCAGTGGCTCATGTTTATGGGTGTTAAGTATTTCTGAGGTGAAATAGCACAACTATTTTAAGAAAAGAAAAAATGCCTTTCCATATTTCTAGGAGAGGGCTCTGACTCATCATGGAATGTATTAAAATAGACTGAAGTTCTGAATCTTAAATGTTAGCACCGAGCTGTCATTCCTTTGTGCTTTGAGCCAGCTCAGATAATAGGCTTTGCTGATGGCAGCTGCTTTGTAGAAAATAACAATTTCTTGCCTTTTTTTTTTTTTTTTTCTTTGCTTCTAAATATGAAAATGAAAGTTCTAGTTCAGGACGCAATGAGACTTCCTTACTTAAAATTTCAATCAAAGGTGGTTTGCAGGGTTCAAAATAAGGATAAGGGGTATGAAACAAAACAAAACAAAAGGCATTTGAAGCCAACTGTAATCACCTAGGACTGACTGAGCTGGAGAGAGACGAAAAGAGAATTCCTTGGCAAGGGTGGATGAGCATGGCAGTGGAGCCTGTGTTTTGCAGAGGTGCAGGGAATGCAGGCTGTTGGGGTGCTGGGTGCAGGGGTCCTGTGGGAGCCAAGGCTGCACCCTGTGCACTCCCACACCACCAGGAGACTCTCACTCCCTGCAGTTGGAAGGTCAGCAAAAAGAAGTATGTGCTGATTCAAAGGATCAGCTAGGTGGGCAATACTTGTTGGAAAATGCTTAGTCAGATGTGAATTCACCTTCTTCCTTTTACACAAATGCTGCCTCTTTGCTGTCAATACCAAGAACACAAATCTGACTCTATTCAGTTTTAGTTAAATACAGCATTGTCCAGCTCTCTCAGGGTCTGATCCCTAGTCTGTGGTTACCTGCAAGCAAGCCTGGGCTGGGACACCTATGAAAGGCAACCATTCAGTGCTTGCTTTTCTTAATAGTTCCAAAATATTTTGAGCAATCTTGCTTAAAAGGTCATCTGTGCTAAAGATGGCTTGAATGACATGGTTTTCCTTAAATGTGGGAAAGGCTCCTGGTGAGTCAGGGCTGAGTCATGGGAAGATTATGCTTCTTCTCTATAGGAGACCTGGTTTATTATGGTCCAAAAGTTATGTCCCAAAGAACTGTTTTGCCACAGCAGGATGCTGCTGCAGCTGGAGGCATGGACTGACCCATATCATTAGTGAGGTGAAGAAGCCCCTCAGAGCTTGCTGTGCACAGATGGCCCACAGGCATTAATGACCAGAACCTCTGAAAAGATACACTTTTAACTACAGTTTGAACTCTGGTTTTTGTAGTCTTGAGAATTTTTTATTAGTCCTTTTAATTCTGACTAATTGTTACAAAGAAGTGCTGTACATGTAGGATATTTATTTTTATGTAGTCCTCTTGGTTTTTATCATCACACTGAGGATTGATTAATGATATTTATTTCCAGTGTTAAGGAAGGGAATTTGAAGAATGAACAGGCTAAAGTCACATACTAGGCCCATAGTGAGCTAAAATTACCCAGACCTTTATGTTTACTGAGTATTTTCAGCTCCATGATAGTTTTGACATAATTCATACGCATGCAAGCTATAGGCACTCCTTTCTTCACAGGATTACCACACAGATATGAAAGAGGGCCATATAGCAGATGAAAGAAAAGAAGAATAGTTCAATATGGTGTATTCTGACACAGGATGTAAAGGTAAGGAGAGCAGAACAGAAGATACAGGAGAGGGTTCAGTTCTAGTGAATAGGACAGTAAAGGTAAAAACTCGTGGGTTCATGACCTGATAGGAGGAGCTAAAAGGTGTCAAAGCCAGAATCAAGGCTAAATGGAGCTTTGTGAGGGACTCAAGACCCCACCTTTTTCTATTAGGAGTACAACAGAAGCATTGCTGTGAGACAGAAGTATGAACAGTTACATCAGAGAATTGAGATATTTCTTTCCCAAATCCTTTCCTATACTTTATGGTGTAGTGGGCACACCTGCTCTGAGTCCGTGGCACACCATTTGTTGGCATCACCAGAAAACAGGCTTGGCTGTGCAAACCCTGAGAAATTATGCTAAGCTATATCTCGTCACCTAAAGAATTTGGATCTTAGTGGGAGTTAATAGGACCAGCCTGAGCTGACACCAGACATATCTAAAACTATGGCTGCCACGAGAGAGGAGTTTAACTGCAAGCCAATCACTTGACACTACAGATACCTGCAGCCTCAGAGCCTGAGCTCTCCTGCACGGCAGTGGCTGCACAGTGGTGATCTAGCCTTGAGCAGGGGTGCCTCCTCAATGTCAAGAGATCCCTTGCACCTGGGATCTACAGCAAGGTAAGTGACATTTTATGTTAAATCTAAACACACAAGCTAGGTTAATTATTAGAAGTGTGGTAAGTAGTAGAGTGTTTGACCACCTTGTTGTCATTGTTTAGTAACTGTTTAATCATCATCATTAAATCACTCTTTAGTAAAACTTCTTGGTTAACCCTACAATAATGACTTCTCTTAATAGCTTGGAAACTCTTTGATACTGTTGAATGCCCGAGTTGCTTCGTTCTCTGCTTCCTGGAGGAGAAAAAAATAGGTAGGTAGGTATTTGTATTTACATCATATGAAGTTCCACCCAGAAACTTTGTGGTCATTTACAATGATGAAGCAATCAGTTCAGAATGGTATTACAAATTGCCACAGCTGACACACAGGGATAAATGGCTCATCCAGAATGCATTCAGATGGGGTTCCCAGTCAACAAACTGAATTGCATTCAGCATAGCTTAAAAATACTAGCAGATATTTATCTATTTCCCCATACTGGGAGCTTAAACTCTGCAGGTGTAAGTGAAGTGTGTGCGTGCCAGGGCCAGCTCAGTCTGCCTCTGTGAGTTCCTCTTCCTGTTGGCTGACTCTGTTACTTAGAATTAAATGTTGATTGGAGTTCAGAATTCAATTTTAGACAAGACACAATGCAAAGTAAAAAATCTAAAGAAATGGTAGAAAATCTGATCCGTAAAGGGGTGAACTAGTGACTTCTAAGAGTGCGTGTTGCAAAGTGTCAGCCCACCAAAGTCAGCCAGGCTATGCCCACCAAGCAGGAAAACTCAGAGCTATCCAATTGTAACGCTTCAAGAGTTTAATGAGAAGTTTCTGTTAATATAAAATGGAAACTAAAGCACTTCCATCTGGTACTCTTGATGAAAATGTTTATTTCAAGGCTATATTCTGCTGCATGTGAAGGGTAATGGTTTACATACAAATGCATGCTAAACACTCTAATTCACTCTTAACTTAATTTGAATGACTTTAGTAACAATGGAAGATGCTCAGATTGACAGCCACACACATCAAAGCTCACAGCATGATGGTTTGGGGGAAAGTGCAAGATACATACAAGAAAATTATTTCACCAAATATCTTTTATGCTAGAGACCAACCCAGGTCTAAGGCAGATAGCCTTTGATGACAGAGTTTGTACAGTCCATCACAAATTCTGGCCCAGCTATGAAAGGGCTGTTGCATTCCTCAGCACACAGCAAATTGAGCCATAGGCTGTATTACCTTTATTCCAGACTAGTGACATTAAACATTGCAGTCTCCTATTGCAACACAAATGCACTGGGGAAAGGAAGCCAGAGTGCAGAAGCCATTTCAGCTAAGCCTGCCTCCGAGCAATGGATTTTAAGCAGTAAAATTTTCTCAGGAGTGTAACATGGATTTGTTACCATCAAATGCTTGTGATCTTCAAGTCTAATACGCTGACACATACAAAGAACCTGTGGAGAAATGAGCAGAGGAGGCAAATCCAAATATATGATATTATCTTGCAGGGATCTGATTTAACTGAAGTCCCAGTTATACAGAAGGAAAACAGGTGCATAGAAGAGTTGCAAGCTGATGGAGTTTGAAACCATGTGCAAAAAAAGTAAGTATAAAACCTATAGAATGTTCAGGAGCAGTAAAAAAGCAAGAAGGGAAGATAAATGTCTTTTGTGGCTAAAGCAGAGTGAAAGGACTCAGGCAAATGTCTTTGTAAAATCTCCATCAACTAATAAGACTGTGAAAAAGTGAACTACAACCCAGCATGACTTAGAGAGAACATCCTTTCTCAGAGAGTGAGTTGACAAATGGTGTGTATTGGTTCCTTTGGGCTCAAAATGAATTTAGGCTCTATGTATGTGTATCTTCAGAGGTCTGACCCTAATCAAGTTCATGCAGGAAACCTCTGGGGTAACCTGGGCCATTTGGGTTCCAGGCTAGAACTCCCAAAAATGTCCCTCACAATGACTGGTACTCAAGGTTCTTAGACTGTCTGAAAGACTGCATTATAATACTTGCAGGTTTTACTTTATGGGGTTTTTTTAGTATTTTCTGCTTGCTTTTACTGTGTAAACACTCAAGATTTTTCTTTTTGACGTTTCAACAATGGAATATTTTAATGACAGAAATAAAATGCTGTAAAATGAATATGGAAAATGAAGAAGACAGTACCTGTGAAATCAGGAGTGTGCTTTGCTGTACTAGTTTCCACCCTTCGGTTCTGGTCTGTGTGTTATAGCAGCACAAATCCACTTGGAAAACTACAAGGCTGGAGCTCATAAGCTCCAGGGTCACTAGGAAAATGCAGTGCTTGTAGGAAATGCTGTTATGGGTTTTGTGGGTTCTCCCACAAAGGCTTCTCTGTTTCAGTTGGTCCTGGGTCGGTATCAGCACAATGTCAGAAAGCAGTATGACTATGCTTGAGATGACAGGCAAACTCTCACCTATCCCAACACCAATGATTCTAGGCCTCATTTCTGCTTCATTTCTGACTGTGGCATCAGCGTCTGTATGAATTTGGTTTGAAATGCCAATACAGAGTGGAAGGTTTTCATATGAGTAAAAGTAAACCTCTGTTCAATTGCACAGCACATGATGCTTTGGGGTTCTGTTCTGGTTAAATACCAGCTAAAATAAAACCCAAAAGGCTGGGAAATAAAAAGATATTAAGACTTGCTGGTAGGCTTCCTGGAACTTTAGGTGGATGCTGACAAGTACATGTGCTGCCCACAGCAGTTTTTGCAGGAAAAGGGTTTTATTTCAGCCAGAGGTCCCAAAAAGCATGGGCTGAGAGGTTATCATTCCTGTGGAAAAATTTCCAGAAATAAAATATGTTAAGCAAATGTCTCAGTCCCTCACTGTCTGAAAATGGCAGGTAGTGAGGTTTCCATACAATGATTTCTTTGTCAGAAGAATATTCCATATGCTGCCATAGCTAGTCCAGTTTTCTGTTTATGAATGCAGCATCAAAGGTGTGAGACTTCCAGTCACTGAGGCTGGATAAATAGAGGGATTCATAGAAGTAAGCCAAATCTAGACCTTGGTTAAACCCATGGATGATTGCAACTGACTTCAAAGTGAGCACAGCCTAGTCTGGAATGAATACCAGGCTGGTTGCAGCAGTACAAGCTTCCTCATACACTCCTTCCAGCCTAGGCATTGATACTCAAAGGACTTTTCTACATGAAAAAGTAGCAGTACTAAAGTTATAGAAATATAAGTTTGGGTTTGGTTTTCTTTTTTTTTCCAAATCCTGCTGGAAGAAGAAATAATGCTTTGTAGAAGTTGCTATGTCCTCATCTGATGGGGGTAGCAGCTCCTCTGAATGGCTCCTAACCTGTTTCAGTCAAAGCTACTCTGGTTAACAGAACTCTTGTGGCTCCTTTTGGCTGGCACAGGTGAGAGGAGTTTAACGCCCAAGAGAAGCAATAACAGCAGACCCAGAGGACAAAGATCCCTGGCCTTCTTGCCACCTGAGCTTCTCTGGGCACATCTTCATTTCTCCATCTGCCTGCATAGTGGACATCAGGCTGCACTCTGCATCAGAACATGTGTTGATGTTTAGCTTTGCCTATTAATGAGAAACGTCTTTATCAGTGAGGCTTAAGATAATCTGGGTATAGATTTGTAATTTGTGCTAAACCACAAAAACCTAATATGCTGGTTTTGACTGAGATCCAATTTATCTTCTTCACAGTGGCTAGTGGGGGAGCTATGTTTTGGATTTGTGCTGAAGACAGTGGTGATAATACAGAGATGTTTTTGTTATTGCTGAGCAGGGCTTGCACAGAGCCGAGGCCTTTCTGCTTCTCACCCCACCAGTGAGGACACTGGGGTGAACAAAAAGTTGGGCAGGGACACAGCTGACCCCAGCTGACCTCAAGGGGTATTCCAGACCATATGACATTGTGATGGCATTTATCTTTCCAAGTAACTGTGTGATGGAGTCTTGTCCTCCTGGAGATGACTGAACACCTGCCTGCCCATGGGAAGTGGAGAATTAATACCTTGTATTTCTTTGTCTGTGTGCTTTTGCTTTTCCTATTAGACTGTCCTTATCTCAACCCACAGGTTTTCTGGTTTTTACCTTTCTCATTTTCTCCCTGATCTTGCTGGCCAGGGAGCAAGAGAGGCTGTGTGGTGCTTGCCTGCTGACTGGGGTTAAACCACCACAGCTGTTCTTATATTCAAACATACTTATTCACCTGCTTTACACTACTTTAAATGTAGCTGTTTCCCACGAGTGCAGCCTTGGCCTCTGGGGTGCCAATTAAAATTTTGATGAGGGAGAGGGGAAATGGCAATTTCTTTTCTTTAGTTCAATCACAGGTATTGTATTTCAATGATTGGCCACTGTGTGAAAGTTGTATGGAGGAGAAAAAGCCCAGGCCCTCCACTGAAAGCTGTTGGTGGATGAACAGGATGCTTTAAGAAGTGTGAACACATCTCTCCAAATTAGTTTCATTCTAAATGATAATTGCCTGGTACAAAGCATACACATTAGAGAAGCAAGTGTTGGAAAGGAGGTAATGGACCCTGTTCACAAAATTCCCAACTGCAAAGTCAAGTTCATTCCCCACCCAAGTTGTATAATGCTGTGATTCAGTTAGATAATGCTGTGTTTGCTATTTTGATTCGTGTCTTGGCAAACAAATTTTAATTGGAAAATGCTAGCCCTTTTTATTTTTCATTTTTATAATCTTGGTTTGTCTCTCTAAATGCTTCCATGTGAGTAACTTCACTCATCTTTAAAGAATGCATGTAGGAAAAAAAAGGTTTATTAAAGCCTTTCGCTATTATATTTAGCTATCTGCTTGTACTAGAAAAAGGTCAACACAAACGGTCTCCTTCCTCTTGATTTTTTGGTGGAATTTTACTTATATAAAAAATGGGGGTTTTCTGTGCCACCTTGTCTGGAAAGCATATTTTCTGAAATTTCCTGGTGAGAACAGTCAGGGCTGGGTTTGGGTTTAAAATCCGATGCTGGGCTGAACGCTTACAACCTCGACTTGAACCGTGGCTTCCTGGATTTGGCTGTGCCGTGTCCGCCTCACCTGGGCCCTCTCAAGGGGACAAGGCGACGCTGTGCTCTGGGGGAATGCCCAGGCTGCCCACGCGATGGGTGGAGTCATCTTTTCCACTGTGTGTTTTGTTCTTTATAAAATGGGCCTCTCGCTGAAGCCGCCTCTTGGGTCAAACCTGCTGTGCGGTTTCCACCCGCTGCCGGCTGTCC
>VZSR01003794.1:5696126-5736206 GCA_013398615.1 Brachypodius melanocephalos | reverse complement strand
CGGGGCTGCGGGCCGGGAGCCTGGGGCGGCAGGAGCCGAGGCGCCCGCGGGGTGACGGCAGCGCCTCAAGGGCTGGCGGAGGGGAGGTCAGGGCCTGCGGCAGCTCCGCGGCTGGAGGGAAACAACGCCTGTTTCCTGGGGAAATGTGGTTGCAGAGTAGAGAGCATGTTTGGCTGTTGTAGTTGCGGTTCGGTCCTGTCCTATGTCCGTAGTTTATCTTGAGTTTATTATTCTGATGTGTACAGTTGTTAGGAGAAAACACCCTAAGGTGATAGGCTGACCATTAGCAGTGCTCCTTTTTTCCCCCCGAAGGCCCCTTTCTCTAAACTGCTCGTAGTATACTTTACCTTTTCTTATACGATATGTACTTCGAATGTCTTTAAGACATTTAAGTGTCTTTAAGTGTCTTCAAGTCATTTTAGCTGCCTTAAAACCAAGACTCTTCAAACTCTTGCTATGCTGTAGCTGGCTGTGTGACAGAAAACAGCACAAACATCTCCATATTCAGGAAAGCAGTTCCTTCTTGTCCCCATCCTGTTTCTGGGCAGTAAGGGAGTGCTTCTGTGGAATATGTTTTTCTTTTTAAATATAGTTGTAGTAGTTCCTGGAAGCTTCTTCCTGTTAAGGAGGAACTGTCGGGAGATAACGTTGTGAAGGGAGTGGCAGAAGGGTGGAAGGCATCTCAGCCTAGAACGGGGACAGATGGCGCTGGGATCGAAGGTGGGGAGAGAAAACAGCCTGGCAAGAGAGAGGAAAAGTTCTGCTGCAGCGTGTTTTAATGAAGGAGCTGATTATGAGCGTTATGTACCTGAAAGCCCAGCTGCTCTCGGAGGTGGGAGGTTCATTCCCTGGTACCTCCCCCAGCATACAGCTATTTTCTGTGCAGTGAGTCAGTACTTGACTGGAACACCCATAGTAACGTCAGAAACAATACAGAACCAGTGCAAGCGTATGGTTGCTGTAAAGCCTGAGTGTATGAACGCTTTCCCCATAGCTTGGCTATTTCTGTAGTTTCCTGTATTTTGGGTTGCTTTAAGAGTCATGTGAACCACTCTCCTCCCACTGATGTAGCAGATAAATAGAACTGAGCATTGCTTACATTTTCATGTAGCCCTGTCCCCAATGCATTTCTGCTGAGTGCTTAATGATTTTATGTTAACAATATTTACAATATTTAAATTCCTTTCTCTTGCCTGACCTTAATATAAGGTCAGAGGCCAAAATGTCTGTACTTAAAATTTCTGGAGTAGCCATCACATTCATTCATATGATTGATCACTTCTTTAGCTTATTATTTGTAGTCCCCAGAAGTTTTGAATTGTTAGACTGAAAACTCAGTGAAATATCAAAAATCACTAAAAGATATAAGAAAACCAGCAGTGGGATGGAGCTATTTCATGGGGGTATTATGTAGTCAGAATTGTAAAGACAAAGTGTTAGATAACAACTTAAAATACATAACCTGATCTGATATATAAAAATATCAAGCCAAGAAGTCTGTCTGATGTGAAGATTACAGGTGATGCTGTTTCCTAGACTGCTGGAGAGTTTTGGAAGGTGGAGCTTCCACAGGATCTGTTCAATAACAGTGCATTAATCAGAGCCAAAATAGAGCCAACCTAATTCTAGTTCTGTGATAGCAAGGTAGGTATTAAAAAGGCTCTAGTTAAAGCAGTGTTATAATTGAAAACAGCAGATGGTTCAATTGTGACTACAGGAATAGTAGGGCTCTTGAACAAACTGAAAGTTTCATTTTTTTTTTTCAGGCAAGCCTCTATATAATCATTTGTAGAAACTTCTCTGTCAGCTTCAAAGTACTCTTGGAGGCTTCCGTTATATTAAATATTCAACTGAGTAATGGCACCAATGTAATTTCTTTTGTTTATTTCATACATTTGTGTTTACTACGTTGAACCACGTTTCTCATTGGATATATATTTTTAAGTGTTTTATGTAAACTATTTGAAATAAGGACAGGGACTTGTCAGCTGTATGCAGTGCGTTTTGTTTTGAGCTTCTGTTGAAGATGGCAAAAGACTTTTTAAAAGAAAGGAAGGGAAAAGGCTGGATGTTTACCTCTCAGGGAGCAGCACTTTCACCTATTTGAAACTTGAGCTGTCCCTTTACTTTTGCCAGTTGATTTGAAAGCGGGGGTGGTTGATATAAATGCTGAATTTCCTTCCGGCAGTTCCCCAAGCTGGGAAGAATGTAAAGTAGATAAGCAAAGCTAAGAACAACAATAGGTATTTACTGTGTAGTGCTTCTATTGTTGCTCTGTGTTTCTTCCAGATTTTAACAGCACTCACTAGAGAATCTTGGTAAGAAGTTAGATCCTGAATGGGATAAACCAGGAATCAGTCCTGAGTCAGACTTGGGACTCAGTGGTGTCTTCTTCTAAGAGACAATTTGATCACATTCTTGTGTGATTCTTGCTTGGCAGCTAGTTTTTTGTTTGTGTGCAATCTTATCCATGCTATTCAGCTGCCACAGATGCTGCGTGTGGACAGGTTCCAGTTGTTAGATTGTGGCAGCTGAATGAAACAAACACGGCCCCACACAGCTCCACTACCTGTTCCCTGTACAGTGCAGTGTCACAATGTGGTCTGGTCAGCAGCAATGTTCTTGTCTAAGATCTCCAAATAAAGGGAAACAAGTTCTTCCCAGATGTTGCCTCCTTTTTTCCCTTACTTGCTGTCTGTTTGAGAGAGAATATGCTGTCTTACTTGTTAAGGGAAGTTTAAAACTCTTTTGGAATTCTTGTTTTGGTTGGTTTGTTTTGGGGGTTTGGGTTTGTTTGTTGTTTTGTTTGTTTGTTTGTTTTTGGATTTTTTGTGGGGGGTGGGGTTTTGGGGTTTTTGATTTTATTTTTTTTTTCATTTTACTGCAGGGTGTGGGTGGCGAGGGTTTTTGTTGAGGGCATTTGCAAAGTGTTCACCAGTAGGAGAGGTGGGCTTTCAATTCAGGCTTTTGGATCTTAATTTCTGGTGGGCTTACGAACTGTCAAATACATCAGTCCCATATTAAAGATGAGTTTTAATGGTTCTGAAGGTCTCTTGTTTGTGCTAAACTTTACTGTGGCCATATCGCCAACATGTATGTGAAATGATGCTTGCTGTAATTAATTCCTGCACCCCAAAGGCCTCTGGCTTGGCTAGAAAAGCATGTCTGATTTTGAACTTTGACTTAGTGAATTGCTCTGAATTAGGTGCTTAAGTTGCCTGGAGCAGACAGGGTGAATGTCTCTTTTATTATTGCTGGAGATAACAACTTTAAGCTTGGGAATTTGCACTTTTCAGTAAACAGTGTACTTATCTATAGTCAAAATAACTTGGTTTTCTATTAGCTAGGAGAATAAATGCATCTTACAAATGTTAGGATTTAGGGGGGAAAATACTTTTCAGTAGTATGCTTTAAGGACTAAAGCTTGCTGATCTCAAGTACAGACTAGATTTGAAGGCTGTGGTCTTGCTTTCTTTTCACATTCCTTGTTTATGGTTGCTTTGAAATACCTGTCTCTCTATTTTACTACTCTAAGTTGGTTCTTGGATCCTTCTGTTCCTGGAAAGAATTAATCAGCTGAAAATGAGCAATTCCTTATAGCCTGGAATGAATGAAGGTTTGTCTGGTCCCTCACTGAGGGGTAGTAACCATCCCAGTGTTGCTGGACAGCTGAATGTGTAATCCAGCCCTGTCCAGAAAGTGTGAAAGTTGTCACTATTTAGAAGTTGATGTCTTTGTAGCTCTTGTTCATCTGGGAGTCCCAAGGCTGTCAGCAGAGAGGTTTTGTCGCAGTGTAGGGTATGTTCATAAGGAATTTAGCTAAGGTCCCATGCAGCTCCTGCCAGTGTGCCTGACTTTGGGAGTTGTCACTTGACCAGCTTGGTGTCAGTCTGGCCTCCTCTGCAGCACAAACAGCTGCAGACCTGATGGAAACCTTTTGTCCTCCTTTTGTTCTTGTTGTTCCTCTGCCTTTGCAGTGGGGCCACTCCCTGGCTCTGTGCTTAAGGCTTGGTGCAGCAACTAATTAAAAACTGCTGGTGCGAAATGATATTTTTTTAGTAACTATTTTACAGTACTGAATACTACACTATTGCTGTAGTTCATGGAGTAATTGGTATTTATATATTCTGACTTGCACTAATGGTGTAAAAATTTATTCTTTCATGGTGGAACTTAAAATAGAGGAGTATAAATCCCTGAGGCATTAGTCAGTTGAGAACATAGTTCAGACTATTTATAGTATTTTTTCTTGCAGCAAATAGTTTTCTGTGACAAGTTATGAGTTTGAAATATAAAAACCTCATTCCATCACTTCTTCAAACATCTCATGACCGTGTGTTTTTTTCTTGCTTGTTTTGTTGTTTGGTTGTGCCTTATGGGTGTGTCTTCCCATTCAGCTTTTCTTTGTTGGACATGGCATCTCTTTTAAGTTCTATTTTATTTTGACTAAAGCTTGCGAGTTCTACCTTTCTGATGCTCTTCCCCCCTCACCCCGCTTGCCCCAGCAGGTCAAAAAGTGCTAGATTGTTTTCTGTAATAAAAAGGATTATGATACTGAATTAGAAGGATCATCAAAACGGGTAGAGTTCCTGAGTTGTAATACTAGCAAGCAATTCAAATGGGTAGTTTTTTAGAAAACCTCATATTTGAGTTTGTTTATGTTCCACCATCTATTCAGAGCTGTGAGTTGGTTTGGCTTTTTTGTTAAGGAAGCTTTTTTTTGTAGGAAGTGTTAGTACTCTTTAAATCTACGTTGTTGGATGAAGTCCAGTAAAGGTGAACAATGAGAGATAAGATCTGTGTAAAAGAGGTTTCCTGAATTTTGGGTGGCATGAACTCAGCCCTGTTGGAAGATAAACTCATTCTACTAAATCAGCTTTTTTCATAGTGAAAGGAAGGCTAGATAGGAGTCACATACATACACAGAAGACTTAATGAGAAAAACAAAATTGCAGGAGTTTTTACCTGTCAGGATGAAAAATATTACAACTGATACAGGAGAGAACTACTTGCATGCTGTGTTGCATGAGTCAAAGATAAATCTTGCTCAGGCTGGTAGAACAGCAGTGAGCTGGCTCAGTGCTGACTGTGGTTTGTCCTTGTCTTGGAAAAGCACAGTGGTGGATGCCTCAGCTCGTATCTGATGAAAAAACAACGGCATGTTGTATGTAAGGTGATAAATTCTGTTCTGCTGGTTTCACAATCAGGGATCAGTCTCGGAGCAGGTACTGTAATTTATAGCTTCGGGCTGCTTTTTCTACTATATCCTGGTAATTAACCTTGTGGAGAAGTCAAGGCCAAGGGTTTAACTTTACTCGTGTTCCCTGTGAAATGGGCATAATTAAACAAATAATTTTAAACAAATAAAGGTTGTGGTTTTTCATCCATTTTTGTCCTCAAATTATTGTACCGTGGCATAGCTGGAGCAGCAGCCACTAAATAAATTCCAGGAATGGGTGTGAATGCAGTGGCTGAGCTTACTGCTATTGCACCTTGACACAGAAGTTTTCTGGCAGCCTTGAAATTCTTATTTCTGCCATCATTATGGAATTTGTATTTTTGTTATAAATTTCTCGAGTTGTAGTCCTTTCCTTCTGTGCTGTATCTTACAGAAGTGTATTTTCAGGATTCCTGTTCAAAGTCTGTCACAGATTTAATCTTTTATGAACAGGTCTGTTCCCTCTTAGCTTTGCCAAGCAGCAGGAAAATGCTTGAGAGCCTGAATAGTTTATAGCTTGCAGTGTGAAGCGTGATAGCAATGTTCACTGTGGGAGTAAAACCTCAGGTCTTTATTTAAAGTTCTGACGTGGGCCTGTGGGATTGAATACTGGCAATGGGGAGAGGGCCATGACTGTAGTTGTTCTTTATTTTCTTCAAGGCACTCCCTCTTTCCATGCGTGGTGTGGTTATTTGGATTTTTCCCTTGTCTTAAGCACTACATTTTTTATGCCTGAGCAAACAGAGACCTTGCTGTTCCTGTGTCCTCCCACACAATATTTGTATAGCAGGGTGGCTTTCAATATCTTCTGTTCCCTCGCCTGTGTCACCCCTTTGTTACCAGCAGGCAAGGGCTGCTCATCACAAACAATTTTAGTAAAATATTATGGATGTAGCAGGAGAAAGTGTGGAAGATGAGATTAGAAGATGAAATGGAGGCTGGGTTGAGGGAATGGTTGGGAAAGGTAACTTTCTACGTTAATATTTCTAAAGTTAGAGTACTGGGCAACAGAGGCTCGCATGAACTGCGGAAAAGGTGGAGATCAGGGAAGTTTCTAAGCATGAGAAGTTGGTATGTTTGCAGATCTAGTTTGCCTGGAATCAAACCAATGTGGGAAAATTTCCCCTTGGAAAAGCCCTGGATAAATACAGTGTTCAAAAGAAGCAAGTGGAACATTTTTATATAGAAACTAACATTTTTTTCAAATTGCTGAAGTTGGCTGTTTTTTCTCAACCTCAGCTTTCGTTGCCAAAAGGCTCTTTTAATCTTGGGGTTTTTTCCAATTTGAAATGAGCATTCTATATGAGATTAAAAACAAGCAAACAGCCTTACTAAAAAAACAAACAAAAAAATTGCCTTAAATTTGTACTTAAAGCTTTATTGAAAAGGCATCTTACAATTTTTGGAGTACCCTGTCTTTATTGTATTTACATGTAAAACTAAAAATATAATTATGGTTGTACCTGAACAAATAACACTAATTTCAGTGTTGTAATAACTTGTATATAAAAATGTACACATTGACGTCATGCATGCTGAGACTCTAGATTGCAGGGATTCTTTGCTTGGTGTTTGAGTGACATGGTAATAATTGTTCTTTTTTATATTTTCATGCTTTATTATGTAACGCCCATTTCTGGGTTAGGGAGGCTCTGAAGTGTGCCAGGCTGCCTTCTCTTGAGTTTTTTTCATTTTTTTTTTTTTTTCTGCTGGCCTCTGCACTTCCATGGCAGCTCCTCTGGCAATTGAGTGGCAGAGTGCCAGGAGGGAGGAAGCTGCCTGCTCATTTTTCCAGCAGCAGAGGGAGAGTACGTGTTTACCTTTTTGTTTCTTGAGCTCATGAATTTGGGGTCAGTCTTTGCATGGGTAGCGGCAGACATTGCTTTTCTGATGGAGAGAAGCTGCATTCACTTATTTATTGACTCTGTTGGATGCTACATGCTGGAGCAGAAGTAAGGTAGGGTTATATTTTTGGTGTGCTCTGTTCATTGCAGTTTCTGTTAGGTCGTTTCTCTTAAAATTTAAATGAGTATGTGCAGCCCAGAGTCCAAATAACTTTTAAGTAAATTGCCGATTTCCTCATTGTATTTCCTTATTAAAAGAGAAAACCACAAAAAAGGTGTTTCTGCATTTCGTTGTTGATATGCCATAGAGCCATGCAAACCAGAAAGGGAAGTTAATGTAATCATGCAAAATGAAAACAGTTTCACAAGAACAGAGCCCCTGCCAACTCAAACCAAATCCAAAACAAAATTCCACGGCTGAAACCCAAAACACAGCAAAACATGCCAGATGTAGTTTAGCATCTAAAGGTAGTTCTTTAGGGGAAAAAAAGGCATCATTTACACAGCAATTCTAAAAATAGACTGTGAATTATAATTAAAAATAACCTTCAAAAATTTAACACTCATTATGGATATTTTCTTCATAGTTATTTTTGCTGTTCTGCTGGTAGTTACTCTGTTTAAAATAAGGCTCTTGTATTCTGGAAGGCAGTTTTCATTCTGTCCTTCATTTAGCAGGTCTTCCTTTTTGACCTTCGATTCTATTTTGGACAGCTAATGACTTTGTGCACTTCTGTGCTGACAGAGGCACTATCCATTTTGAGAGACCCAATTTGTTCTAGTGATCTTATCCTATCAGTAAACCTTTCATATTTTATGGCAGTGCTGTAAGCATGAAGGTGTATCACTTCTGCTTCTTACTCTGACCTTGCACTTCTGCAGACGTTTGCATTTAGGTGCCTTCTAACAGCTTCTCATAGTTACTTGAAGGTGTAGCTTCTTTGTCAGATGGTTTTCTGCTCTTCATTGATAAGACAGTTCTGTATAGGCTGGAAACTTTTGGAGATTTTAACAGTAAAGGAATCATGTTCAAGTCATACATCCCTACAACATAATAGACAAAGCAAACAGTAAGCAGCAACTGCAACAAATAAGAAAAATAGTGTGAGGAGTGACTCTGCAACTGCTTAGCTATCTGTTTATTAGTCAGGAAATGGGAAGGGGTTTCTAAGGGAGAGGCTGGAACAAAGTGTGCAGGTTATGCCTAAATTTTGGTAACTGGCTTCTGCAGGGATATTGCCTCTTAGTGTTATGTGGTGTAATGAGTGAAGCATTACAGAAAATAACTGTATCACACGTACTTTCCAGATCTTTGCAATGAGTTACCCGGGCTATCCCCCAGCAGGTGGATATCCACCAGCTGCCCCAGGTAAGTTGTTCAGATGAAGTATTATGTTAAATCTATATGTGTTAAAGCTATACGTGTTAAATCTAGTGGTTATCCTGTCTGGAGTGGAGAGGTGGCATGGATGAATAACAAGAATGCAGAGGGTTTCCTTGCCTCCCCAAAGCTTTCTATACTCTCTTGTTAAGTCCTCTTTTATCTTGCCTGGAAATTCTGATTTGTCCAATATGTGGGTTCTGCCATGTACTCATACAATAAGTTCCAGTTTCATTCATCTCAAATAAAGAACAGAATATGGTCTTAACTTGATCAAATCCAAAAAATTACGAGGATCAGTGTCTGGTCGATCCTGAGTCTTCAAGGTGGGTGGTGAGACAAATGAGTATGGGGAGAAATCATTCATACAGCTTAAAACCATATCCCCCAAAGAAATTATCCTTAATTCACTATTCTTAGGCAGGTGGTTGCATACAGAAGGGAGAGGGCTGTTAAAAAGGGTGGCATTAATAACAACATAAAGCTGATGAAATACTCATCCACTGCTTGGTTGTCAAGCTGAACTTCACAGTTTGTTAGTATTGTTGAAAGGTAGAAAGAAAGGACTGGAGTCATGCAGGTATGAAGTGTGGAGTTAGGCAGGCTAGCTCTGGGAGGAGAAGAGGTGTACAGTGAGAAGCCCAGCTAGCTAGGACAATAAAGCCTATTTCTCAGCAGTGTTCTGTCTTAAGTTAGACCATACTGCTGTGTGCAGACAAGTTTTATGACTTTGGTGTCTGTAAATGTGCTGTCGTGCTCTGTGGACAGCTCTCAAATGAGCAAAGTGGAATTAATAATATAGTCCTACTGGAATACCCACAAAACTTTGTGCTTTAGGTGCTCTCAGGTCAAAATATGGTGTCAACAGCTTTGAGTGCTAACCTTCAAATAGGTTTAGAGTTATTTTAAGTGAGAACTTAGAGATTCAAATGGTAACTAACATGATTAAAAATACCCAGTGAGACTTCTCTTTTTATAATAATTGCACTGCTACCCTGCACCTCTTCCGTTGATTTTCCTGGTAGTGTTGAAAGTACATTTCATTAGAAATTAAAGTAGTAAGAACTTTAAAAAGGCATAGTTTCTTGTTTCAGTACATCTGTGTTTGATTTCAGGTAGCGGTCCTTGGGGTGGTGCTGCCTATCCACCTTCAAATCCACCTCCAATTGGTCTGGAAAATGTGGCTGGCTATGCCAACCAGTTCAATCCCAGCCACATGGCTGGAATGGTGAGTTTGCTTTCATTTAATGTGTTTCATTTTGATGTCCTTAAGGCCAAAGTTGTGTTTCTGGCATTGTCACTGAGAGGTTCATTGCTTGAATTCTGTGCCTTTATGCTTAATCTGTTTAAGTGTTGAGCATTCAGTATTGCTTATTGAAGAAAATGGTTACTGCAAACTATTTCTTATTTTAGGAAAACAGAGCATTAGTTAAATGTTCTTAACAGTCTTTACTTCAAAAGTCGTGGACTAAAACTAATATAAGTTGGCATTTGCTATGCTAGAGGAATAGGGAGCTATGAACACAGTATCCCCTGTTAATATATTCACACGGGCAAACACAGTGTGGATTTTGCCTATTTACCTGTATTTTGACCAGTCAGAGTAAGGAAAAAGGCTGTGTAATTAGTGGTATCAATGATTCATCCTTGAAAAGAATATGGGATCAACAGTCTCTTACAAACACTGATGTTTAACAGATGGAAGTAAAACCTTTGAAGAAAATGTAGACGTTTCCAATTTGATTTTTTTTTTCATAGACCAGAAGCAAGTGACACTTCTGACAATTTTAGTCTTCAGAAATCTGTTATGCTGCATAACGAATGTAGTTTGTAGGAAGATATTTGCATTATAGATGTCTTTCTGAGGCAGTGATGAAATGATTTGGCAGCCAGCAGGCAAATTGAGCAACAAACTATCTAGGGTGCAGGAGGCAAATGTCCAGAGCCACTAGTTTTTGACAATGCTGCAATCATCAAATGTCACTTCTGGTTTCTCTCTAGAAGAGGGGTTTCAGTGGTAAGATTTTGATTTGGAGTGGAATATCTTCATTTCAGCTTCTGCAGAAGTCTTTCCAAATGTAGTCCAGGAACTCCTGCTAGTTGTAAACTACTAACACATCATAAAATAGCCAAAAGTTGCTTAAAGTCCTTGCACCCAGCTTCACCCTTGTGATCACACAAAGCAGCCATGGGCAAAGAAGGCTTATTTGGTGTAAAGTTTTAGGCAGATTTTTCCATCCTGCTTGCTGTCTTTTGCAGATAAATAGCTATCTGTCTGTGTTGATGGGGAGGGAGGTTGTATTGTATTAAGCATGTTACTGAAACTCACCTGTTCGTACTCGCTTCCTGTCTCTTGCTTTATTGCTGTCATTGCAGGCATCCAGCCTGGCAGGGACCTTTGCAGGGGCAAATATACCACAAAGCATGTATCCTTCCACACCCGGGGGTTATCCACCGGGTCCTCCAGGTGGCTTTGGGCAGCCTCCTCCAGGACAGCAGCCGTATGGAGGGTACCCTCCCCCAGGAGGAAATCCACCGTCGGGAATGCCAGCTTACCCAGGATACCCAGGGCCAGGCCAGCCCACACCACCACCTGGGCAGCAGCCTATGAACTATCCAGGGCTTCCAGCAACTCACCCAGGGCAGCAGCCCATGCCAAATTATCCACCAGGTCCAGCTGGGACCCCATCTATGCCCTCTTACCCAGGACCTACAGGGCCTGCAGTCACTCCTGTAACAGTAAGAGCATTCACTGCTTTTCTTTTGAGGTGTGACTGTATATATGATCCTCTGCATTTTCTCTGTGTGTATTAGTGTAAACCGATCATAAAATGAAAAGTAAGTTATGAAAAGAAGTTTGAGCAAAGAGAGGGATGGAGCCTTTTCAAATGCAAGCAGTATAGGCTCATATGTCTTGAAACAAATTATGTTTTACCATTGTATCCAAGAAAAAAGATTTGATGTGAATTCAAATTAAATAGTCTTGCCTTTCCTAACTGTAGCAAATATTGCCAGTCATATATACAGTATCATCAAACTTTAATTAATTGGAAAGGAGATTTAATGTCAGCAAACCTTGATCTTGCATTTTCTTCTAATTTGTATCTAGAGATTACCAAATTGCTTAAGACTGGGTTGAATTGAGTGTTCTCTGTTACTTTTCTCACAAAAAGAAGACTGGTAACAGTGATCATCTTTCCTAAATAGTAAACCACAGTATTTCACTATTTAACTCTATTCCTGCTTAACACTATTGATGTTGTTTTAGCACGGAAACCGAGGTACAATCACTGATGCACCGGGTTTTGACCCTCTGAAGGATGCAGAAGTCTTAAGGAAGGCCATGAAAGGATTCGGTGAGCAGTCTGAGGATTCACTATGCAGTTAAAAGCAGAATTGCAGCTCAATTCAGCACTGATGTTTTTCTATTGCTATGTGTGTACTGAGTGGGATAGTTCACATGTGATTGTCCTTGGTTATCAGAAGGATTACTGGAAGTTCATGTGGACATAACATCATGAGTTTGGTTTAGGTTTTCTATGTATTCTTACTGTTTGTGATTGGGAGTAGAGCTCAAAGTTCTGTGATTGTACACAAAAGTAGATACTAGAGGTGAATTCAAGGCATTCATGTCCTGCTGGGTTTAGAACAGGATGAAATAGAGACAGAAAGCTGATTCCTCACATGAGATGATGCTTATTCTGTGGTGTCTGTGTATGTACAGGAACCGATGAGCAGGCAATCATCGATTGTCTTGGAAGTCGTTCAAACAAGCAACGGCAGCAGATAATGCTGTCCTTCAAAACAGCTTATGGAAAGGTAAGTACATTCTGAGAACACAAGGGAGAAGAAATAAGAACCCTACATCCCTTCAGTGCAAGTTAGAAGGCTTAGTGGTGTGAAAAAAAGATTGGAAGGTGCATTAGGGGAAGATGGTTCTTAAGTCATAGCCAGTTCAGAGGCTATGTAGAGCCAGTAGTAGAGCCAGTTCTGCTTTTAACCCATGCTTGACTTCTTCATGCAGTGTTGCAGATGAAACATGTAAAGCAATTTCTGTGCTAAATGGTTACTTTGACTCTGATCTGTGCAGTCTATTTAATTGGACCTTAATGACCTCAATGTACACATTCCATTATTCTGGTTTTAGTATTAAGTGGAGTGCCTTTACTTTGACAATACAATGCTGATGCTTATGCATAAAGGATTCTTAGTAAGATGTGTATTTTTTGTGCTTGCTGTTGTCAAGTTTGGTCTTTACATGTTTTTTCCTTGTTTTTCCTTCTCATTAGGATTTGATCAAGGATCTCAAGTCTGAGCTATCAGGTAACTTTGAGAAGACAATCTTGGCAATGATGAAGACACCTGTCATGTTTGATGCTTATGAAATCAAGGAAGCTATAAAGGTTTGTGTAGGAGATACAAGTTTATAAGATAGAGGAAATAGTTGAGCTGATAAAATATTTGGTTGCCATTTAAAAGTTTGGACTTACTTGGAATTACTTGCTTTGACTTCCTATATAAAATTATATTCTTAAATTTTTCCTGTATAATTTTATTACATTTCTTTTATACTAGGTTATAGAAATCAAGAACCTGAAGTGTTTCTCCTTTGCTTTCTTAGGGTGTTGGCACAGATGAAAACTGTCTCATTGAAATCTTGGCTTCCCGCAGTAATGAGCATATCCAGGAACTCAGCAGGGTCTATAAAGCAGGTTAGATCTTTTGCATCAGATTTTTCTGCCTTCTCTTACTTAATCACTGACAGATAGTATGAATTTAGGAAATGAGCAGAGTTGTGTGAGGATTCATGACTATCTCTCTTCCAGAATATAAGAAAACTCTGGAGGAAGCAATAAAAAGTGACACGTCTGGACACTTTCAGAGGCTTTTAATTTCACTTGCTCAGGTACTTGCTTGCTGGGATTGTGGAATTTGTTTGTCATGTGTTTGTAGGTGGTGTGGATTTTTTTTTGTTGTTTTGGTTGGATTTTGTTTTTGTGGGGTTTTTTGGGGGTTGGGGTTTTTTTTGGTGTTTTTTGGGGTTGTGTTTTTTGTTTGCTTGGTTGTTTTTTTAATTTAAAAAAAAAGTAGCCCCATCAGTAACACATCTGGATCTTCTAATTCTTTCAGGGAAACAGAGATGAAAGTACAAATGTTGACATGTCTGCTGTCCAAAGAGATGTACAGGTCAGTAGAAATGCTTCATCATTTCTAACTATAATCAAGTCAATATGCTGAGGTTTGACTGTGTGGATTCTGCTTGTCTTGTGACTTCTTCTGATGCAGTGCTTATTTTGAGTGGATGGAACAGGTATGAAAAGCTGTGGCAGAGCATTAGAGCCATGTAGGTGCAATACAGAGATGAAGCTCTTGGGAGTACAGTCCATAGGATATTTAACCTCTCTTTATGTCAGGTCTTTGGCTTTTCCAAGTGTTGGATTGTGCTGCTTACTAAGGAAGTTGTCTAAAGAGCTTTGAGATGATGTGTGTGTGGATTAAATTTTAAACTGTTCAACACCTGCATTAGCCTTTGTGTGTTGTTTAAGGAAGTCTGGAGTTTTGCAGCCAATAAGGCACTTGGAGTTAGTAATACTTGCCCCATTTCTTTTTCTGTGTGTTCCATTTCACTACACAACAAAGGGAAAACCCTGGATTGCTTTAGCCATGCTAATGTCATTTAAATAGTAGTGTCATTAGCTTTCTACATAGTGTGTCTTAGCCAAAACACAACACCCCAGAACACACCTAGAATTGTAGAAGAAAAGCTAGATGTAAGGACTGTTAGGAAGAACAATTTTCAGATACTTTTTGAACGATGTCCCCTCCTTTAGTACTCTGGAGCTCTTGTGTTTGAGCACTTATGCATCAGCAAGCTAGGAAGACTGCAAGCATAGCCTATTATAGGAAGGTTAGAACTAGTTGCTATTTATTGCTTTCTCCTGATTTGCAGTAGTACATAGGCTAAGAAATAAGTATAAAAAGAGGAGAGGCTGCAAGGAAGCAAATTTGTAACTCAGCTGTTCAGCCTGTATCTACTGTTGTGAGTAATGAAGTGTGAATTCCCTTCTGTGTTCAGGAGTTGTATGCAGCTGGAGAGAACCGTCTAGGAACTGATGAATCCAAATTCAATGCCATTCTGTGTGCAAGAAGCAGGGCCCACCTTAGAGCAGGTAATGATGTCCTACAAAAACTGTAACTTGATTCTGTTGTGTGTAAGGATAAAAGTGTGCAGCACTGCTCTGTGCCTTCCATTTCCTCCATCTGTAAAATGAGCCCAATGAGATATTGATGAAAAGCAGAGTGAATTCTGCTGAGGAAAAGGAAGAGTCACCTTTCTTAAATACCAGAGCAGGTAGAGGTCATACTTGTTCAAATGATCCTCTAATTAAAGAACTGAAAAACTAGAATTGTTTCAGTCTTGCATCCTTGTGTGTGCAAGGCACTTGCAATGCTTCCCTTTTCACTTGCTAACGTAAGGTGCTACATCAGTCTGTCCCAGTGGAAATGTTTTAGTCACTGCAAAGAACTTTTACATTGTGCTGTTGGCATGCAAAGTACTTATATGGAGGAAAGGGGTCTGTATGAGGACCTGAATATTTTCTTCTTTATTCAGACCTGAAGCTTTCCTAAAAACATTGCCACTCTTTGTCTTACAGTGATTTCTTTAATGAAAAGGACAGATCTAGGCAAGCTAGAAGGAGCATGATAACATTTAGATGGTTGATAACACAGTATTAATCCTTGAGGTGTTCAAACTAGTGTGAGTACACTGTAGTGTCCAGCTCAGAGGTGCCATTGCAATGAAGCCATCCAGCACATTCCAGTGCCACCTCTTGCTGGGGGGCTGAAATCTTTCTGTTCCATTAACAGTCTTCAGCGAGTACCAGAGGATGTGTAACCGGGACATTGAAAGCAGCATATGTCGGGAAATGTCTGGAGACCTGGAGAAGGGCATGCTGGCAGTAGGTATGTGCCACCTTAGCAAGGTCATTCCTGCTACAGCTGGCTCAGCTGGTGCCTGTGACTTCAGCTAAAGATGTTTATTTGTAGTAGTTCCAGTTTTCTGCTTTTTATGTTGAGCTTTCTGTGAAGTCATTTGTGATTCGTAAAGTGGGGCCTTTAATTCACCTCAAAATGACATGGCTGTTTTTTATTTTACGCAGCTGAAAAATTTAAATTTCACGTGTTAAAATGGGGAGAGAATTATTATCTATAATTGGCACTGTTTTAGGAAGTGAACTTGTACCAACTGCTGAGTAAGTGAGAATGGAGTGTTTGGAACAATTTTGGAAATCCAGCAAAATACAGGCCTTAACCCTCATAATTAGTTATCTCTACCTCTATTTAGTAGAAAGTAAACTTAAATTTGATTGCACAGGGGTTATTTTTTCCACATTTCCTGTGGCTACAATTTTACTAAATCTTAGTTTTTAATTGCCCCCCATACTTCTGAGGAGTGAAAGCTCTTACCTCAGGTCTACTGTTGTCTCTTCAGAAGCAGTCATCTGTTTCCATGAGGTTGGGACAAGGCCTCAAATTGCTGTGCAGTAGTTTATAACTACTACTAAAATGATTTATTATAACTGTGAACCACTTTACTGTCTTTTGTCTTTACATCTCAATTTCTTTTTCTGTTTATTACTGTAAATACACTGCGATATCTAGAGCTCGTGCTTCAAAAGTGTTGTTCTTTGCTTTTGAATATGGTAGTGATGTAACAAAAAACCCCTCCTCAAACAACCACATACACAAAACCCAAAAACTCCTACCAAAATAGGAAAAATGAACTTTGCATCGCTTGGAAATGAGAATGGAGAGGATAGGCTTGTCATTAATATTCACTGAATAACTCCCTTTATTAGATAGATTCTGTGAGGTTTTTTTACTTATATGTATATACACATATATCTATATCAGTAAATGATATTAACATCATTTATTCTGTGAATCTTATTTGCAGGAAAAATGGGGTTTCTAATTGAAAATATTTAATTTTGCTTTCTTTAAAGCTTTCTGGATTGTACAACTGGTAACTTACAACACCTTTAAACATCTTAGAATGCAAGTGTGTGGTGTCAGCTGAATACAGTGATACAGAAACATGCATTTCATTTTGTCATTCATTTTTGAATAGTATTGTGATATATACATATCATTGACAGTTGTGTGGCGAAGTGCTATCTCTCATCTACATTTTCCTCCTGAGAAAAGTACTTCTTCCTATATAGAATGTGTATTGCTGTGAAAAACATATCTAGGTTTACATCTTTAATTCTGTGTTGATTCTATGTGATTGATTTTGATACCTCCATGTGCTATTAAATGTCAGGTGTGATCTGTTTCCTCTGTAGTTTGCTGCAGTTTGCATGATTGTTTACTCGTAACCAACATTACATCATCAGATAGATTTTAATTCTGATCAGTGCTGGAGGATTCTTTCATTATCCTGATTAACATGACAGTCATTTGACTTAGATTTTGCTCTTTCAGATTTCTAATGAGCTGTGCTAATTAAATATAACATCCACTCATTACTAAATGAGCATGTTAAATTTTTTTCAGGAGTCCTGATAAACTTTGTGGCTAAAATAAGACTTTAAAATAAGGGTTGTGATGACTCACCCTTAAGGAGAAGGAACCACCTAAGATTCTCTGCTATCATAAGTGGTTTCCTAATTTGTACTAGGGCAGGACTTGAATTTGTCACACCTTGCAGATGCATGGCCTAAAAATTTAGGATTAAGAATCCGGGAGCACCACTACCTGTGTGTTCCTTCAAGTCTTCTGCCCCCTCCTCATCCTCTTTAACCTGCATAAACAAGAATCTGGTCATTAGAATTCGAAGGTTCATTATGGCTGCTTCACACTAGACGCTTTCTAGTGACAGAAATGTTTGCTTTGAGCCATGCAGTGCAGGTTCTTTAACTGTACTGCAGCTACTGTTTGGATTAAAAATATTTTCAGTGACTAATGGAAGGAGTGGAAGCTCCATTGTTTCAAGTGTATGTTTATGTAAAAATTCAAGCATGTGACTTTGTTGGATAAACTCAAAAAATTACTGAGTTCTGATTGAGGAGGAATGCCTGATTTCTGTAATACTGTTTCTTTTTGCAGTCAAGTGTCTCAAGAACACACCAGCTTTTTTTGCAGAGAGATTATATAAAGCAATGAAGGTAGGTGTCTGTGGCAAGTTACATAAACTTACAGTGTGGGGCTTTTTAAAGGCTTGTACAGCTCTTGGGAAAGAACTATGCAGCTGAAGGGATTACATTTTTCAGTGGGCAGATGACTAACAGGATGCAGTCATTATTGTGAAAGGCTGGAAAAATCTAGCTAATTTGATCCAACTTAACAGAGCAATGAATACAACTATATATAAAACAAAAATTTTCATTTGGTGAAACACAACCATGCTTAAAACTCACTGAAATTGATACTTTTTAAGTGGGGAATTCTAGCAGAAATAATTAAGTAGGCCATTTAACACACCAAATTTTCCTGACCCCCTCCCATACCTTTGACAATCTCCCTCTTTTTTTTTTTTTTGAGCTGTTCTTGTGCAGAGAAATTAGTGTCTAAATTTAATTTATTAAAGCATGATAGGCCAGCGATTGTTCTGTTGAAGATTATTAAGTCAGTGGGGTTTTGCTAGTGAACAGGCATTTTATTTTTTTCCTAGTGCTGTATCATGCACTGTTCAATCCACTGAAGTGCTGCTCGGTTTGTTTCAGGGAGCAGGAACGAAGGACAGGACGCTGATCCGGATCATGGTATCGCGCAGCGAGGTCGACCTGCTGGACATTCGTGCAGAGTACAAGAGGATGTATGGCAGATCTCTCTACTCAGACATCACTGTAAGACTGGAGACCTTCCCTTCCCTGCCATCACACCCCTGGTGCTGGCAAAGCACTGCTCCTTGTGCTGAACAGCTCTTACCTGCACTGGGTGTGGCTGGCTGTGTCAGATTGCTGCATTTACCAGGAGCAAGGGAGGCTGAGGACCAGAGGGTTGAGAGCACTTGGGTTTGCATGGGAGCTAGATGAACTAGAGATGGGGAGGAAGCTAACAGGCAAGGAAGGAAAGGGAAATTCATCCAGAGAGGTTTCTGAGACCCCTCTATCGCTATCTCCTTGCATGATCTTGTGGGAACCACTCAGTCCTCCAGTTGAGTAACAGTGGTGCTCTAATTAATTTGTGTGTTGGAAGAATATAAAGCTTCTAAAAATCTTCTAAAGGATAGCCTTCTCATTCTCTTGGAAGTACAAGACTTTGCAAATAGACTAAACTTCAGATTCTTTAGCAGTTGATCCACCCTCCTACTGCTGTTAAGAGCTGTAGCAACGCCCAAGAGGATGCCTGGCCATTGGTAGGGTAATAAGAACTGGAGGAGAGCATCACATTTATTTACCTTGGAATGAGGGTACCAAACCTGTTAAGCCCCTGTTTATTCCTCCTGTTGTGGACATTGAGGGGCTGTAACTTGGTGCTAGGTTAGCTTGTGCTAAGTGTTTCTTCTACAGTAGTTGCATGCCCTGTAACCACCAATGTATGAGTAAAAAGCAGTGAGACATTGGTGGAAAAGCTCTGTATTGCTTCTTCCCCCCCATTCCTCTTTTGATCTGGCATTATAATTTAGCATTCAGTAGCAGAACTGGCCATATCTATTTAATGGACTGAGCTTGGTCGAAACTCACCTTCAGTAAATATGTGGTGTGCATGTTCACAGTTAGGTGTATGTGAACTCTGCTGCTTATTTCTGTAAAAGTGGAACCAAAAATGTCCCTGGAAAGAAAGTTCTTAGTTTTTCAGCTGTGGCTTTCTCTCTTTTGGTTGTTCTTCAACTTTTCTTTTTCTGGGTTCCTTTTCAGGGTGATACTTCAGGAGACTACCGGAAAATCCTACTCAAGTTGTGTGGTGGAAATGACTAAATGGAGCATTGAGCTTTTCTTTAAAAGGCTGCTATTTTCATGTACTTGCTGCAAAGCAGCTTTTTTTTTTTCTCCATAAGTAAATATGTAATGACCTGTTTCTTCTAAAGCAATTGCATTTTAAACGATAATGTTGCATATATCTTCAGTTCAAAAGTAGTAGGTAATAAATGCCAAAACCACCCAAAGTACCAAGCTTAAGTGCCATCCACTCAGGATTCTGTGTAGCACCCTCAGCAGTCAATGACTGACAGGTCATTATTTCTTTTCTGCTTATATCATGCTGAAATAATGTTTGTTTTATGAAACAAAAATCACAGTTGTATGATTTAAGGTGTTGTTTTGTATAAACATTGAGTGCAATTTTAATGCAAATTTTGTATGCAGAGTTGGTTTTGAGCTAGCCCACTTCTTGATACGTGGAGCTAGCAGCCTCGAAGTTTTGTGTCTAGTTAAGACTGTTTTAAAGGAGTTTTGTCAAGTTTTGTTTTTACCTTGATTCTTTTCAAGGAAGATGTGTTCTACATTTCATTCTTGGCAGACTGTCCCAAGGCAGTAGTAATGTTGGCAGTAGTAAAGATTCTGTCATTAATGTTTAAAGGTTTTGGATCGTGCCTTAAATATATGTATGTAAGAAGAGATTATGAAATTAAAGCTGTCTAAGTCTTTGCAGACTGTGCCTTTTGGTGTTCATATTGATGTATGTGAGCGATGACTCAGTTTATGTAACTTAGTTTTTCCGCAGAAGTTCTCTTCCACAGGATTATTCCGAAATTGTTGTTTTGATGAGAGTTTGGGAGTTGTGTGCTCTTGATGAGCAATTGTCTGTACATGATACATGTAATCTGTAGTTATTGCTCAGTATTTTCATATGCATGTTGCAATTTTTCTTAGTCTGGGAACTCTGAATTTTTATTCCCTGCTGGCTTGGATGACATCTCTTCAGCTCATTGTTCTCCAAATAAAAACACATAAAGGTAAAAAGTACAAAGTGGGGGAAAGGTTTTCTAAGTAGGTCAGTGAAAATAGACTGCTTGTTAGTCAAGAACATGCAAACTCCCCTTACTTCACACACACATATTTAAATGTGCTCCCTCTGTTGTGTAAGGGTCAGGCAGGTTCTTTTTCCTAGAAGTTGTATTCTGTCTTGAAAGAAAAAGTCAATGTCCTGGATGTAATTCTGGATTGCTGTTGTCACCATGGCAAGGGAGGGGAATATAAAGATTACAGAGGATGGTGGCTGTGTGTCCAAGTGATGGATTCTGACTGGGACTTGCTGACAGGATTCCCATTTTGGTGAATGGCAGCAGAGTGTCCTGTGTCCAAAGGCAGACCGTACACTCATTTCTGTAAGACAGTCTAGGCATGTCTTGAGAGGAATTTGCAGCTGGAAGTCTTGTTGCCTGAAACCAATAGCAAGAGTTCACTTCTTTGCAGGGTAGGAGGAAGCTTTTGAATTAGGGGAAGTTTGTTAGCTGTGCTTTAATCCTGAATGCCACCTGATCTTATTTTCTTACTGACAGTGCTGTATTTGAAAGGCAGTTTTGATGAAGTAGGGCTCCTGAAAGACTTAGAATGCAAAGTTTGAAACAGTGTCTGAAAGCAAATATCTTTTTATTATAAAGCACAGCAACACGGAAGACAAACTACAGCTGAGGGTTGTTCACCCTGCACAAATTCTGGAAACACAAGCTTATTAAATGATCAGAAGGACAACTGTTTATGACAACCACACTGTTGCATTCAGCTGTCTTCTGTCTTCACAATGCTCAGCTGGTATCTGTATAGAGAAAAGGTGATGTAATTATTTTTGGTTATGAGATCAGGATCAATCTTTGTGGATAAATCTCATTTAAAACATGAATCTTGCTACTCTAAAACGGGGAATTGTCACTTTGATTCACAAAATTGTACAAGGAAGGTCCAATCTGTAATTCTTGAGCAATTTGGCAGTTGTTGCAAGAGCCATCTGAGTAGTACTTGCTATAGATTTGCTGCAAATGTGCTGATTTCCATCTTAAATTCACTGCAATACTTTTACTGGAATACTGCCTTCCATTGCAGGGGAGTAACTTAATCGTTAACCTGTTAACTGCCCCTCACAGAAAACTGTGAACTTCAACGGATGATAAAGTTGGTGAGGACATTATCAGTCATGGTGACCAGATTGATACAGCCAACTGCAAGAACCAAAACCCAGCATAAACTCTTCTGCTGTCTACTTCAAGCTCACTCCCATCATGTAAGTGCATTGTAGAGTTCCCAGGTACAGCTTCCTTAAATGAACAAACAGGCCAGCACTGACAAAACTGACTTCATAAACATATCTGTGGATGCTTGTATCTGTCCATAAGTGGTTTATTTTCCATCAAGTATCTCACCTATTAGGCAGAGGATGAAGAGCATAGAGCACTGTAAGAAAGCGAGTAGAATGGGTGGTCTCATCCAACTAATTTCTCTTGTGGTTTAATTTATTCCAAAAACTTTTATTCAGGAGCATGTTTTGTGTGAGGGGCTTATGTGTCAAAGTTGGATTTAGGATATCAAAATGGGAATACCTCCAATCTTTTAAAGAATTTTGTTTCCCTCCCAGAATTTTAAATCTGAAAGTGACCTTGAGATAACTTTGTCTGTCCTGCTGTTCTAAGGTGTGTTCCTTCCTTTTCTCCCAGCCCTCTCTTTAGTGGTTGTTGGAATCTGATTTTCCAAACTGGTCCTGAGGCCCCCAGTTCTGAGGCCTTAGCTACCCTGAGCTGAATGAAGGAATTAGTTCACATCTTGAGAGAGAAAATATGGCATGTTTAATAACATATGTAACCCTTTTTTCCAAGTTAGATTATACCTGACCAGATACTGACCATCAAAAATATCTATAAGTGGAGTTGCTGGAACGGTGGGGATGTTCAGTGTTGTCTCAGTGATGATGTTGAGGAGTGATTTGACTTCTGATTCTAGGTGCTCCACTGTTTTTATTACCTTCTAACAGAAACAAGAGAGACAAATGGAGAAAGAAGGTAGTCAAAGGGTCAAGTGAAAGGAATTGCACCAGATGTGTTTGCAGAAATGCAAACCTCATGGCCTGTAATGCCAACAGCTAATTCAGTCTGTATTGCGCATTGCAGGTTTAAACATTGCTTGTGTTCTGCTGGCCTCTAGCGCCAGCAAGCATTAGCACTTGGTTTTGCAAGAGTTATGCTACAGCATCCCTGCATAAAGAACAATTTGACCTCTTGGAGCTTTGCATTAGTTTGTTTTTAATTCTTTCTCATTTCTGAGAGAAATGCAATTTATTATATGCAATAAAAGAATCTGCATGGACGATGAGAGGAGCTGATGGGATGGAAAGAAGAGGGCTGGGACTCGAGCAGAAGAGAGGTAATGTTGCCATTTGAGAACCACAGCACGGAGTTTGGGAACTACCCAGCTGAGAATAGTTAGCAGGTATCTTGTGAGTGCTTAGGACACCAGGGGAAAAAATCGAACTTTGCAGCTTTTCCTGGAATCCCAGTCATAGATCTCATTTAGCTTTTAAGTGTCAGCAGGGGTGAGCAGAAACTCCTCTGTCAGTCTCTGAGTAACCTGCAGGACTCACATCTACCCATAAGCCAATGTGAAACTTTACAAATACCAATTCCGAGATTTTTAAGTTAAAGGCACAGTTATAAACATCCTAGAAAAGGGTGATACATAATAAATTGTTAATTTTTGTTTTAATTCATCAATATGATATATTTCTGGTGATAATGGCTTTATGGATAGTTATAAACTATGACATCTGAAAAAAGTAGTCCAACCTTGACTAGAATAAAGTGCAGGGACACTGTCTAGAAACATCCTCCTTCTTTGGTCAAAAGGATAGGGCAGAAGTCTGGTGAGGTTCAGGAGGCAGCACAATCCCTCTTACCTCTTCAATAATATCTAAGCGTTCGTGGAGCATATGTTCATTACACCAGCTTCCTGTTTCCAAACTTCCAGGTACCATACTGACAGGATCTGCAGCAGCTGGAAATACAGACACAGTTAATTAGCAGAGGGTTAATAGCAGTTCATGCCTTTCTGATTTCTGAAATTGTATTTTGCATGTTACACAGCATTGTTTATGAACCAAATGTAGGAGTTGAACTTGTCCAACAACTGCAGCTTTGCCCCAGTGCTGTGAATGTCTCCTTGCCTGCACAGGTCATGGTGGTTAGAATGAGGTGTTTTCTCTTGCCACAAGTGGTGGTTTTGTTTTGTTTATGTGTGTATTTGTTTTACATAATTATTTTTTCCTACCTGTGTAGGGTAAGTTTACAGGCTGTAACTCTGTTCCCCTTAAGTGTAAAACCTAACTGCTGGGAAGATCTGCCTTACACAACAGTTCCTTGTAGATTTTCTTCAGAAGCAGCTGGTGTGGTAAAGCTGTGAAGAGTAGCTGAGCTTGTTCACCCTCCAAAGGGATGCTGATGGTGGCTGATGATTCCTCTGTGCCAGAAGGTTGTCCCTGACAGTCTGACTTTGCAATGGGAAGGGAAACAAAATGTGCACATTTGCTGACTCGTATATGGTGCTGTATACAAAGTCACGTATCTCTGTCAGTTATCTGTGTTTACCTCTCAGTACTCATGAGCTCTTGCTCTTTGAACTTTTCATCCTGCTGGCTGTGCTCCATGAAAGGTCAGTAGCTGCTGGTATCCATGCTTTAGTGGAGCCTATTTTCATAATTTCTGTGCAGCATTCACTAACATTTAAATGTTCACATGCATGCAGAGGACTGTAGTGGAATATTTTAAACTGTGCTAAAGTGATAACATGCATGTAAAGTTACATTTTACTCGTTTGATGCTTGAAGCAGCTATGATAATGAGGAAGGAGCAGTAACTCATTGTTTGATTGTAACATTGTCATTGATTGTAACCAAGACAAAACTGAGCTTGTGTTGTAATGAACAGTAAGACACACAAGAGCAGTAGCTTACTCTGTCTTCAGTACTGCTGTGCCCGAGCAGTGGTTTGGAACTGCTGCAGTGCTTCATCTCAAGCCTGTGCCAAGATTTCTGGAGTGTAGGCATCAGGTAATGTCAAACACGTGTCAGTAAGGATCCTTGCAGTTTGGGAGGAATGAGGGATGTACTCTGAGTTGGAATGGCATCCTTGAAATTGGAGGGTGGAGGATGGAGAGGAGGAGAGATTACAATGTGGCCTGACTGGCTATTATTTAGGAATTGTTTTGGCAGAGATTTGGTTGGGGGTTTTTTTTAGTGCAGCCACCAGAAGATGGTGCTGTTAGAACAGAGTCCCAAAGACTTCGTCTACCTGTTACAGGAGAGTGCTGAAATACAGCAGGTATTTCAACAACAGCTGCTTTGCAGTTGCCCTTATTTTCCTCTTTGCTGCTACTGATGGTTTATGAGTGTTGCTGTCTTAGTGGTCAAGTGAACCATGCTGTTTCTCACAGTTTTTGCTTCTTTACGTTTTTTATTTCCATTATGACTGGAACAGTGTGTGGAGATACTGAAATTGTGCTGGCTGATTCTCTGGGAAGGTGTTGGTAGGCGGGGAGGTTAGATCTGATGGATGACTGACATTTGGTCAAAGCACAAGGGTACATACCATGATAGATATGTAAAGCCAGTGTAAGGTTGTTGCATCTTACTGTGAGCTTAGCAAAGCACTGCACAGCTTTGTGTGCATCTAGAGAATGAGGTAAAGGGGTTGCTGTGAGACACAGGACTCAGCAGCTCTTGGTTCCTTGGGGTGGTGGGTTCCTCTCCTGCCATAGGAGAAGACAGCTTTCCACCACTCAAAGCATTGCTGCATTATCAGCTCTAGTGGGCATACTGGAGGAGGACAAAGTGTCTTGTCCTAGTTTGACAAGGCTGTAAGATATCACTCAGAACCACAGAATTAGTGCAGTGCCTAAAAAATTTGATGAACAGGCCAAGCCTAAGTGTCTCAGGAAGCACCTGACAGCTGATGTTATCAAGGCTAAGGGTTAGTATAAGCAAAAGTGTGTCTAGCTGTAGATCTCACAGTGTGGAGCTGTGAGCTGTGAAAGAGATGAGCTAGGAGAAACCCTCTTGGGACCTGTGTCTCCATGTCTTGTTAGTGACTTTCACACCAGAATAGAGCTCAGGCTCCTGCAACTTCACCACCATGCCAGAACAGGCTATTTCAGCTGCTGCTTGCTGGGCAGCCAGTGCTTTGTCAGCATAGATTTCTTTTTTCTGAGTCCTGGCTTGAGGCTTTGGCTGCCCAAAACACTCATTGTTATTCTGTTGCCTGGCTTTAGCTCCTAAGCCACAGCTTTATCTCTGGGATGGGCTGTTCACAGGACGCATCCGGTGCCTTGTAAATACAGAGCATATCTGGGTCGCTATGGTCAGGCAATTCAGCCAAAGCAGTAATTTCCATGTGCTCAGAGAGAGCACATGGAATGTTGCTTATGAGCACTGCCCTTCTTTATTGCAACTGGTGAAAGAAAGAGACAGAATCTGCCTTTAGCACTGACCTTGCTCCAGCAGCATCTCTACTTCATGTGGTAATAACAGTCACAGTGTAAAGGAAGTGAAGAGTGGAAGGCTGCAAACTATGTAAGCAGAAGGATAATGACCTTTTAGGGTAATTCCAGGTACTTGCTTTCTGAAGCTACTGAACAAACTTTTTTTTGAAATGTGAATTGGAATTTTTACTTATCTGTTTCAAAGCACATGCATAAATTTGGTAGTAAGTTTAGAAGCTAACCACTTTTTAAGAAGTGACGTGTTCTTTGTGTGCCATATAAATTACATATTTAAAATGTGTGGGTGTTCGCAACTTCTGAGAGCTTAGGCAAGTGTGTAGGAGACATATTTCAATGTCTTAAATCTCTCATTTGAAACTTAATAGATTGTTTCATGCAGACACTTGTAACATTCCAGTATGGCAGAGGGAGCATTACCTTTCAGTTAATGTCTCATCTGCAAATTTCCACCTGATGTTTTTTGCAAGTGAGATGTTTCGTTAAAATCTTGAAATCCATTCTATTTGATATATAGGGTGGTTATTTTCCATGAAGAACCAGAACTCTCCTGTTCAAGATAAGAAAATTACTCATGCCTTTTTCTCTCTGATTAAGTCCTCTGCACTACACTGATGGTGCCCATACATCTGGGTAGTTCTAACCACCCTGTGATGCAGTCAGACACCAGCAGGGAAATGGAGCATCTCTGAACTGGTTCTTAATAAGGATCTGTTTAGTAGAAGAGCATGCTTAAAGTTTGAAAGAAGTAGCATGATGAAGAGTAAGATCTATGTATCATGGTCAGCCTGACTGCACAAAACTTGATCTTATAGCAAGCGAGAGAAAGAGCAGTGAAGTAAGAATTAAAATAGCCTTATTAAGAGGTTAAGAGCAGAGGCCTCCTTAGGTTAAGAATACCTCTCAGTTAAGCTCTTCTGCCTCCTGTACATTTGATATATTCCCCCAACCTGCAAGATGTTGCTTCTCTGTACTCCCTGACAAAGTTCCCTTCTAGGACTGTCAGGGTTCTTTCTATCCAGGTCATGTTCAGTGGTTCATTTTGATCATCCAAGTAGTTGCCAACAGTGAGCATCAGAAAAAACCCGAGCTGCTGCCTCTCTGCTGGCATTTTCTGTGGTTACTAGGACTGCCAGAATTGAGGTATGTGGTTTATGTGTACACAAATCTGGTAAGTCTTTTAAAGTATCCTTCCTAATGACACATTGCTGATCCAAATGAAGTTACAGGCTTGATCTAGAAATTGCTGGGTTGGGTTCTTTGGTCTGCATTACAGAGAAGGTCAAGGTGAGTGACCACAATGTTCCCCATCGGTCTTAAAACCTGTACAATTCTTTTGCTTCATTCTGTGATCAGTGTGGTTTTGAAAGCTGACTGCAAGCTCTTGTTTGTGCTCAGTAGGGTGGGAGGGGTAAGACAAAGCAGGCCACAAGCCAAGTGAAAGCCATGGGAGATTGAAACAAGAGCCAGATGGCAAATGAGGAAGCCTGAAAATGTGATAGAGCAAGGGGAATAAAGGAGAACACATCTAGCTGTCCAAGAAAACATGCTTGGAGAACATGTGCTGTGTGGTTTTGTTTGCACTGCCTTAGGATTGGTGGTACCATTTTATTCCTGGAGGATGTAGCATGAGGTGGCCAGGTGGCCTTTGATGAGCAAAGGAATGGCAGTAGTAGTGATTTATGTTCCAGCAGGAGAAGGTTCATGAACTAGAGGATCAAGTTCAAATGATGAATCCACTAACGAGTTTGGGAGGAATGCAACAGACTTCTGAATGGATTTGCTGATCCTTGCTTAAATTATCTTTTCTCTAAATAAAAGTGCTGGATTCCACTTTGAAATTTGCGTGTAACTTTGAAATGCTAGCTGAAGAAATCACATGGTTTTCAAAAGTGATTGCTGAAGATAACTTGCAGCTGAATTCAGGAAATATTCAATTGCCTTGAACCTGAACTGATACTAATAACTATCACTACTAGTGCTTTCACATAATTGACTGTGTTAAGCTAAAACTGTTAGTCATATTTAATTTGGGGGACTGTTTTTCAAGGCATTGCAGTTAGTTTCCAGTAATGTCAGCTCTTAATTACATTGGCATCCTTGGATTTGGAAGTACTGAATTAACTTGGTGTCACTACCAGTTTCATTATCACCAGTATGCCCAAATCCATTTCAAGCTGTGATATATATCTCAAGCCATATCAAATTTTATTGTTAGGACATCAAAAATAATTGATTTGGATAGCAAGTGTTGTGTTGAAAATGCTTTTTAGGGCACAGATTCCCTTCAAGTTCTTAGCCACTCAGAAGCGTAATGCTTGGTTCTGAATCACTTTTTAGAATTCAGTCTCTATTTTCTTAAAGATAAGGGAATTCTTACTTTTAGTGCTTGCAATAAAGACTGCAGAAATCATAATAAATACATAAAATTCCTTAGCAATTTACACACTGCCATATGTTCCACTCTGGAGGCAACTGCATGGGTTTGCTTGTATTTACATGTAAATATGTACATACACATGTAAATATTTAAATGTACACATACCTTTACTAGGCTCTAGCTATTATGGCAGAACAACAAGGCAAATTTCATACAGGGTGTAAATACGATCTATCCAAAATGGGAGACGGAAAGCAGGCATTGTATATTAGACAGTAAACAGACAGTATAGGAAGGTCTGAAATTTAGAAATTGTGGGAAGATTGGTTTTTATTGGTTTGGTTTTGTTTTTTATTTGGTAGGTTGTTTTGGGATTTGGTTTGGTTTTTTGTTTGTTTTTTTTTTGTTTTGTTTTGTTTTGTTTTGTTTTGTTTTGTTTTTTAATTTCAAGAAGGTACTTTCATAGAAAGTTTTTAATGCCTGATTAGGGATTAATCTGTAATCTATACATTCTCTGAATATTTCCCCTGCTGCCTAAATGTCAAGTCTTGGAAAGGTTTCAAATGTGACACAAAATCCAAGGGATTTCTCTGATATCCAACGTTTATGATTCTCTGATAAGAGAAACATCCTGACTTTAGTTTCTTCTATCTAATTAGTTATTTTTAATATTAATTTTAGAAGCTAAATCAGCATATCTGAAAGTCAAGTTCCAAAATTGCAGACCTGGTTCATACTCTCCTTATCAAGACATAGAATACGTTACTGTCAATATTACTTCAGATCCTACATCAGTTAAGATTGTATTTGTTTTAATTCTTTTTTTACCTGAAAGAGAAGGAGCAAAGAGGGAATTCCATGGGTTGTGGAATGTATTAATGAAGGTGAGTGAGGCACCAGCCCTAGGAGTTCTCACATCTCTGCCTAGTCTGTCCCATCCAGCTGTGTGTGGGACATTGTGTCACGGTGTGTTCTGGTCCCAGCACGCATCCCTTGTTCTTGTGAAATGTGCAAAACCAGAAATGGGGCCTCATAGCAATTGTTCCTGACTAGATAGCACGTATTTCTGTAAAACTATTTCATTTACAGGGAGCTTTTGCTATTGTGACCCATGTAATTTCTCATTTCATAAGGGGATCCATCTCTCACTTACCCAGCAGTGAAGACTGAGAGGGAGTGCACAAGGCCAGGGAGAGTTCATGCTTCCAGTGAGTGGGGTTTTTTTAAGGCAGAGGAAAATCTGGGCCCCTGCCAGGGCTATGTGCCAGAAGCAAAATTGCTACTTGAAAAACTACTTTCCTTTTTCTGCTATTTGACCGTATCTGTGACTGTAAGAAGCACTTAAGTTTTGTGTATTTTCATTCAAAGGAAGAAGGATAGCAATTAAATGTTCCTGCGAGGGAACTGTTGGCTTGGAGCGTGTTTTCAGCATGCTGATCTTCTGAACAAGCAGCCAGAGAATATCCCCTTGCACTTGCTGCTGCAATGGAAAATGACTACAGGGAATTGGACTGATAAGAGACACGAGCTGCTTAATTAGCAGGTGCATTATTCTAATTCATGCTGTACCTTACAATGATGCTTTGGGCTGCAGAAAAATTTGCTCTTATTATGTATTTACTTTTGTGTGAATATATCTTTGTTATGGAAACTAAGGCTAAATGTTAGGGGGGGTTATAGCTAGAAGCTGTATAGGACATACTCGTGTAGAGAAGGGGAAGCTGCTCAGGAAGAAGAGGAGCTGTGTGTTAGTACACATAAAGAATCCAAGTTGTGCAGAATTAGTGAGCTTAAAGCTGGCTTGAAAGTGGAGGATGTGAGATACATAAATAATGGATGCCACCATCAATTTGAGGATAACCACTGGTATCAGGGGATAAAGAGTTTCTCAATTTTCTGAGGACATGACTTTTAGTCTTTGTTTAGTAATAGAAACTATGGTCATGGGGAGTGGATGAGGTGAGTCTGTGACTTATTAGTCAGCTCTGTGCTTGTGTAGTTTTCATCTGTCTAAGTCAATGTAGTAGAAAGAAATAAGTACAATGAAAGAATACAATTTTAGGGTTTTTTTTTTTTTCTGATATCTAAACAAATCTAAGAACTTACTTGAAGATATCTTTTCTCTTGGCAGACAATTCATGCATGCTGCAACAACTCAGGAAGCAGAACAGTGAGAGAAGGGGAGATACACACACAAACATACACACATACATACATACACACATAGTAGATCCTAACATTCAGACCCAGTTCTCACATCTGCTTCAACCAGAGCAGATCAGCTGTGTTTGTGAATAGAGCCACATCCTGCAGATGTGCAACAGGAGTCCTATATTTCTAACCTCCTCATTCTTGGGGAGAGTTTGATATTAACCTCTGCTTTACACTTGGAGGTTAGAAAGTCCACAGAACTTAAATTCCTTTTAACTAACCATAACAAAACATAGGATATATGATATGGATATGTAAAATGTATATATAAAATGTCTTTATAAAAGGTTGACTTCTGTACTGAATCCTGATCTCCAGATGCCTCATAATCTTAACATTTATTTCTGGGTACACTTTGTTGTCACAAGCTTTACTTTCCCTTCCATGTTGGAGCTCAGAGGTGGGTTCTGCAAAGACTGTAATCCTTGCATTGGAGACAATAATGCTGATAGGTTTCTATAAGGACAGAAAATACCTATAACATGGGGTATAGGTTAAATCATTATTAATTTGTTAGTAGGAAAATGAGAGTCCAAGTTTGGTCTAAAATAGGATATCTATCATAAATTTTGACTATGACTTCAATTCTACATTGCAGTGGTTTAATCTCCTAGAGGAAAAACACTCCTCTGTGATAATGCAAATGGTGGATTTGGGGCAGAATCTGGCTGTTCTGAAAGGACTGGGTTTTTTCCAGTTTCCAGATAATGGTCTAGCTTATAGATCTTCCCAGCTTTGGACTCAAAAGATTTGGAGAATTCAAAAAAAAAAAAAAGTTAGCAAATGAAGAAAAACATTCACATGCTTGGTTTGCTTTAACTTGTAGCTCAAAGCGAATGAAAGCCCTGCTGTTAGAAAGCAAATCCCGCCACAGTGTGGAGCAGCAGTGCCTGCAGTGGAAGCTGTCCCTGGTGGGACCGTGGGTGTTTGGTGTGCTCTGCTGATGGCCAATGCCGCAGGGACAGCCTCCTTGCCAGGTTCTTGTTTACCCAAAGACTCCAGGTCACCTCTCTGCCACGCATAAACACGGAGAAAATCTTTGCTGTTGGGGTGCCACACCCCTCAGGACGATTTGCCTGGATGTTCTTGTAAGAAGGGAAACACCTTTAAATGGGGCAGGTATTGTGCTCCAGGCTACACCGTGCAGCACCCCACAAATTAACCCAGCACCAGCAAAGCACTATAAACTGTGGCACATCCAGAAGGGCCCCTATGCCAGCCCCTCCTCCTGAATGATTTGGAGGCTGAGCTCTTTGAAAATTGATTATGTTAATGATTGAATTAAAATGTAAATTCTAGTTTGGCTGAATAATTTTTAAGAGGAACCCATGGGAGTTAGGATGGGGGTATCTGCAGGGGAATCAGAAGTTATGTTCCCCAACTCAGGGGCAGCAGAGGAAAAGCAGGGATGGCTTTTTTAAGCCTTCAGTCAGGTAGGGTGCTCCCCTGGCCATGACAGACACAAAATTTCTCATTTTGCATGAGGTACACCATAAACACAGTTTGCTGACTGAGCATGATACTGGGTGCTAGTCTCTACTGCAGTTATTATTGAAGTACTATTCTATTAACTGGATGTTATCTGAGTTTGCTAATGATTAAAATTATTGCTAATGATTTGAGATTAAAACCATACTTTTATGGGAATAGACAAAGTCCTTTTTTAATTTTCTTTAATTTCACATTTATTTTGGTGAAGCTTGCAAAACTCACGAGAGGACAGTGAATTCTTGTGGAGTGAAAGCAACTTAGAGTGCTCTTGCTGTTGCATTGATATTTCAGTTCATCACTGCGATAATCATCACAAAGCCAGTTAATTGGGAGGGAGTCAAGGTGGGGAAGAGTGATTGCAACTTGGGGGCAGAAGGGACTAACAGTTTTTCAGGAAATGTTTTGAATGTAATAGGATCTTACTACCCTGCCATGAAATACACCTATTGTGCTGTCAAGAAAGTAGGACCAGAGGGAAAATAAAGCTGAGCCTCAGCTAGCAGAAAAGACGTAGTACAAACAGGCTGGGAAGCCAGGTTTGTGGTTACACAGGGACTGTAAACCCTTGAACGAGCCAAACTGAATAGGTTTCAGTCACACGACGATGTGATTACAGGTTATTCAGCACTAATCTCTTGGTAATGAAAGTAGAATTCAGATGCAGGCTTATCAGATGTTCTCTGTTTATACTTTCTTCTTGCGAGGCTTTTGGAGAAGTAATTATGTGCATCAAAATCTCAAGAATAAGCAATCCAAAGCAGAAGGAATAAAGTTGTGATGCTGTTACCAGGAAATTGGAAAAGAAGGCTTTGAATAAAGGAGAATCTTTCCCTAATTACCCTGAACTTCAATCTCATTTCCAAGTGGATTAGTGTGATATTAATATGGCTGCCAGAACAGTAATTATGGAAATTCAGAGCACTGTCTGCAGCACCTCAATGTGGTTCTGAATTTCTGAAGGCAAAGTGATACTATCTCCTGAAAGAAGTAAAAAATACTCTACTAAAGCAATATGCCTACAGAACAGAGTTTAATGTCACAAAAATGGAGTTTTACCCCTTAAAATCAACATGCCCACAGAATTTTGACACATACCTGTGTGTCACCTCCACATAAAACCCATAGAGAAATGAAGCAATTTTTTGCCTCTCTGTCCCACCCCATGCAAAGGCTTTGACCATACTGAGATTAAGCTGTAGTTTCTGCTTTGTAAATTCAGAGTCACTTACCTAAAGGCTCTTGCTCCTGCAGGACCAGAAGAAATGCCAGTGCCCAGAGGAGCAGCATGGTTCCAGCTGTGCTGTGCTTGTGCTGCAGAGCCCCGCAGCCTCCCTCCCTCCCTCCCCAGCTTCCCACCGACTCCTGGGCCAGCCCTTCGTGCTCAGCTTTAGCCAGAGTTAGGCGGAAATATGCCCAGCCTGAGCCAAGATTCTTAAGCTGTTCTCTTCTGCTTCCCTCCTTTTAAAAAACACCCTTCCAGCTCTGTGCACAGCCCGGCTATCCAGGCTAGGCTCCCCAGATTTGGGGGGTTTTTTTACACTTGTATTTATTTACACAGATTAAATTGAATGCGATGCAAAGCTTTGGATCCTGTAAATACAGCAAGTGGGGTAAGGAAAGGAAGGGGGAAAGGAGGAGGAAGAGGTGCTGGTGTTTCTTTCCCTGTAGAATTTCATCTGGGGCAGGCAAAGTAGAAGCATTGGTAAACACAATATCTTTAGATCCTATGAGCTTATAGGGCTTTTACCATTTTATGCTCTTTTTGAAGAGTGCAGAAACACCTTCCTTGGGCAGTGCAAGGTGTGGCAGTCTTCTGGGAGGTGACAGCTGTCTGTGGTGCTTTATGTTTGTGCAGTATCATAGGATCTATCTCAGTTTGGCAGGGTTTTAAAATTGGTTGGGTTTGGTAACATCACATGCAAAAACAGCACTATTCATGGGAGCCTGGCAATGGGTGTGATTTTTAGCAGGATCTTGGCTGAACATTGTCCTAGAGGTTCTTGGGTGTTGACTGATAAGCATCAGTCTTTGACCCCTCTATGCTGTTGTTAAAATATTTAAGGTATCTCCTTCCTGGTGTTGTTCCTCATATTCATTTGAGTGATCTTTTCTCAAACTATTGCAAGAAAAACAAATGAGAGGCCAGTAAGGCATCCTACTCAATCCTAGAGGCCATTGTTCAGGATAGACAGTGTTTTAACCATTGAAAATAAACCCCTGCAAACTAGAACAGATTTCCTTTGGTCTTTACCATTCCCTTAACAGTCAAAAAAATAAAGTTACTTGAATAGCTGAAGATGATCCTGTAGAGATGCTATCTTGGAGTTCAAAGTGTAATAATCCTTAGTGACTTCTGTAACAAGTTAAGTTGTAAACTCAGTTGCAAGGCAAAATAACCTCAGTAACAGAGATTCTGTGCCTGGAATTTAGCTGATAACTTTGAGGCATAGGACAACCTCAGTGTTTACTAAGCTCTCAGGGCTGGTTTGAATGAGTTAATATTTTTATGAAATAAAAAAAAAATTAAATTAGCTATGAAAATTGGAGTGGCAGTATTTTTCTGGGTGTTTTGGCTTGAATCACTATGTAGCATACTGCAATTCTTACAAATTCTTGTTTTGAGAATAAATGTGATTATGCCTGCTGAAAACTTACATAAATCCTAATTTTGTTTTTGAAAAGGTCCTGAGAGTGGAACTGCAAAAGATAACAGTAAATCTACTCTCAGTTTTACTCTGTGTTTCTATATGAGATGCTGATGTGGTAAGCTGTGATTTTTGCAGTGAGACATTATCTATGTGTTGTCTGTGCCTTGAAGAGAGGGGATTGGGGAGCTGAAGAAGAATATTTATGAGTAGTTGGCTGCTGTTTTCTGAATGTGTTTGTCCTTTGCCTCTGTCCTTTTCTTAAGCAGAATCCCCCAATGCATTCTCTGTATTGCAAAGGGAGCCTGTTCATGGAAGGTTTCTGCCAGCTCTCTCTGCCATCCTCTACGCCACACACTAAAAAGCAATGAACACCCATTGGAACAGTTTTCCCTTCAACACACAGTAAAAAACATGGCAATTTCCATTCCAGACCACCTTTGCTGAGGCCACTCACCCCCCCCGACAGCACATTTCCTCAAGGTTCCTCCTGAGTTGCTCTCAGGCTCCTGGAACAGTTCAGTCCCTCCAAGGCACTTGCTGCATATTTTTGCATCCTGTGTTATGTTTGACTATAGCGAGGTGCTGTTCTGATAGCCATGGAGAACTAAACAAAATAGTGTGAGTTTTCTCTAGTATTATCCTCCAGGGGTTGTTTCTGTAATCAGAGAGTAGTTTTTTCCACTGCAGGGAAGTGCAGCCAGAAGGAATATTTCTGCCAAGTGGGATTCTGCTTTTTGGTCCTTCTACCTGTCCTGGGATTTCTGGTCATCTTGGTTAATTACCTCAGATTGCTTTTGTAATTTATAAATACTCAGAAGGAAGCTACAGGTTAAGACAACTGGTAAAGTACCAAAAATCTGGGGATGTGACAATACCCATTAAATTGTGAAGCAGATTTTTCAGAAGACAGAAAATGTGAGAGCAGAAGAAAGAATATGATGCAAACATATTTGTTTTCTGAGAAGTTAGTCAGTAAATGATTACCATCAGAGAAAGCATTCTTTAGCACATTCATCTTGGAAATGGCCATATATGAGAACACAATGAGATCATATGAATGTAGGTTTGCACAAAATCCAGCTGTTGAGATGTTCCCAAGATACTGGCAGCCAAAAAAAGCATACCAGTGCACAGGGATGTGAATGTATGCCAGCAGGCAGATTGGTGAAAGGGAGAGCAAACAATAAGGATTAAGTCTATTTTGGGAGGTGCTTTTTTTGTTTGTTTTTGGTACAGTCTTTCTGTATCTCCTTCTTGGACTAGTTAAATGCTTGGCAAAAGCAATAAATAACTGCACAGTGATCCCACAGGGTGCCCAGGGAGAAGGAATGGACTAAATAAGGGGTATATGTTGACAGAGGATATATTTGCCATGTGAAAATATCACATTTTAATTGGGCATGAAATCCTGCAGCATGAGCTGACAAAGGATATAGCTGAGCAAACTCTTGGGAAAAATAGGACTTTGTGTGAAACACAGAGAAAATTAAGTGGAGATTACTTCAGGAGACAAAAATATGATAGGAAACCAATCCTTGTAGGGAGAGGAAAGTGTCTTACCCTGAAGAGAAGGAAATGAAAGAGTGTAATCACCTCCCTGGATTTAACACCACTGGGTGATGAAATCAGTGCAAGGTTCGTGTAGTCTGCCTACCTGCCCTGAGAGAAGATTAGTCTCTGTTAGACTGTGGAGTTACCTTAGGCTCTCATCACGGGCTCAACTTCTGTCAGCTGCTCATGACCAGAAGTCCTTGCTACTTGAAGGTTGTTGGATACCTGATGGAAATGGAGACTTGTTCCATGATCCATTTGGAAGAGGTCATTTTCACTCTCCTGATTCATTTGTTTTCTGGCTGCTGGTTGGAACAGTTGTTGGACAGATGCAGAAGCAGGATTTTATTACCTGGAGAGGCTGATTTGTGCAGAGCAGGTATGCAGCTTTTGGGCTGCTTCTCAGGGAAGCAGAAGTCTGCTCTGCAACAGTGCTTCTGTTTGGTGAACAGATGAAGGGCCTCTTGCACGGTGATTTCACTAAAATGCAGTAGACATTGCTATTTAAAGCTTTGGATGGTAGTGATTCTTAGCACACATCCCTGGCAGTCTCCACAGAGCCTCTGTTGCTCATGGCACATGAGACTGTGTTGGAGTTTCAGGTCTTATGGCTGCAGCCTTGAATGAGTGATCACCCCCCTGTCCTGTGCAAGCCCCTCTCTGCTCTGTTGTATATCAACTTGTACTCGTGTTTACTATCTCAATTTGCAGGGGACATCACAAAGTGTCAAGTTCTCCTGCTGTTGTCATAGAGGCACAATCTCTGATGCAGTTACAACCCCATATCACATGGTTCACAATGTGAAGCACTGTGAAGATCAGCTCTGCCTCTGCCCTCCCTGGAGAAGTTAACAAGTGTGTGTATCATGGAACAGACAACTCTGACCCAGCCTTCTTCAAAACAACACATTTTGTGCTAGCCTAAAGCCAGCAGTGAGTCAGCTCCAGGAATTGACTCTCTGGTGTCATCTTGGGGCCAGCACACCAGGCTGGATTCTGTTTGCCAGCGTTAGGTAAGCATCCCATGGCTTCAGGCTGTTTTCAGTCTGTGGCTTCAGCTTCCTGAGCAATGATCCGCAAGGAAACTGAACCAGAAAGCTGAAGGAAAAGGTGGGTCACATGGAATATTAGTGAATGATGTTGTTTGTTTTGTATTTTAACATAATAGTTGTTATGTCCTTTCATTTGGCAGAGTTCATGCATTTTATGAAGCCTGGCCATGCCTCAGGAACCCTGTGAAACATGATATGCAGTGTGCCCACCCATTTTAGTGAAAAGAAACCTTTGTCCTTAGAAAGTTGGGTTAACTATATTCCCAGCAAAAATAGTGATTCAGGAATTCCTGACTCCCAGTCCTGTATTGCACACATGGTGACCTGATATTTGCTATATTTTCTGTTGCAGAGGGTTGTGGCCCTTTGCTGTTGTAACTTTACCTGCACTCATTTGCGTCACATAAAAATGAGAAATAGATCTGTGAGCCTGTGGTGGATAATATTCAGGGAAAATAATACGGGGGAAGTACTTGATTATTCCCAAATTAAAATTACTCAGCCAGTGTCTTTAGCAGATCAGCGTTGCAAACCACACCAATTAAATGAGATAATTAGTTGCAACTGAAGCCACAATTGCATTCCATGAAGGAATATCTGAGGAGCTGTTCATGTGTTGAGTAGCACCTTGCTGAACACGAGTCATGACAAACAGCAATACAGCAAAGGTCTGCTAATTAACAGCTGTGCACCTTTCTCCATTAGGGAAGGCATCAGCCGTGTGTGTGAAGCCTTTGAATACAGGTAATGTTTGCCATGTGAGTGGAGATGCCTAACAAAACAGAGAAACAGCTGGAAATAATCCCATTTCTGTTTGGGATCCTGTTTTTGTTTGCTGCTCAGCATAGTCTCCTTTCCTCTTAATTACCACGAGGTCGTGGAGACTTGCAAGGGGAAGGATGGCTTGCCAGAGAGAGAAGCCAAGCTAATCACTCCACTGCCATCTCTCTGCAAATTTACAGTGTGTGTATAATTTTAAAGCCAATGCAGTAAAAATCCCTGGTTAAAATTCCTTTTGAAATACGTGTGTGAGTGAATGTACAACGCTGTAGCAGGATGACAGTAGTTCCTTTGTTATTCCAGATCCCTTGTGTCTTTAGCTGCAATTTTTCTTCCAACATGCTTCCAATACATGTTTCCAGGCAGAGAGTGAACAAGAATGTGTATGAATTTTTTTTTCATCCTGCTGCCTGTGTAGTTAATCACATGATGGATCCTGTCCAACAAGATTCCCCAACAGCACAGCTAGTTATTACTGCATGCTACTGGCTTCTCACCTCTTTAATTCCAGCTGAAAAACTGCATTAAAAGACAATTTAAATACTTTCACAATGCCACTCCTTAATAGGAGAATATGTGGTAGTTGCCATAGGGAAATAGTATAACCATAAGAAGGAAGAGAAGGGCCCATGAAAAAAAATTCTATTAAAAGCTGATCCAAGGCATGAAAAACCTCGTGAGCATATGAACAAATGAACAGATTAGCATGCTCCACAAGCTCTAGAGGCAGGACATTAACTCCAATTGTTGGAAAACAGATGTGAACTCGATTATTGTCCTCCACCCCTTTTCTGATTTTTTTTTTCTAATGAAGTTTGTAAAAGGGTAATTGCTTCCATGTGTATTTAGGAGGGAGCCTGATGGTGGCTACACTTGCTATCAGTTTGTTTGTTTGTATCTGCATGCATAGTTTAGTTGTTGTTGGGATGAAAGAAGTAGGAGCAAGAATTATCACCTGAAGCAGCATCCATGTAGGAAATTGGGATATCATGGTTGCTGTTTCCAATGTCAGATTTTAGGACATCCTTCCCTGCCTTAAGAGACCGGTTGGCTCAAAGTAAGTTCAAAGATCTCTTACAGTATTCTGTCCAGATGCAGTAAAATGCTTCAGATTGTCTGTCCCAAATGTGCTTTAATTCAGACCCACCACTGGAACTCTTTATAAGAATAACAGAAATATTATGTCTTAATGCAGATATTAACCTATGTCATCCTGTAATCTTTATTTCTGTAAGTGCTACCTGTTTTTATTTTTTGAGCACTACTTTTTGCCATCTATCTACACAATAATGAAGTGATGACTTCCACAGTGATGACTATCTAATGTCTCTTCTCATTAACACCGAGACAAGAGGAAATACAAGATTAGAGGATAAAAAAGTCGAAGGGGAATGGAGGGCTCATTGCAAGCGTTCGAGGAATAAGAAGCACCAAAGGCGAGGACAGGAGCCAATTGAATCGTCAGGACGCTATAAATAATTCTGAAGTAATCTCTTTGTCATTAAAAAAGTGAATTAGGAGAAGCCGATGGGACAAAAGAATTCAAAAGAGTTTGAATTTAGAAGGAGTTATGGCAGTGCAGGGTGCACAAAGCGTTCTGCTGGGTGGGATTGGATGGCACAGCATTGATGGGATTGTTGGAAGGAGATGGTGGGAGCAGGGAGACGAGGCAAGGGGCAGCGAGCAGACTGGCAGAAGGGCAGGGAGAGGCTGGCAGATCCCTGTGGATGGCTCCTGGCAGCCGGGCAGCTGCTCTGGGTGGCACTGGGGTCACCCCGGGGTGTCTCCTGTCCCACCTTTGGCCGTGTTTGCTCCTCCCGCTGGGCATGGCCCGGCTGAGCCGATCCCGGCACCGTGAACCCCAACCCGGAGTTCAGGGCTTTAATTAGACCCAGCTGAGAGGATTTGGATCAATGAGGGCTCACACAGAGTGACAGCCCCCGGCTGCTCCGTACCTGACCTTGAGGCTGTCAGCTCGCTCCGTGCCCAGGATGCTGGGTGACACCCCGGCAAACTCTGCTCTGCTTCGGCACAAACCACCAGCTGCTCCCTGCTGCTGTCAGAACCCAGAGCATCCCTTTGGCTGCCCTGGGAGCTC
>VZSR01003794.1:5650011-5696026 GCA_013398615.1 Brachypodius melanocephalos | reverse complement strand
CTCTAAACCACCTGAATGTCGGAAAATCATAATCTGACATGCTGCTGGCTCCAACACCTTCAAAGGTATTTTAAGCCTCTGAAAGCATCGTGGAGTATAGGCTGTATATAGTTATGTATAGGCTGTGGCAAATCAGAATCCCTTTGGGAGTTAAGACTGTTAAAATCCCCCCAAATTAATTGTGTTTTCAGCCTGCGTTTGCCATTTGAATCTCTGCTAGTGAGAAGAAATTATCGCAGTAGTACTTTGAAATTCTTTGGTGCCACTGTGATGGTCTGATGTGTCTGGAACTGCTGATCACAGCTGCTGTTCTCTGCACAGACAGTCTGATGTGGATTTTCACTGATTCCCAGTGTGGGCTTCACTCTGTGTGAACACAGCTTTTTTAGACACAGATGGACAAAAACCCTGGAGCCAGTGGTAACATAAGGGATCTCATGTTATTCAAAGATAACTGGTTGCAGTCTTTGTCCATTAATATAATTTTCATGCATCTGCAGCACTAATCTGCTGCCTCTTCATGTATTAGAAATGTTATCCCACCACTTGAAGCTGAGAGAAGCAGAATATTATAGCTAAATACCCCAAATAGCAGCACAAAAATATTTTGCTGGTTCTTGTCAGTTATTTAGTCTCAGTAGAAGAGAATGCACATTTTTGTTGTAACAGCAAGGCACAAGATTTGTGCTGCCAGTTTTTCCTCATCTGATGGAGATAATTTTTTGGACTCTAATGTAAACTTTTGTCTCTTTGCCTTGAGAAATATCTCATCCTTTCTGCAAAATGTTTACATAAAACAGATATGGTCTGTCCCACATAAACAGATACAGTCTGTCCCATAACTTTAGATAAAGCACATCCAGCCTTCCCTGTTCCTTCTTGCTCCAGCAAGAATATTCTTTGAATTGATGCCTGCCCTTTCTTTCAGGTTTTGTGAAATACAGCTTGAGAAAGCTCCATTTCCACTGATTTCAATCTACCTTGTCAGCCTTTTCTGAGGTCCCTAAAGGTAACAAATGGGAACCTGACATTTTACTGCCATGGGTCAGCTGCTATCTGATAAACACAAACAAATAAAAATATAAACGCTGGGGGCTGAAACTCCAGTCTGCTCTATGAGTATTGATTTATGAAGAATCTGAGATGGCAGTTAAATTAGTATCTTTAATTAGAAGTAAATGGGAAGCTTTTTGGTGCCTAGTCTTTTTCTTTATTTATTTAATTTTTTTAGTTGGAAAATCTCTATAAGTTGTCTGTATTTCTTTATCCATACTGATTCAGTGGTTTACCACCACGTTTGCATCAATATGTTGCATAATCCTCAATTATCATTTTGGTTTTCTGGGTTGCTATTCTCTGAGAAACTTTTATTGTTTTTCTTGGCTTGACTGCAGACTGTCTCCACCCTCTTTCCTTCTGCAAGTGATCAAATTCTGTAAAGAATTCTCTGCTTTGGATAGACTATCACTTCCCACCCATGCTGTTCTCACTGAGGTTGGAAATGTTATTAATTTTATTTAGTGTGGGGAAAAGCTTGGCTAACTCTTCAAAACAACCTTTCAAGTCCTGTAATTCAATAAAGTCCTTATTTACAATGACCACAGCTATTTTTCTCAGTGCTGTCCAAACTGAGTTCTCTCTGGTTACAAGAAAAAGAGGCATTGTTTTCCATTCCGACAGCAAATTCGTTCTATTTTATTTTTCAGTTCATGAAAAGTGCAGCATAACCTTGTTTAAAAGGTTTTCTAGAAAAAGAAGCAGCTGTTGCTCTCCACATTATGCTATTTTTAATGGGTTTTGCACCAGGGACTGAGGGAGGAAGGCTGGCAGTTATATATGATCTGGTGAGTGTAAAACTGTTATTCTGATACTTGGATTTTCCAATTCTTTTCCAATCCAATCATTGCTTTCACTCACACACCAGCACGCAAACACTGAATTTCAGTTCTGTCCCTTGACTAAACTGTGTGGTTTATTTCTTTCTCAAAATTATCTAAGTGAAAGATAATATTTTATTACGATGTGGATAAAACCACTTCCCAATGGCTGCCACTTCAGATGCCTCTGACCAAGTCTGGTTTTACTGATGCCTCAGCCCTAAAGCTGGGCAGATGTGAATGATGATTTCCTTGCACAAACACACAAAGTGTGAGAGGCGGCAGCGTGGAAGTTGTAAACGAAACCCTTGGAAAGCTATACAGCACTGAGGCATTGGCTTCCTTCCCTTAGGACCCACCAAAGAGCAGCTGGGGAGGAAGTAAGAAACTCTAGATTTGAAAAGAAATGTTGTCTGGGTGACCTGTAACTTAGTGTTGTCCTTGACAGTTTCATAGATATCGCTTGGCTGTACCAGCAATATAATCATATCTCACTTATCCCTTCCTTCCACCCATATAAAAGGAAAAAATCAAAGCTGAAAGCTAGTTTTTCCTTCCTGTGGTAACTGTGGTGTTTTTTAAAGCACTGTGAACAGGTTTGGAAGGGGCAAGGGCTTTGAAGGAACATGCAGCAGAAATTCCCAAGGATCCTTTTTCTATAGCTGGCTGCTTGTTTGGGAGTGTTCCACAGGGTCAGCAATTCAGTGCTTCATGTACTTCTGTCATGCAGCAGCTTGGTGAATTTTTTTTCCATCTTCTTGACCAAACAGTCCCAAAGTCCTTTTCCCAGCGTGGTCTGCAAGCATCAATCACAGATCAGTTCCTCACACACAGCTCCTCGTTTGGGAGGAACTGCATTCATGTCAAGACTCGAGTGCATCGGTCTGGACCCCCAGACACCCCAAAGCCAAAGGAATTGCCATTCTCACTGCTATAAAGCTCCATTTCCTGCCCTCAACTGCAGTTCAGATGTGTTGTGAACAAAGCAGTAACTCCCCTTGCCTTCCCCCTGTGCTTGGAGGCACCAGGGAAGTTTTCCTGAAGATAACTTGGCTTTAGGGCTGCAAGTGCTGGCAGCAGCTCAGTGCATTTTTTGTCTCATCTCTCCTGGCAGCAGCGTGCACCACCTGCAGCACATGGCACCACCACAACCTGCACACCCACCACCTGGAAAAGGAAGAATAAGTGGGGTTTGTGTGTGAGAAACTGGAAAAAATGGTGAATCTGGAGCTTCATCAGTATTGATGGAGTCAAGAGAACACGGGCCTGTAGGGAAGGCTCCACCAGCACAGCTCAGACTTTCCAGAGATGCCAGAAGACTATTTGGTCATTTATTCTGACTCTCCCATGTAAATCAGATTATAGCATTTCCCATGATATCCTGTGGGGAGAGTTAGGTTACAGCTTGGCTTAGATTTTATGACATGTCTCTTCTCTGTCTTGGAGATAAAGATTTTGTATGCTCTCAGTAGAAAGCAAAGTGTACTGAGGGACCCATCTTACCTGGAAATGGACACCTGGTCCACCTCCAGGCAGCCTGGAGACTGCACTCCATCAGGAATTTATCTGAGAGGAGAGGTACCACAGAAGGAGCTGTGCCCCATCCCCACTGCACAGCCATTCTGCATCTGGAACTGTGACTCTGCCTTTGCTGGGGCTCTCTCAGGGCAGAGAAAGACAGATTTAGATGGAGTTTATATATATATATATATGTGTGTGTGTGTATGTGTTTATATCTGTGTATATATATGTATATGTATGTGTATATATGCGTGTATATATATATATATATATACCTATATAGATCTATAAATCCCATATAAATAGGTAGAACAGATACATCTAACTGTTGCTACAGTCCTTCCCCCGGATGATCTTCCATTTTCTTTATGATTTAGATACTTATATCCTTTTCTTTAGATTTAGATTTGTATTTTTCTGCTGCACGGACTTGTGCCGAGAGAAGAGCTGACCAAACCCAGCTGTTTCCTCTGTGCCATGTCCCTTGGGGCTGCTTTAAAGGATCCCTGCAGAGCCTCAAACACCCCAAACCTGGCATCTTTTCCTGCTGCTGTGCCTGGCAGAGCCCTGCTGCTCAGTTTTGGGCGCTGCAGCCGGGCAGGATCATGCTCCACAGCTAAGCAGTAACTAAAGCTCCAAGTGTCCTGCTAACAGAGTGTCACCCAAGAGTAATCCAGGCCCTGACTCAAATTGACAAGGACAGGTTGGGCTCTGAAATAATCTCTTTAAATAGCAGCAGCCATCCCTTTGCAAGGCACTTCCCCCTAGCCAGAGCTGAGAGCTGCTTACAGCACATCCCCTGCCATTTCCCACCCAGGCAGGGCAGGGCTGACATTTGTCACAGCAGTGTCCCCTGCCAGCAGGCTCCAGCTTTGCTCTGCTCCAGGAGTTACCATGAATTTTGCAGCACAGTTTATCTACTTCAGGGTCTTAAAAAACAGGAGTCCCAGGGAGCGCTACAGGGAAGACGAAGACTACGATCCTTTCTGGCAAAGGTTGGAGAATATTGCTGCCTGATTTAGAGCTAGAGTGCTCCTTTATCCCCCCCAGGGGTCATGGTCAGCCCTCGGGGTCCACCCATGGACATGGCAACCCCTGGACCCCTCCTGCCTCCTTTTGGTGTCGTAGTTGGAGTTTTGCTTCGCCTCGTTGTTTATTTAGTCGCTGTGCTGTATAGGTAATGCTTCCTTTTTTCCTTTCCTTACTTTAAAAAAAATCAAACCAAACCAAAAAAAAAAATCCAGGAAATTGTTTGTAATTTTTTCCATAATCCCTCAAGGTTCTGTGGGTATGGATTGTTCTTGGGGTTGTCCACTAGAAATGGTGAAGATTTGAATATTTTTAGCCCTTGGAGTTCAGCTTTTTTATTTCTTCATGGGTACGGTATCAGAAATAACCCTAGACACACCAATGGACTGCTGAGAATTTATCTTGGGATAGCCCATGCCAGATCCTGTTATTACAGCTCTGTGGTTTTCCTTGTTATGGTGCTTATGGTGATCTCAAATTCCTGTTTTCAGACTTGGATGGTGCAGATGGAATTTAGGAGTCATCCAGTGTGCTTGTGCAGCATGAGCTGAGGCTGTGCACACACATGGCATGGTGGTGTTGTGCAACCTCATTCCTAACCTTTTCCACAGTTTATTTCTCCCTCGCTTTTATTATCTGGACGCCACTATTGAGATCGTGCTCTGGTTTTGCCAGACGCGGTACAAACAAGGAACGATTCTCATTCCCTGCATCTCCTTGTCACAGATGTTGTTAACATTTAAGACACAAATTGTTTCAGTGGGCCTGATGCTGTTAATAAAGGGGAAGGCAAGGTCCCCTGCCCTGCAAAAAGGGCTTTGCCCAAAGTCACCTGCAGTATCACCTGTGAATCTCCTTTCAGGGCTACTCTTTCCTCTATTTTGAGTTAATGCTATTCATTCCTAATTGGAAGTGAATTGTGGAGATGTGTTAGTCACCAGAAAACCTCTAGGCTCAGAACACATTCAGCTTAGAACAAACTTAATGTCTTGAAGAGTTTTAGCTGCCCAACTCTATGCAGTTTTGGACAGTGATCATTTGACATTCACGGTTGTGAACACCTTATAATAACTTTTGAGAGGGATGGGTCTGTTTGAGGGAGAGTTGGTTAGCTCTGCTTCAGCCTTTCCATGATGGGTGGCCTTGTGAATCCCTTCTGTTTTCAGATTGCTTTTTCTAGTGCTGTCTATTTAGCAGCTGCCATTGCCAGCAGTGAGTGATGACATGTCCATGGTGTGTACAGAAAAATACATTATGACCACAGATAAAGGCATACATAGTGCTAGGCTCAGGCTCTGGTAAATCTGACTTGCTAAAAGTAAGGAGAGATTTTATCAGAGGTGATAGCACAGCTTGGTTGTTTCCTGCATGAGCCTGAGCCTTCGTTGTGCGTGCTGCTGGTGCAGCATCACACGGGTTTGTCAGTCCTGTATGTGGTGAGCAGAGTTATAAAGGGCTGCTCAGTCTCAAGGCTTGGTTGTTATGTACTGTGTCTGTGCTGGATGGTCACAGTGCTCAAAATTTGTCATCCAGGCTGGTCACTAAGCCCTGATCTCTTTGACTTTAAGACACTCTGATAAAGAGCGCTGCGGAAGTCTTAGGCAAGCCACTGGATCTGTGTCCCAGTTTCCACCAATAAAGTTGAGCTAATATTTGCTGAATTGTCTCTCTGTTTAGGGGAAGGTGTTGGTGATTCCTGTGTGACTCGGGAACAATCAATTTATTTAGGTGTATCAGTTTCAGACATGCATTTTATATTCCCATCCTGTATGTGTCCCTGGTTGGAGCGATACAGTCTCAGATGGGTGTTTGTAAGTACTGGTATTACACAAAATACTGATAACTCTAGACAGTCACATTTAGAGCGCAGTGTTGTCTTTGATCTGTTTTAAATTTATTGTCAAAGAGAGATCTTGTGTTCCTTCCCTGTGCCAGCAGGACTTTACTTGTCACCCTGTGGTGGTGTGCAGAGCACTCAGACACTACAGAGTGCATGACCTGGAGTTCCTTGTAGTGAAGATGACATTTGTTGTGATCCTTCTTGACACTTTTATCTCAGAAAGCCTCTGTTTTTCTGCCATTTTTCTTTCATGAAGTCCCACTTGTGATGCTTTAGAGAATCGCTGCTATTGCAGTGTTTGGATGAGTTTGGGGATGGGTAAAAAGGTAGAGGAGGAGTTGAGATGGAACAGGAATGTTCAGGATCTACTGGAAGAGGAGTTGAGATGGAACAGGAATGTTCAGGATCTACTGGAAGAGGAGTTGAGATGGAACAGGAATGTTCAGGATCTACTGGAAAAGGAGATTGCAGCAAATGAGGAAAGTATCAGAGGGGTCTGGGAGGCTCAGGCAGCAAGAAGGGTCAGAGGAGACAGTGCTGGGACATGGAATTAGAAGGATTAATGAAGCTGGAGAAGTTCTGGGTAAAAGGGATTTGGATGAGGGAAAGGGCCCTCTCTGTCACATCCTGGGATTGCCTCTTTCTCTCTGCTGGAAGAGCAGAGCCCAGCCCCAGTCACATTGCAGCCACAAGCCAAGCAGACTGCTACCTCAGCTCCCCCTGCCCTGCCCCCTGTACATGACCCATCTCTGCTCAACACCGAGGAAAGAGGCAGAAGTGACTTTAAAGGGGTCTTCTTCTGCCTCAGGAGGTATTCTGAGATTACAGGTGCAAGATCTGAGCCCAGTTACCCGAAAGCAGATGACAAATGTGTCTAAAGCTCTATCTCACCAATGTCTCTTGGTCAGTGAGCTCCAGGAAAGCCTTCAGGGAGCCTGAAGATGATGGCAGCATGTGGGTATGAGCTCAAGAAACCCCTACACCCAAAACATTAAAAAAAAAAGACAAAATTAAAATCCAAGTGTAGAGAACACATGAGTTTGAAGGGGTATTGAAGCTTAACATTTTGTGGCTGCTCAGCCCAAGCTGGGCGTTGGAGTTGGAAATTCTTGTCATGGCACAGGCCTGTAAGGATGCTAAAATATTCCACAAAACTTGTGCCAGGCTGCTGCTGTCCACCAGAATCAGATTCCTTCCCTGGTGTGCAACAAGGCAATAATTACATGCTGAGAGAGCCATTCATTAAACCTGAGAGTTGCACAAGCCTGGCTGCTCTGTGGATTCCACAGACCAAGCACACCGACTACCAATATCTTTTCCCATCTATCCATTTTAACAAACAAAAGAATTAGCTTTCATTTGCTGCAAGTTCCCTTATTAATTAGTATTCTATCTTCTGTTGGTTAACGATTCTCTTGTTTCTTATGTTAATTAGGGCTCATGCTCGGTCTTTCTCTTCTTTTGGGTCAGTGGTTTCTTGGGTTGGTGGTCGCAGTCTGCCCCTGCCAGAATCACCTTTTACCCACTCAGAGCTGATTTCAGCACAGCTGCTGGGTTGGCTTTGTTAGTTTGTCCTCTGTCTTGGGAATTCTGCCAAATCTCCTTGGGGCCCATCAATTCTGCATTTTTTTGTGCCCACTATCAGTGGCTCATCCTTCTCCCCAAGCTTTGTTGACCTCCTGTGAGGTCTGAGATCACTGAGGCATGTCAAGCCCTAAACATTGCTGAGGCAATTCCACCAACAAGTAATTTGCTGTCCTAGCACAAAACATCACTTGGAGCTTGCTAGCTGCTGTTTCGTGGATTAAATCTCCCTTCCTGTTGATTAGGCCTGAAAATGTACAAACATCAAACATCAAAAACATTCTTGCTTGAGAAAATTTTTTATATTTGCACATTTTGCAACACTGTTGGTCCCTCTTAATGCTGAATGTGTGTCACTGTGAATGCAGATGACAGAAGCTGCTGTAGAAATGGCAAAGAAAGGCTCAGTTTTCAGCCTTGTATTAAAATTAATTTCCTTTTTTTGTGACAGTTGAATTTCCAGCTGTGAACCAGTACATGGGAATACATGTCGATAATTCCAGCTTTGTGTCTGCCTCAAAACATGTTCTTTTGGAAGTGTAAAAGTGTAAAATGGGCCAAAAGCTGCTGGCACTGGGTATATCCGCAATCAAAAGGGCAAGATGTGTCCCCCTCTGTGTCCCCCTCTGTGTCTTCTCTCTAGGGGTGGCCACTAACAGAGCTGGGAGAAAAATAAAACCACCTAAGACACTTTCTGTCATCTGCTTTCATGGAGTTTGCTCAGGGGCTTCCTGAATCACAGGTTAATTCTTGAATGATCTATGTGTTGGTCACTACTTCCATTTAGTTCTGCATTTTTTTAGCAGCCCATTTGCATTATTGTTCTTCATAAAGTCCTCTGGCAATGAGTTCTGTGAGCTAATTATTTTCTCTGAGAAGGGAAATATTAATTTTTTTTTTACCTGATGCTTTCACACCGTCTCCCCCTGACATTTACACTGGGCAGAATGGCGACCAGCCTTTCACCATTTGCTGTTCCCTGGACATGTGTGATTCTGCAGATTCTGCTCCTTCAGTTTTAGAGGCTGAGGAGATCCAGTGCATGAATTTAATCTGTTTAGTCTGCTTTGTGGGTCCTGAGGGAGGCAATCTGAATGTTTTTCACATGGATGGTAGCTGTCCATCATTGCACACTTGGTGCATTATAATATACATTACTGCCTTTTATCTCCCCAAAATGATTTTTGCTGGTTTTATTATTTTCTTCGTTTGTTAATATTACTATTTTTGATTTTTTTTCCCCCCTAGTGCTGTTAAACTTGATGAGTGTTATCAGTATGCTCAAAAAACCAAACTGGAAATAGAAAAATTATTCATTCCAAGTTGTTGCTTTTTATTATTGTAGGAGTACATTTTGGCACACACTGTCTGTGCATTGACTTTGAGATTCTAAAATATGCAAAGCTATCTACTTAAACAAATTATTTTTCCCCCCTGTGCCTTAATTGTTTGTGGAATGTCTGCATATGGATCTTCTCTTTTTTTTTTTTTTTTCCAGTTATGCTGAGCAGCTGTTCTTGAAAAAGTAGGTTTATAAACTGTATTTTCATGTTTGCTTTTACTAACCACTTTAAAGGTAAAATGCTGTATTTTATAACCACGTAACAAAGCTTGCCAGCTGGGTATTTGCTTTATGCCTGGAAACAAACAGACCTTTAAATGAAAACTTTTGGTAAATTCCAAAAAAGGAAAAAGCTCCATTTGAAAGGAACAGTGCTTTATAACGCTGAGATTTGTATTTATATTGGCTCAGATCTTCCTCTGGTGGACACGATTGCAGTAGGGGCTGTATTTTTGTTACTGTGCTGTGTTTCTGTGAGCACTTGCATGCTTTGCTGCTTTGGCTGTTCCTGTAAAAGGAATCCATACAGATCTCTGCCAAGGATGTGGAATGGTTTTGGGGCAAGAAATGCTTTTGACCCGCCGGGGTCATTCGTTGCCCATTTGTTGTATGTGATCAAACCTCAGCCCAGGGTTTACCTTGGGAGTTTGAGAGCTCTGGGAGGGTCTGTGGCACATCCAGGTGGGAAAAAATGTCATTTTCTAATGTAAATGAAACGTGTGGGTGTAGAAGAAGAATCAAAGCTATTCTAAAATAAATACCTACAATAAATATATATACAATAGTATGTTATCCCCTTGATAAAGAGGCTGCTGACATTTCAGATTCAAATATGTGATAGTTTTCATATTAAACATTAAGATGTTAATGCTTCAGACGTGCTCTAAACCTAGCTCAAGCCTGAAAGGCCTGTATATATTTTGATTTCTGTTTGATTTCTCTTTCCCAATGGTCACAAGGTGTTGTCTCCACTGGAGCCCTGAGCAGACACTCACAGGTCATGAGAGTGGTACTGCACACCAAGGACTGAGCATCTGATTTACTTCCCTCCTTTTTATTCTGCCAAAAAAAGGGAAATCTAAGATTAGGGAAAAAAAAAAATCAATCTACCATTTTGTTCTTTCTATTTGCAGATAGAAATATTTGATGGCACTAGTGTGCTGAGGCATTACCACCCAATTCTACTTTCTCACAGAATCCTGCTTCATCAATAAACTTCTCCTGGTTATCTTTGGCTGGGTGTTTTTATAAATTTTTCAATTGCAACAGGTGCAATGAAAAATTAGAATTGTCCTTCCATCTCTATGAAGTGTTCCAGGTGTCTGACCCCAAGGGAGCAGAGATGCAGAAAAGTGTGGAACAGAGCTGCTTGATGAATTATTCAATTTGAAAGCAGAAGGTCAGGTGTTGGGCTGTACCAGCTTTAAGATACAGTATTGGAAAAATACTTTAGGTCACAAGTTTCAACCTGAAAAGGTTACAAATGTGTATATGCTTTATTTATCTTTATTTATTTATTTATCTTTATTTATCTAAAATTAGTGTTGCCGTTAATTTTAGAGAGAGAAGGTCTTGCTACAAAAATTTTCTCCCGTGAAATCATTCTGCATGCAGGATGATTGATGCTGCTGGTGTATTACTTGATCCTAATAATAATTAGAATTAATTTTGTGTTGCCCATATTGTTATGTGAATTCCTCAGTGGAAAAATTGGAAGTGCAATAGGAACCAGGGCTACTGGCACAGATTATTGATACCATTAAGGAAATGGATGATACTGCCCAGAGTGGGCAATTGCTCAAAAAAGAGATGTTTCTAAATATTTAAAAATTCTTTTGGAAGTTGCTGCAAAGCATATTATGGTGCTGATTGCTGCTGTAAAATGTGCTTTAGCCAGCCCTGCTGATGAATAACTGCAAAACTTAGACCCAAATTATTTTAGGAAAAAGGTAAATATTTTTTGTTGGAGATAATGCTGGAATCTCTGACATAATTTAACATGTTTGTTTTTAGAAAAACAATTTCTACCAAACAGATTAATAGTGAGTCATGCAGAGGAGCTCATACCATCTGTCTAATCATAGCCACAAACCTGGGGTGGTATCAGCTCTTTTCCAAATCACTGCTTAATGCTCCTTTTCCCTGCAATAATCTCCAAATTCCAAGAACTCCTAGGAGTTTTGCATTTATCTGTGAATAGGACTGCAAAATCCTGCCCTACAGTCAACTGTTCCCATGGACCACAGAGTCAGGCAGCTGAAGGCAGCAAATCCAGCAAATTTTTCTAGCAGTGTTGTTTCTTCTAAGTTTCCTGGGGAAGGAGAATTTTGTGCCACCGCATCCCTGCCGTATCCACACGTGTATTTACCCACGAAATGTTAACTCACAGACCAGGGGACTTAATTCTTTAGCTCTGCAGGAGGATATAATTATTATCCCTTATCAAAGTAATTTCATTCCTGTCATGAGGCAGTTGATGGCTGTCAAGAGAATGCTCTGCAAGTATGCCAGGGCAGGGAGCAGACCTCTTGTGCACAATGCAGTGGCATTTGTTACTGCTATTAATAGTTTATGGGAATGGTCTGCAGCAGCTGCTTGCCCTTTTCGAAAAAGATAGAATCGTGCACAGAAAGTACAATCCCAGTTATTCCAAAATTTTCGGAAGCACTGAACTAGGATCATTGCCAGTTGAATACTGAGTACTGAGAAAGGCCTGGCTGTTTGGATAACACAGATTATATATATTTCTTGTTTTCTTGGGTGGGACAGTTTCACACTTTGCCCACATGTTGGGTTGTTTGTGGCTTTTCTGAGAGCTGGAAGGTCACAGCATCTTCCAGTGCACCTACAGGGAGGTGATGTGACAATAACAACTCACCCTGCCTGTTGGAGGCTTGCAAAGAGCAAACTGACACATTCTAAAACGCTGAAATCAAGCCTTTAATCTAACAAGCTTCTTTCTGACAAGCTTCTTTTATTTGTTTTCAGGGATGACAGCAAAACAAAGAAACAGGATGCGCCAGCAGTTTGTGATCTTCACTGCTGTAAGGACGTGCCCGTAAGAAATGGCCTTATAGGGCAGAAGGCACCCTCTATCAACCCCGAGAGATTGAAGGACTTTGGGGAGGAGGATTACCTGAACGGGGATGTGAAGACCTGGGAGATGAAGATAGTGAGCCGAAATGAGGAGTTACTCCGGGAGGCCCTGTCCTGCATCCCTCAGCCAAGCAGCAGGGCCAGCCTGGCAAGCTGTAACAAGCTGATTCGATTCGAAGACATCAGTGCAGCAGCCTTCAAAATCCAGTGTGGTGTTCAGAAAACCCCCTGCATGGTAGGGAATCTTTGTGGCTTTGCATCCTCTCAATGTTCGTTGCGTTTTTCCTTATGAAAATTGATCAGAAATGAAGAAAGGGCATGTGTGAACTGCAGCAGATAGATCCGTGTGAGAAGGCTCATGTTTATATTCATTGTATTTAACTGTCAATAATAATTTTCTTCTTATCTGTTTACACTAACCTAAATCCTCAAAGATTGCAGCGACCTGTAAACAAAGGATAAACCACATTAGGCATAGACTTAATGCACTGTGATATTATGCTCCCAGTGAAGAACTCCTGCTGTAAGGAACCCGAATTGGAGGTGGCAGACCACCAGTGTTTGGGTAAGCACTCTTGTGGGAGGGTCTGCTTTGGAACCAGCCCTCATTTTTGGAGGGTTTGAAGGCACAGATTTGTGTGCCAAAGATTTTCCTATATCCAAAGATTTCTTTGCCTCAGTCAGGCCAGCCAGGAGAGGCTGGGTATGTTTCTGCCACAGGTGCCTTCAGCAAAAAAAAGGATGTTAAGGCACACAAACATGCACCTGTTGATCAATCTTGGTGTAGAAATGACTGAGACACCTCGATCCATGTACAAGGTCTGCTATAAGGGAAGTACAATGGAAAGCTGTGCTGTATTTCTATACATTTTCTATACATTTTCATAGAGTATTTCTATCATAGAGTATTTCTACTGTTGGGAGCTCTTCACGCAGGCTGCTCTGGGTAATATCTTTTCCTTTTGGTGAGTGAAAAAAGTGTCCTTGCCAAAGCACCCTCAGTGAATCCTTGTGGATTGTTTTCCTGGCATGCACAGGGTAAGAACCTCGCAATCTGCTTGGGGCCAGCAGTCCCTGGAGTGAAGTGATTGGGTCCCCAAGGTGCAGCAGTTGTCCTTGTTCCCATGTGATGCCTGCTGACCCAGAGACATCAGAACTACTTCCAGTGTGTTTTTTTTTTTTTTAGCCTAGCATTCCCAAAATGAGGATAGAAGTGTGTCTTGTGCCAAAGGACATGGTACAAGACAGTTTGGGGCAGTAAGGTGGCATAAAAGATTTGGCTGGAATGCATGGAGGGTTTGGCCAGGGTAGAGTTGATTTTCTTCACAGTAGCTGGTATGGGGCTGTGTTTTGGATTTGTGATGATGATCTTGTTGATAAGACAGAGGTGTTTTTGTTACTGCTGAGCAGCTCTTGCACAGAGCTCTGTTCCTCACTCCACCCCACCAGTGAGAAGACTGGGGATGTGCAAGGAGCTGGGAGGACACAGCTGGAACTGCTGACCCCAACTGACCAAGGGGACATCCTATACCGTGTGACACCTTGCTCAGCAATAAAATTAGGGGGAAAGTTGACTGGGAGCCTGGTGGCTCATGGCCTGGCTGGCCATCAGCTGGTTGGTGGTGAGCAATTGTTTTCAATTGCATAAGCTGTCTTTCTTGGGTCTTATTTATCTCTCTCTGGTATTTTCCTTTTAATTACCTTGTTGTTGTTGTTTTATTTATTTATGTATTTATTCTTACTAACTGTTCTTATCCCAACCCATGAGATTTTTTACTTTTACCCTTCCAATTCTCATCTCCCCCAGAGCACAGGGGCAGGGAGATGAGCCAGTGGTAGGATGGTGTTTGGTTGCCAGCTGAGGTTAACCATGACACCCCTCAGCTTCAACAGCTCCTGTTTTCCTGGGTCCCCCTGGCAGATTTATGCAACCCAGTTGTATCCCCTCTCTGCATTTACTCTTTCAAGCTGAACAGTCTCACTTTCTTTAGTTTTCTTTAATGAACTATGCTTTTAAAATGATCAGAATAGTGGAAAACCTATAAAAACCTGCATGTTTTCAGTGTGAAAATAGTGTATGGCTGTTGTTATTCAAAGCAATGCTCCTGCAGAAGTCATTAGTGCATTTCATGCATTGTTTCAAAAGCACAGAGCAGTGTCAAGAAAAACACAGAGAACCTTTATTTTAACTCATCGTTGAGAGGTAAGAGCCCTTTTGAAGGACATTTGTTTAGACTAAAATAAAATGAGTGTGGCTATAATCCATCTGGTTAATTGAAGGGAGAAGCACTTTGCAGGGTGGTTCCTAATCTGCAGGTAAAACCATGGATGGAGCAACCTGGTTCTTCAGGCAGGAGTTTGCTTTGGAGCTGAGATACAGCACCATGAGTGGGTTGTAACATGCCCAAAAGGACTTTCCTACAAGCAAAGTAGGAACTGAGATTAAATTGGACACCTGGTTTGGCTGAGGGAGCTGTGAGGGTTGTGCTCTGTTGGATTTGTGGGTGCCAGAGGGAGGCTGTGCTGTGTGCTGTGCCTTGCACCTGGTACCTGCAGTCCTTAGATAAGATCACAGTGACTAAAAAGAAATCTCACACGCTGCTTCAATGAGTTATGAGGTCACACATCAGGTCAGTTCAGCTGCAAATAGCACTGATGCCTGCTTTGTTAGGAGTAATTGTTATATTTAGGCTGTGTGAAAAAATCCTCAGTTAAAGGAAGACAAAAAGGAGAACCTTTAAAGAATTAAAATCCTGAGTATCAAAATTGAAGAAAAACATCAATCTAAAGCACACCACCCCTGTGGTAAAGAGTGACTTAATGACACAGTTTTAAATGTAGGAGACTTAGCAACTTTATTATTCACAGAATCCATCTCCTTAAATCCTTTTTCTGATTGTTCTCTCTAGAATCCAAGATTCTCTACAAAACCAAGTATGGTATGTGAAGAACTAGTAGCATTTCTTGTTCTATTTTGCATAGGCATTCTCCATAGATTAGGATGTTTAGGATATAAACTATCATCCTATTAGTGTGCTAAGCACTTTCCATTGCTTCAGTTTCTGCAGCCAGATTTACAAAGGAGCAGCAAGTGTCAGGATTTTCAGAAGCAAAATAGAGAATCTGGCCCCACCTATGGGTGAGGAATTTAACATATGCCTGGAAATCCACCGAAAAGCCTTGAAATCTTCACCTGAAACATGTAGTTTAACCATGTTTAACTTACTTTAACTCACTTACTTAACCAGTTTAACTTGCTTTAAAGCGAGTATGTTTCAGATATATTTAATTTATGTAAATTCGCTTGGGAAATCCCACAGTCTGAGAAGCATGTCAGTACACATTAGTGTACACACTATACATTGTGTGTATGACACCTCCAGATATTGCTGGAGATAAATATTTTGTCATGCTGGTTTTGGATCTGTCTCATTTTGTGACTTATCTTAAATGAAGACTTGATCCCCTAAATCACCAGGGCCTCATCTGCCTTGGCAGCCAACAAAGGAGATGGAGCCAGTTCTGAAATAGAGCTGGCACCCACGGGCTCACTGTGGCTTCATTTCACAAGTTATCTTGTGTAAAACTCTTGGTTTAACGAATATGGTAAGAGGAAATTAATATGTTGATGCATGGTGGGAGTGTCTTATTATCAAACTTTAAAAATATTTGCCATTAATTTTTTTTTTTAAAAAAAATCATGCAATTTGGGCATGGCATCACGTGTAATGTGCTTGCTAATTCCCCTCAGCTCAGGCATCCTTTGTGTTCCAAACACTGAGCTTTTCCAAACAACTGCTGCTTACACTTGCACTTCTGGGAAATTGGGGGTTTTTTATTATTTCCATCTTTCTTTGAGTAAGAAATGTATTTAGTAATATTCTACTTAGGATGCAAAATGGACAACACCCAGTAGTGAATCAGTGGCAGAAACCATAGCAGAGCCATCATGAGGCTCAAGGAGGTATTTTCTGATGGCTTTTGCATCTATTAGATGATGATGTTGTTTTTTGGCCATTCAATATCCAGTTCTGGCAAATGCTAGAAGCATGGATTTTGAGATCTTTGAAAATATTTATTGTAATGCCTGTGTTTGTACAGTAAGAGCCAAAGCAAGTGCTATTTTCAGAGTTCTTCGTGGCATGTGGTCCATATTTCACTGCTCTGGGTTTGAAAATCACTTCCATAAAGCAGCAGGACTTGGTAGGTAACAACACACCGTTGTATATTTATGAAGAACCAGAAGATGAATTTTACTTTTTAGAGCTCATATATAGCAGTAGAATTCATGCCTCAACAGGCAGCTGATGCGGCGTGGAAGATTTTTCTTAATAGTAGATATATTGACATAATATTATTTATCTCCTCCAGTATTCCAGGCTATCCAAGCAGTATGGAATGGACATCTACCTGAAGAAGGAGTTCCTCCAGTACACGGGGTCTGTGAAGGAACGAGGTGTACTTTACCTCCTGATGTCATTGCCTCAGGTACATTGCAAAGTGCCAGCATTCAAAAAGCAGATTAGCTCTGCTTCGTGAAAATGGAGCAGAGTTGAAGATTTGCCTCTTATCTTCATGGAATCTCAGTGTTTCTTGTCTTTAGAACACAATATGTGAACAGAGATAGGCCTGAATGTAAAATACTACCTTATTTACAATTGGCTGATCTGCTGGTGAAATTCTTAACAATATTTGAAACAAAGGCTTGCAAAATGGGAACATCAGCATTTCCCTGTGGCATTAAGATGCAAGTGTACTGTAGTTCTGATATGTTGAAACCACCAAACTCCTGAGTGATGATGAAATTGGATTATGAGTGATGACAAAGATCTAGATCACCAATTGATTTTGTAATGAATTTCAGTTTTCTTACATGAATAGCTTGTCTATCATTTGTCGTAGGAGGTTGTTACCATTGTCATAGGAGTCTCTGCAGTAATAATTGTTATAATAGGCATGAGACAGCAGCCCAGAGCAGTGGTTATTCCTGCCTTTTGTAATAATATAAATTTAATCTTCTGTTAAAAGACAGCCTGAAATGAAATAATTTCAGAAGTATCAGCTCTCAGGGAGCAGATACCAGCTCTTCTGTGATCGGTTGGAGTTTTCCAGCTCTTTCCAATGGAACAAGGATTGAACCCAGAGCAGTGCAGGCACAGGGATTGATCTTGGGATTGATCTTGTGCTGTTTTAGCACAAGAGATCACACCAGACGTGCATATATTGTATCATGATATCCCGATTCAATCAGCCAGTAAAGGAAAGAAAGGCAGTCAGACCATTAGAATGACCCAGGACCGTACGGGACAACAATGCGCAACGAGCAACCCTGTTTTTTAGGAGCAGCAGAGGAAAGGGGTGATCGTGGCCTCGGACAGCAACTTTTCCATGGCTGTGGCTCACCACGCCTCGGAGCTGCGTGTCCCCGTGTTCGTCGTCGTGGCCAGCAGCACGGCCCCGGCCAGGGTGAGGACGTGCCGCGACTACGGCGCCGTGGCGATCTCCTACGGCACCACGGCCAAGGAGGCGCAGCTGCACGCCAGGAGGCTGGCCCAGGAGAACGGATACCTCTACCTGGAGGAGTGAGTGAAAGCCAGGCTCAGAACGGGCTCGTTAGATGCTCGCACGGCTCTGCAAAAAACAATTAGCTTCGTTAAAATGTTATCGCGGCTCGTTGAAGCGCTCCTCTCACCTGGATACGGACGGTTACGCGTTCCTCGGGCGCAAAAAATGTCTTTATGTGACGGCTGGGGATGGAGACCCAAATGGAACACTCCTCTCTGCCCCTAAATTAGGCAAACTCTGTGATTAGAGGTTGCTATGGCCTAATATGAGAATGGCTATAGGTCAATTCTTTAGGAGCTCTGTCAGAAAGCATCAAGGCTAGTGTTCATTTCTGGTCTCTGTTTGAAGTTAGGTGGGTAAAGGTTAATCTGTAATGCAAAGGGTTCAGTGGGATAATGTGGAGCAAGAGAAGGTTAATGCTCTGAGATTTTCACATATCTGGTGTGAGGAACTGATACTGCCTTGAAAAAAAAAGATGATTAAGAGGCTACTCCACACATACATTTAAAGTAGCTAAGCTTGACCATAAATCTAAATTTGAACTATTTGAGGTCACTGGACAAGGCAGATCTAACAAAAACATAAATAAGACAGGCAAAACCACTTAGAACTGATACCTTTTCCCTTTTCTCTTAAATCTCTGTAGTCTCTCATGCATTCTCCCCCACCCCCCTTATGTTTTTATCTTTCTTCAAAGAAGATTTCCAAAAGCACGGAGGGGTGAATCATTAACAGTGTTCCTTCTGAGTTGGAATGTTATTGTCCCCCTAAAATTGCTGCTTCTGTGCAGGCTTCATCCTGCTCTTGGTGTTTGTTTGGCATCTCCTCCAGGCTGGCATTTTTCGTGAGGAATGAGGAGTCCTGAATCCCAAAGAATTTCAAACACTTTCAGGCTCCTTTGAAAACCACAACTTTGTGATTTCCAAACTTCTGTCAGCCATTTTTCAATTGATGTTGACTTCCAGCTGGCTTGCATCAACTATCACGTTCACACATAAGAACTAAATTATTTTATTGTAATCTGATGTTTAATCTTCCCCTCCTCCCTAAATAATGATCTGAGTTATGTAAGGTACGTATTCTCCAGGTTCATGAAGCTCCAGGGACAATGCATATGTAGAATTTCAGCATCCAACACTGAGGAACTCTAAATGCACACACTATCATTAATGATGCTAAAGCACTCTGATTTATTTCAGGTTTCAGCTTACAAGAAACAGAATTGTTCAATCTGTGACTATGTTCAATTAAAACCTCACAAATGCAATTTTTCACTGAAAAAAAAAAAAAGGGAAGAAACCCTCCACTTCAATTGTGACCCTTTTCATAATGGGATATCTGAAAAATATTTTGTTAGGTGTAGACTTGGAGAGATTTCCTAGGGTAATGCATGCTTTTATGGATAGCCAGTCTTCTCCAGTGTGGGTCTGACACACATTCTTGACACTTGCCAAAGCTGCTGGTAAAATACCAGCTGATCTCCCAAGCGTTAGGATGGAACTTTGGAAATGTCATTTTATTTCAGTTTAATTCTAGCTTGGATACAATCCCTGGGTCTCCTCACCCAGTGATTCATTCTGCCCTTCCTGCAGTAGACACTGCGTGTCTGGGTTTGGCGATGCCCTGCAGCTGGGGGTGTCATTGTCAGCTCCTCCCATTGCTGGAGTGCAATTAAAGCACCGTGTCACGAAAATGACCACGCAGGAATCCAGATTGATGAAGGACACTTTTTACTCGGTCGCAGCTTCCTGGGAAATCCCAGGAAGGAAATGTGATTTTTCAAAATGGAATTCACAATCATTTAGTCTGCCTAATTGCTGCCTAGGTGCCATGAAATTTTTACTAACTATAGTGGCTCAGGACCTCATTATAAAGGCAATGTGACTATTGCCAATAACTAACTCAGTACCTCTGGGAGGATGTGAGAAAGATTCCTTTGTGAATCAGGGGATAAAGGGTGCTGCAGATTGAATTACACATCTTCCTTCCTTGAGAGCCCATTGTTTTTCTTGTGTAGCTCCATATCTAACTGCTGATCAAACCTGATCATTTGTGATCTGGTTAGCCTGATGCTCTGTCCAACAGACTCTGAGTCCTTTACTTGGGACAGACAGGAACAGAGCCTTCCAGTGCCACACCAAAACTTCATTGGAAAACTAAAGCCCAACAGCCCATCTTTGCTGATGTAACACACATTTCAGAAGGCAAACATCCAAGTTTCTAACTGTGGCTCAAAAATGCTTCAGTCTATAGTCTTTAGATTTATCTGCCCTGTTCCTCCATAAGATACTCAGAGATATGTTGGCTTTCAAAAAGCAAAAGACACCAGTCAGAATGCAAAGGAAATCACCCATTTTATTATAAAAGCTGGTGGCTGATCAGTGAACTCACGTTTCTACTGGATGTTAGCAAGCAAAATGTGACGATCTGAGGCATTGATTCAAATTGCTAACAGCTCTCCATGCCCAGAGCAGTCTCATTTGGAGAGTTCTCAGTTCTTAGAGAGCTTTTATTCCTTCATTGAATATCCCAAACCTTCATTCACTTTTGCAGGTCCCTCTGTACCCCATGTAACCATGGCAGGGGTAGCTCCACAAACTCAGCTCTGAATCTTATTTGGGAATAAGTCTCCCAAATTATTCAGGAGGCCAGTGATTTATTTTGTCACCCATAAGAAGGAGGAGAGAGCTCATTCAGTATCTTGATAAACACAGTAAACACAAGGATTCCTTCCACTATGACTTCTTGCCTTTGTCTTTGGCTGTGCTACAGGAGTGGAAGTTCATTAATCCTATCCTTTCTTATGTAATTATACAGACCCCTGCCCTGAGGAATTTTCTGTATCTTGATATATATGTGAGGTAACTTCTCAAAGGCCTTGGTCTCCTCCTTGCAGGAATTCTGTGCTCCTACCCTGAGCCTCTCTGCGCCCGTCTAACAGTAATAAAAACAGTTTCCTAGTACCCAAACATCCTTGGGTCAAGTAAATCAAGCACAGCCATTGGATCTATAATTCTGTTTGCCAGAAAAAGCAGAATGTACAGAGCTCATATTTCTGTTCTTATATATAGTTCTACAGCTGCATCATTGCTAACTCGTAAATAAAATGCAAACCAGCTTTTAGAAATAGATCCAAGTTAGTCATGTGACTGTAGAGTGGAGTTTTCCTCAATTTTTTTGATGCTGCTTGTCCCTATTCTTTATACTACATCCACCTGAAAATATTTTACCAGTGAATATTTTGGCACGACTAAATGCTTTGCTTCATGCAAAGGTCTCACATATTGGCCCTGGACTGTGGAAAGGCAACTCCAGCAATCTGTTTGGTATTTGTGAGGTTGCTTCAATCTCAGGAAAATTTCCATCCATCACAAACACTAAATCCACCGATAAGTAAAGAGGGGATTTCTTTTCGAGGCTTTTCTTGCAGTTTGGGCTGCAACATTTAAAATTTACGAAGCCCAAGGAAGTGATGGCAATGGAAGCAGGGCTTCTCCCTGTAAACAGCTGATAACAATGGGAGTGAAGTGCTCTGAAGACTCTTTGAGGGGCTTGTCTACAGCACAGGTTTTGTCCCAGTGGGCAGCAGCATGCCATGGTCCCCCTGATGGCACTGCCCTGTGTGCTTCACCTCCTCCCCTCGTGCGCTGCTGATTCGCTCTCACATTTATTCTTTTTTCCTGCTGAGCAATGAAAGTAGAAGATTGAATTCTTTGCTGCACTGACAACTCTGCTGATGTGTGCCCTTCCTGCCCACAGGGAGGACAGTGCTGTCTACCTGTCAGGCCTGGGGACCGTGGGGCTGGAGGTGTACGAGCAGGTGCCAAAGCTGGACGCGGTGATTTTCCCTGCGGGAGGCCACTGTGGCTTGCTGGCAGGCTCAGCTGCTGCACTCAAACACCTCAACCCACATATTTCTGTAATTGTAAGTTGCCTTTCACCTGTTAAGCGTCGTGTTTGGGTGGCTTTCACCACAGCTGTTTACAAAAGACCCTGGTATCTAGTGACACTTGCAGAGACTGCCTGCGCTGGGGACAGGAACCATCTGATCCCATTGGCTTTGCCTCAGAAAAGACCCTGTGAGAACCAGGGAAGTTCCTGTTCCTTGGCTGTTTGGCTGGATTTAAGAGAAAAGTGTGGGAAGTCTTTTCCTAAACGAATAAAATCCAGTTCTGTGTTTTGAAATAAGTTCTTACTGGGGAAAAAAAAATTGGTCCTAAGTAAGCCACAGAACGGGTTTAGCGGTGGCATGGTTGTTTTGCAACTTGAAATTAATTGTTGATTTGAAGAGGAACTTTCTGTGGGTTTTGTTATCTGCTTTGGTGGCAAGTTATGTTATAACTGGTTCAGTAAAAAAGTGACATCTCTCTTCCTCAGGGGGTTGAATCTGAAAGCTTCCCAGTATTACAGCAATCCTTAAAAGCTGGACACCCAACTGAGGACCAGGCTTGCAACAATCACCACTTCTATGGAGGTGAGGAAATGCAGGATTCTTTTGGAGGTAATATAAAGGTTGTAACAGATTTCTCCCAACTATATTATTTTCTTATTATTTCAGTTCAAACATATCTTAGGGGAGTTCTCTGAAGAGTCAGAATTTAGTTCAAGCAACTTCTGATGGGGTAAAATACTATTTCCAGTGCACATGAATACTTAGAAATATGAGAGTATTTGTCTGAACAATGTGCTTACATGCAGTATCTAAACCAGTGGAGTCAATGAGAAAGCTCCTGTGTAAAAGACCAATTTGGGAAAAGGCAGGAAAATGATGCAGTGATTAAATATTTAGACACAGATCTGTTCTCAGAACAAAAGTGTTTATAAATGGTACAGTAGTTTCCATATCATTTGCTCAAAAAAACCCTGAACTGTTAAGCGATTTAAGAACATCCTGTTTGCCTGATGCTCAGACCTCTGGAAATTTTGGGTTAAATGGGATTTGTGTAAGAAACTTCTAATTTCTCTTGGTTAGCTCTGCCTGTGTTTGCACTCTGTCCTGCTGGAGCCAACAAGCACTGGGCTGTAGGGTCACTCTCCCATTGCAACAATGCCAGTGAAGTACCAGAAGTTTCTCACAGGGGCCCAAAATGGCAAAATCTTCCTTTGAGATTTGGTCTTTCATTACCAAACACATTTCTGTCACATGAAAAAAAAAAAAAAAATCGAGCAACTTAAGGTCATGTAACAGCAGAGTGCTGCACTCATTAAGGGCACAAACCAGCCAGGACTCTAAAAAAATGTTGAATATGTCCAACTTCATATTTTTGTCTTTTGAAATCTGCAGATGTGAGTGGAGTTTGCTTTGGCAGCAATTCTTTGCAGCTGACTGGGAAGCTCGTGGATAAAGTTGTTGCTGTGAGGTGGGTGAAGAAAAACGGGGAAATGGATAAGAGTGGGTGGACGTTGTTGTATGTGAAAAAATGTGCTCTACCAGCAGGGTATGGTGGTTCTGCATGTGCAGTGCAGAGCAGGTTGGCAGGAGTTGCCACCATACAGAGATTGGGGAGTGTGGGGATGGGGCACCTTTCCTTCCGAGAGGGGCACTGAAGGCTTTGAACCCAGACCCACACACCACAGAATCACAGAATATCTCAAATTGGAAGGATTATTAGCAAGCCCAATTCCCAGCTCCTCACAGGACTACCTAAAACTGAGTGATGTGACTAAAAGTGGTGTCCAAACCAACCCTTTGGGCAAAACTTCACCTACCACTACCTGGTCATGCTCTGGGTATAAAAACTGTCCTTGTGTTCTACAACACTTGAAGGCAGCCATTGACAAACCTAAATCTTCACAGAAAGGCCACATTTGTGGCATATAGTTATTTGTAGGATTTAGGTAATATTTCTAATAAAAAAGCCATCCTGTCTTTCAATTAATGACGAGTCTGGATGTACATCCACCCCCTGCAGCACAGCATCCTGTGACACCACCTTGGGGAGCTGGGTGGAAGGCAAGAACCCAGTTACATGTAAATATATTATCTTCAGGTGTTGGGAGCTCTTTTGATTTGTTTTGAGCCAAATCTCTTGCTTTCAGGGAGGAGGACATCCTCATTTCAATGCTGAGGCTGCTGGAGTACGAGCGAGCCACGGTCGATGCAGAAGGAGCCATTGGACTCGCAGCCCTGGTGGCAGGGAAGCTGCCTGAGCTGAAGGGTAAAAGGTACAGCAGCTACTGCAAGCAGGGAACTGCAGCAAAAACCTGGCACTGAGCACCTCAATCCTAGGAAATGGTGAAAATATTCTTGTTCTGTGGGTGATGTGGCAGCTCCTGCTCCTGAGCTGGCAAGGGGCTCATCGGTGGCAGAAATATCAGATTGATGAGACTGGTCACAGGTCTAAGATCATCTTGAACCAGACAAAAGCCAGCCTGGACCCCTGACAAATCTTGTCCCTTCCCTCGATTCCCAGATATTTGGGGGAAAGGCAGTCACAGCTCCACAAGGCATCATCCCACCTGCCAGGACAGGGTCCTGCTCTGCTGTCTCCTCTGGTTCCACTGGTGGGATCCAGCCCTGTCTGTGCTGGGACAGGAGCTGGGCTGTCTGCTGCAGTGACCCAGTGGCACCTGTGCACACAGTCACAGGGATTATCCTTGTGCTTAGTGTTGAATGTGTGGCTAAATGCTGCCTTGCCTCTCAGCTTGAGGACTCAGCACTTAAGGGGATTGAGCCTTGGCTCAGGTCATAGTCCAGAATGTATTTAAACATACACACCCTCGGGACAAAATGAAATTCCTAGTGCACAGCATTGTGCACTAAAATACTGCTGAGGCAATTCTTCAGAAGAGGCTGACAGTACACACAGAGCACAGACACATTTCAGTACAGCTAAAATAAAAGGGGAAACGCAAAGGTTTGGTCTCAAACAGGTTAGGTTTGACTCTGCACAGAGAGATTTTCATAGGCTAACCATGTGGCTCTTCACTTGAACTTCAAACATTTCTGGACTCATTTTTCAGGGTTGTGATGAATTTAATCAATGGTTGCAGAAAGCCTTGAACATACACATTGTTTGATCAGTAAGAGGCTGAAACTTAGAACTTCCAGGGGACAATTATGTCAAAATTTTAAAGCTTGAAACCTAGACCTGCAGTTCTCCAGCTAATCATCTCTAACCAAACTCAAATCTCCAGGAAGTGTGAAATGAAAGCAACATTTCAGACCAACAAATGCAGCCAACTTCTGCTCACAGTGGATATTGAGAGGCAGGAGCCCTCTGACTAGTAATAATTACTGAGAGGAAGTTCTAGCAGACCTTAGGATGATATTGATATAGTGTTTATGATTTATATTTCCTTTACACAGGCAAGTGCTCATCAAAACTCCTATTTTTCTGCCTGTTTTCAGGGTGGCAGTGGTTATATGCAGTGGAAACCTGGAATTACATTTGCTGCAAGAGTGCATAGCTCGTGCCCTGACCCTGGACAGCAGAGTGTGCAGATTTTCCCTGGTGATTTCCGACTGCCCAGGAGACATGTCAAAGCTTCTGGAGATTTTGGCTCGGGAGGAAGCAAGGTAAATCAGACTGATAGTTGGGAAATATAATCACAGGCTAGCACAAAGATTACTAAAGATTGGGAAATGTTTCCAAACATCTCTGAAGCCAAGTCTGTAAGTAATTAATTAATCAAAGGGTTTTTTTCTTATATTGCAGAGCAGTTTTTATTTCCTTCATTTTTGTTCCAATCTGAAAACACCTTTGTAGCTTAGAATTGTGTCTAATTCAGAAAGAAGGAAAGATATTTACTCTCCAAACACTTGTAGAAGCTGTTTTGCAATGACAAGGGATTGTTGTCATCTCTAATTTGTCCACTGTTTGATCTAGAGTTTTGGATATCCAACAAGAACGCACGTTTGTGACGTCTGAACTCTTTGCTGTCCAGGTAAGATGAGATGCAATTGCAGTTTCTCTGAGAGTCCTGGCCTCCCCTGGTTTGTTCTGTTTTCCTGTCTCTTTGTGCCTATGCTGAAGAAGTCCAACAGAGTGTGCACAGTGTCAGAGATCATTTCCTCTGTGTTACACAGCTTCTTGCCAAACACTCAGAGGCATATAAATAACACAGGACCAGTTTTACCTGCTGTTGCAACACCCTGGTGAGGTGCTCCAGGTGTTGTGTTGCACTGCTGCTGGTATGAACCCTCCTGACATGTGTGGCAGGCTGCTGGAGGAGGTGAGCAAGCTGCAGCATCCCTCCAGAACTTGCAGAGCCAGCTGTGCAGGCTGGCTGTAATTGTCTGACATGTTTGCCTTAAAGCGATGTAGGGAACATCCTTCCTCTTAAGGAATGCTGGTTTTCAACTCAGGTTTTGTTTCTTATCCACCAAGAGCAGAATGGAGAGCCTTTGTGGAGTATTGGATGCAGGAACAGTGCAGAGGTGTCACCAGCTAATGGTGTCACTCAAAAGGAGCATTTGTCTCACGGTGTGTTTCTTATTTCAACTGGTTTGGCAAAGGTGTGGTCCTACTCATTTCATGCTATCACTGTCCAGGTCCAACCTGGCTTAGCTTGTGAAACCTCAGAAACTAGAGATCTTTGCTAAACAGGCTCATAACTGGGGTGCAGAATTATTGCTGGGTAAGCAAGTTCTTTGATTTTGGCCTTTAAATTTCATTTCCCGCCCGGATGCAGAAGCCTGCTCGATGTTTTCACTTGCAGATGGAAAGAAGAGGTAGATTAAAGCTCACTACAGTACATGATATCATCAATACTCTCAGGTATCTAGGGCTTCACCCACATTGTTCTGCAGTGTGCCATAATGATAGGCCAGCTCACTGCTTTGGGTGATTTGGAGATAAATCCCTCTGAGTGACTAACTTAGCTCTGGAAACACTTCTCACTGAAGGCTAGATTCCACAAAACCTGGAATACTCACAAAAAGTTTTCAATGCCATTTTTTCTGGAGTGAGGCTTGTAGGTTTTATTAATGCTATTAAGTAAATTAAATGAAACCTACTGTCTTAAGTGGGTTTGGGTTGATATTTCTGTTTGTTTGGGGTTTTGTTGTTGTTGTTGTTGTTTTGGGTTTTTTTTTTTTTTTTTTTTAGTTTTTAGTAAATACAGGCCCTGAATGAAAACAGTGCCACATGCTGTCCTCTGCACTTTAAACACAATGTATTTTCACTGACTGTCCACTTCAAGAATCTGACAGTGTTGTACAAAAAGGCTGAAGGGGGAGGAATTTGCATCCCTGAATAATTTAATTGGATATTGGATTTGCATGATGGCTTTCAATCAGTCTGGGAGAGGCTGTTGGATAATTAGATGAGAAGTACAAAGTAGTGACCCAGACATACAGACTTCTATAGGCAGCTCTTATATATTATATATAATATATTGTGATATCTAGAGAATTGTGGTGCTTTCTTTGAAAATTAAAACACATCTAAACAAAAAGGGTAAAATATAGAGTTTATATGTAAGCATCAAAATGAATTTGCTCTATCCAGGCACCAGAAAAAAATACATATTTTCATAGTAAAGAGATGTTTTGGGTTTTTCTTCATTGTTTCTAAGAGCCAAAGACCTATGTCACCAAATTTTTTGAGCATTTGTTATGTAAATCTCAACACATAATATAAAGCATTAATTTAAACCTGGATCAAGAACCCAAATGACCACCCTGTGTTGTACTGGTGGCAATAACCAGAAAGGCCTTGCAGCTGTACCCATTTCATTCTGATTTTAATGTGGATTTCTGGCTGTGGATATAGATTAGGTGTTTGACAGAACAGAGCAGCGAGCAGAGATGCTGATTTGAAACACTGAATCTGTCCTGTCAAGATTATTGCCTCAGTATTTAATCATCCTTTTAGATTTACCCTTTTATCTCTAAGAAGAGAAACTTGGCTTCTAGTCACTTATCAGGGTGATAGAGCTGCTTTGGTTGGTTTTTTTGTTTTGTTTTTTTTTATTGTAGTGCAATGCCTTTCTAGGTTAGTGTTTGTTCCTCTAGTGCACACTTGGAACACTCTGTGGGAAGATCCTTGCTGATAGTCTGATTTCATGAAAAAGTAAGGGCTTTCTAAAATGAGATTTTATGTTCAAACTACGCTTCTGGGAAAAAAAAGACTGCTGGAACATTTTACTGGCAAAAATAAAACTTGGGGTTTTTTTATTAAAAATAAGGAAGGAGTATGTCTATGTTAGAGTAAGCAGTGCCTTGTGCAGAGGGATCAGCTGCTTGTGTTCCTTGGAATATTATAGGAGTTTCTTTGGGATTCTGCCTGCTCATACCTCCAGTTGAGATTCTCTTTCCTTGTGACTCATTCTGGGTTTTTTTCTTGCAGAGGACTACACCCCAATTCAATATTAACTGACTGGTTAGGAAAATACTTCCAAAGTCCCTACACTGAAATAGGTAACTCTTAGCAAATCTGACAAATAACCAGCCTGGTAGGCTCCACATTTTACAGCTGTTGGAGGAGGTTAGATGACTGGGAATATCTAGACAGAAAAAAAGGTCAGAGCTAAAAAATCATCTGATATCACCAGTTAAATTGATACAGAGAGGACTGCCTAATTCATGGGAGGGAAGCTACAGCTTGCTTCTGTGAACTTTCTCTGTTCTCCATCAGGAATATTCCTCAGATTCAACTGGGACAATTTTTCCACTTAAATTGCTCTGTAAACCTCCTTAAAACTATTTAAGTCCCTTTCATTTCATATTGCTATTGGCTCAGAGAGAAGTCAATGAGCAAAATCAAGAAGCAACTTAATGAGGTAAAGACATTCTCTGCTATGAAGTAGATCAGCACCTTGCCTGGTTAATAAGTGTCTAATTTTTGGACTCAGGCAACCTAGCTGAAAAGAAATATCTTTGAGCTCGTTGATTTTCTAGAAAAGTCTTCTCACCACTGAAACTACAGCATAATCAGACTGGCAGGTCCAGGAGGGTTCTGTAAGGTCTTGAATTGCCCCAGCAGCTTTTCAGTGGGTGGATTTTGCTCCCTCTGAGCTCACTCCTGTCTGACATTATGGGTTGTCTGGTCTGTTCACTTCAGACTTCTTGGGAGCCTCACTATGCTGTGGTTTTGAAGAATTTGGAAGAGACTGGCTGTAAAAAGAACATCCTCCTCCTTGTCTGTGCATGAAAATGCTAAATCATAAATCAAACATTTCCTTTTCTTTTCAGTAACATTACACATTCTCCCAGTGGTGCTGGAGTTCTTGGCTTTGTGTAGTGTAATACCTTTTTTTTTTCCTCATACACTTCATTCACTTCAGGCTAGAACTCAATAAATTATTTTAGTCTGCTCTGGTCAATTTGAATAAATTTGTTTGGGCCAACTTGCATTTTGTAAAGGCTGAAAGGGAATATTTTGGATTAGAGTTGCCAACATATTCCCTGTTATTGCCCTGTGCAGCAAACACACAGGAGCAGGCAGCTGTACAGCCGAGATGTGCAGAAGGATGCTGTCATTCCCAAATCATTCCCTGCATGACCCTGGCCAGGCTCTCTTTCCCTGTTCCACTCCCCAGCTGCCAGGTGGAGACCCTGGGAGTGGGAAGTTCAGCTCTCCACTCCTCCAGAAGGATTTGGTTTTGTTCTTTAATGGCATTCCCCAGCAGGCTGGGGTACAGAGTGGCCCAGCTGCAGGATGAGAGCCTGGCTCTGGGGAGGCTCCCAGTGCTCCTGCTGGATTAGCACCTTACATAACCTGGTGGCAGCTTGTCCCTGCTGGTGCTCACCCACCTGCATGCACCAATTGCCAAAAGATAAGGGCTCAGGTTGCACAACCAGCTGACAGCTGCTGCACTCTTTTCTCAAGCATTCCATTGCTCTGACCTTGGGGACAATCTGGCAGCTGATCCCCAAACCATCAGCTGAGCTGCTGTTACCAAATCATCTATAATGTGAAGAAATCTGTGCTGGCTGTTTGCCAAATAATTGAGGAAAAAATTGCCCAGTTGTTGATTTCTTAAAAAGAAACCCCTTTTTGTAAATACAGAACCGAAACCAGTGTATATAAACAAAATTTTCACTCTGAACTCCACTGACTTTCATGCAAACAAAACTATGATGTTGCTAAATGTGGTGTATCATGAATACTGAGTTATGCAAATCCAGCAACGATAGCTTAGGATGGTGAATATGGTTTCCAGAATTAAAGAAGCAGGGTACAAAGGTTCATTGGATGATTCACAGACATAAAGAACTGCACTAGACACTTAGGATTAGCTTTACATGGAGCCTGGAAAAGCACAAAAGACTGAAATCTCTTGATTCAGCAGAACTACTCACATTTCCTCTGCTCTCTAACATTGGCTCAGCGTGTCCAGCCACTATTTTTATTTGAACACATCCTACAGATAGTAGGCACCAGGGAGCTGAGAGGCATGCCAAATTCATTTTTAAAATCTAGGAAAATATGATCTAAAAGGCGAAGTGCCTCCATTATGAGAACTTGCAGTTAAAAGGGAGTGGAGGTGCCCACCCTATTCAGCACAGAACTTTACAAGTTTCTTCCTTTTGTGAAGTTATAAATCTACTCTCTTTGAAATCAGTGTAATTCCTAAAAGTGCTTGGATTTATGCATCTGGATTTAGATGTGGCAATAATTGTAACCAAATTTTTCCTTTAATTTTTTTTTGTAGCCTTTGTCCTGCTTCCTCAATTATTCCCACTCATTAAATAAAACCCACAAGCCATTAATATTCAGTGAAAGCCCTTCTGTCTTTAATTACTCGTAGGCCTGCTCTGAAAAAAAAAACTTAGAGGCTGACTAAACACTTTGGCTGAAATGTATCTTTAGATTACCTGTCACAGGGAATGGAACATTAAATGCAGTAAAAGATCCATCTGGCTGGTTATTTTAATGGTCTTACTGGGCCAGATATTTGTTTGTTTATTTGTTTATTTATGTTTTATTGATTTATTTAATCCAGCAAAGATATGATACGTAGAAGAGAAATTCATAAAATGCACTCTGTTTTTGGTGGGTTTGTGGGGTTTTTGATACCCAGAAAAGAAAGGTGTGCTGTGCACAGCTGGCCCTGCTGCCTATAAGAGCTCTGCAGGTTCAAAAATCCCAGGTACAGTTCTGGGCTTCTCAGAATGAAATTAGTTTAAAGTAATTTTTTCTCTAGCAGCCATAAGTTACCTTGTGTGGTGTGCAAGAAAGATCAAGGCAATAGGTGCTGTCATTTATTCTTAAATAAGATCATTTTGGGGCACTTACCTGTAGGTCACCAATAGCTGTGCAACCTCCTATAGTGAGTGGTACTGGGGTGCTTCTGCATCCCAAAACATAAACTCTAACCTCACAAACCTCCCTGGGAATGTGAGGGTTGCTCTGTTGAACACTCATGTAAATGATGTCCCAGGTGAAGCAAGCAAAAGGGAGCAGTTTGTGCAGGTAAACTGCAGTGTAAATTGGCTCGATCTAAGCAAGGAAGTAAATTCTTGCCTCTACTCACTGCTGAGATCTGTGGCTGTCCTGAGGTGTTGTGTGATTCTCTCTTTACTCCTGCTGGGACCAAACGTTCTCTATTCCTCTCTTTGACAGCTGTGAAAAATCAGGTGAAATTTCTGGATCTGTTTGTTCTCACTGCTGCTGCTGTCACTACTTTTATGATGCATTACAGCACAACATCTCCCCTGTCAGCTGCTGGTTGTGGTGCACGCTTAGACCAAAATGACAGTGTTTATCCAACCTGCTCACCAGCTCTCTGGCTCCAGTGAGGTCTGCCTGGTTCCCATCATGAGCAGAAAGGAAAGGGCAGAGAGGATAATTAGCCATAAATCAAAATGCTTCCCCCTGCTTGCTCCCAGGGCACAGCCACAGCTTGCTGCCAGATATTCGAGGCTGAATCTGTCACATCCAGACTGGTTCCAAGAGCAGCAATTGATTTACTCAGGACAAAACAGGCAGGATTACTATGGAAGAGGGAAAATGTTGCATTTTTTAATTACAGACTCCATGTGAGATGCATGTGTCCCCTTGAAGATATGATTGCAAAGCTTTAGGGGTTTTAGATGAACCAGGGTATTTGGTACAGTGGCACTCTCAGGTACTTTTCTCAATCACTGCATTTTCTCCCCTTTCCTCGTTATTGCTGGCTCTCTATGACTGTTCTTCTCTTGAGATTAAATCCCACTTTTTTGAAGAAGAAAGAAATTAGCATCTAATTTGCATTCCAAAGAACCAAACAAATAGAACTGTGTGCAGCACAAGAGGCGAAGAATCACAAGACCATATCAGGATTGTGGCTTATTTCATGATGGATATTTGAGAAGCTGTAGCCAGATTTCTAATTAAGTGAACTATGGCTATTTAGATTAACTTGGAGTGTTGGTGTTTTATATTTTCATTCAACAGTTTTGCTAAAGGTTTATTGTTATTTTAAGAGAGCTCCAGTAAACAGGAATACGAAGTTCTTATTTAGAGATGTCCTTGTAAACAAATGAGAGTGTTTTTTGCCTTGTTGCTTTCTGAAAGGGGTGCAGATAGGAACATTTTCCTCTGATAGAAACATTTTGAGCAGCCCACCATCAGGTTTTCATGGCTCCTTGTTCCTCTGCTCCCTGTAGATCTGCCTGTTACAATGAACTCTCTGTAGTGGCACCATGACACATCTTGGGTCCTTTCCTTGGTAGATTTCCATGTTTCTGTGAGGTCTTTTTCCCATGTGGCACTTCTAACACCACTGATTATCCTGCTAGCAGCACTAATGGAAGTCTCAAACTGTGAAGTGTAATTTTCCTTCTGCACCTTTACATTGGTGCCCAGGCTTTCCAGTGATGAGGCAGAGATGCGAGCATGCAAAAAAGAGAGATTATAGAAAAATTGAAAAAATGCCATTGACGTTATCTTTAAGAATTCAGAAAAACTATCAAGATTAGTTTTGCCCAAGTTGTTTTATTAAGGAGAACAACTGTAAAAGAAAACTAGAAGTGATGCAATAAGCAAACAAAATCCAGAATGAAGCAAGAAGGCGTGTGAGAAGTGAAACCAGCCAAAATACTGCAGAGATGAAGAAGAACTGGGGATAACAAGAGAAGGAGAATATAACAAGCTTGAAGGGTGGAGGTTCTGGAACAAACCCTTCCTAGAAATATGGAAATGTGGTGAGGTAAGAGTCAGAGGTGGGTGAAGTGGCAGCAATGCCATGTACATACCCCAGGGAATGGAAAAGAAAAGCTACTAACAGATGTCTTCAGGGAAGCCAAGAGCAGAGAAGCACCTTGCCCAGGAGCCAGCAGAGGATCAGCCTGCCTTATTTAAACTTTGAAGACAATAAAGTAGGGGTTTGGGAAGGTTTTTTAGTTATGCAGATGAGCTGGAAGAGCCCCAGACATCTGCAATGTCATTTTTCTTACCTGCATAGAGAGCAGATGTGAGGGCCAGTTTTTATTTTGAACCGATTCCTTTTATGAGCGTATTTTAGGATTAAGCTGGAAATGCCTCTGTCTGAGATTGCTGCCACGCTATCAGGAACGCTCCTAATTCTTTTGCCAGGTCACCTGCACTGTGGAGACCAGAGACAAGATCCACACAGCCCAGCTGAGGAATGCACTCTTGGAACGCTACCCCACAACATCCTGGACAGAGCGGTGACGGGCACGGCGCCGTGCGGGCACCAGCGCCTCTGCCAAGGATTCTGCACAGCCCCAGCCTTGAGGCTTGCACAGCAAATATCACCTTTCAAAGCTGAACAGAATAGCAAATAGCTTCAGGGTGTTTATTTCCTGCTCAAAATGTAGTAAATGTCTTTGCGGGGGAAAAAAAAAAAAAAGTTCAACTCGAAAGTTTAGTTTAGCTGAGGGAAGCTCTTAGTCTCTGCTGGAATTCCTCATTTCATTATCAGCTGGCTGCCTGGGTTTTAGCTAGATTGTAGAATCCAATGATATTTGTAAACAAACAGGGAGAAGGCATTTCTCTTCACATCTGAATATAGACCTCTCAAAGGTCTTTTGATTTTGATGCCCCTTGTTAAAGTAATGCAGCTCCTTCTGCTGGACTTAGCCACGCTGCAAGTACAGAAATTTTCTGTTTCCAAGCCAGAAGCAGTTTTCTGTTTGCTAAATCTGCTTCAGGAGGTGTATACATGTGTGTGGGTTGAACAAACTTCTGTTCTGATCTTTTCTACCACGTGAGGAAAAATTATGGTAATAGAAGATGATTTAAACACAAACTCTTGGAAGATAAAAGCCAATAATATAATATTATTTTTTTCCCAAGGGAAAATGATCCTATTTGCAAAATAAAATTCCAAAATATTTTCAGAAACTGAAAAAAAGTACTGAGTATGATTAGAGCTCATAGACAGAACACAAATGTGTTCCTTGCCTCTGCTTTTGGAGACTCAGCATAAAAAGTAGCATATAAACTGGCTTGTGTTTCTATATATAAAGGGGTCTCACTACCCATGTGAAGTTTGTAATTAGCATTCCACTGATTATATTTGTCTGTCTAAAACAGACTCCATCCATCTCACCTGACAGATTAAGCAGACTGTTAATAGTGACATACATTTAAAGACCACATATTAATAGCCACAGGCAGTGCTGGGAGAAGAGGAAGTTTAAGTCTCAGGCACATGGCTAATGCAATTAACAGAGAACACATTGACCTAAATGCCATTTTTATCACTACAGGCAGAGACCAACTAATAATATAATAGTGTGGGATGGCAAGAAATGAAGAGAAGTTCAGACCCTCTGCTGAATGTGCACACAACAGAGTTGTGCCATTTCATTTGGGCAGAATTTAACTTAAGTTTTGGGAAGATCTTCCAGTACCTTCCAGTACTTAAAGGGAGTCTACAGCAAAGCTGTGTGGGACCAGGAGCAATGGCTTTGAAGTGAAAGAGGGGCAGATTTATATCAGATATGAGGAAGAAATGCTTTACTGTGAGGGTGGTGAGGCACTGGCACAGGTTGCCCAGAAAAGTTATGGATGCCCCACCCCTGGAAGCATTCAAGGCCACGTTGGTTGGGGCTTTGAGCAGCCTGGTGCAGTGAACAGAACTCCACGACAGGGAGGTTGGAACTAAATGGTCTTTGAAATCCCTTCCAACCCAAACCATTCTGTGGTTCCATGATCCACCTCCCTCTAGGTTATACAGGCAAGGTGTGATGAGCAGGGCAGCACTGTAGCTGTCCCTGCAGTATTATTTTTCTTGGAAATAATCTGTTTGCTCCTTCTTGTTGTGGTTCACAAAGGAGCAGGAGTACAGGGTCTGACAAACGGTGGACGAAAAATAGAAGTTGACAGATTTGGTCTGTTTTTGGAAGGACCATACTGGTTTGCACGTGGAACTAAAAATTATTCATGCCCCAATGGTTAGTTTTGTTCCCTTCCTGCCATCCAGAATGATGGGTATAGGCCTTGGTCCTGTAAATCACAGCTGTGTCCTGTCACACAGAAGTCCTTTCTCCACTGCCAGAAGAGCTGAAGAAATCTGTGTGGAAAGAGAGTCCACATGGACTTGCTGCTTCCATTGGAACAAGAAATGAACCACATCACCAAAGAGCAGATTTGGGGATGAAAACCATCTATAGGTAAGGGTCTCATTACCCTCCCATTTGTTTTGGCAAAAGTCTCAGGAAATTTTGAGGATGTTTCAAGTACCTATATGAGAAGAAAACGGAGCTTTATAACCAAAGTTCTCAGTAGCGGCCAACAGGTTCTGCTGTCTGGATGTTTGGTTTAAAATTTTGTATCATCCTGGACTTTATTGTTTTAGAAGCTCAGAGAGTCAATAACTTCTTTCCTAATCAGTGGGAACTGCATTTAGCAAGTCTTCACAAACCTGGGGCAAGAAGATGTAGCAGATAGAGCAACCAAAAATCAGTGTACTTGAAATCACTTTTATGATTTTGGAAATGTGTTTGGGGCGGGGGGAAGGAAACGTGTCCAGAAGGTGCTTAAAATGTCAAACATGATATTTGGTTTTGTTTTTATTGTTTCAAGTACAAACATAGTTTAAAGTGTAAATCACTCTCAAGTAATAAACACTTTATATGTGAATATAATAATACCGGAGATGTTTTTCATTCTATATTGCCTTTTTGAAATCTCATTGGCTTAAAAGATAAAATGAAGATTTTCCAAAGGAAAAAAAAAAAAACCTCAAAATGAGACATTTAAATGAATGTATGCTTGGAAAGAATAATGAAATACCTGTGCTGCTAACCTTTTCCTTTTTGAATTATGAAGTATAATAAGATCTATGGCATTTCAAAGATTTAATAATGTGGGTTTTGAATGTTTTATTTAAAGAAGTATTTTTATATAGAGTGTTCTTATGTACCTTGAAAAACAATTTAATGATTATGTAAAAATTTCACTAATGGTTAAATCAGCAAAATATAAATCTAAGCATTGCATTTATTTGAAAAAAATAATTAAAATTCTGCTATGCCACTTCAGCCACGAAAGATTTGTCATTCTCTTGCATGATACTGACTCAGCAGTCTCTCTTTAAAAAGCCAGAGTTAATATTTTTCTTTTATCTGTCCTTGACATTGGCTCAAAATCCACATCATTCATGCAAAGGGGGAGCTGTGAGCTGCCAGGGAGGAGGGTCCCAGGGTGCAGCAAACCCCTGCCTTGTCCCCAGAGGAGCAAGATGCCACCACCCAGGTAGCTCCACTGGAGTTGTCCTAGGCACACGCTGCTGCTCAGGGGCACAGCACAATTTCTTCCCAGGGTTGATGCACACATGATACATCTTAAATTGAAACAAAATCCCTTCCCACATTGATTCCTTAATTTTTTCGGCCAGGTCCTGTCAGCTGGGGATTAACACCTAAATCTCTGCCAGTAGGTGTTTTTGCAGCATCAGGAGCAGTTTATCTCCCCGTGCAGGTGGCATGTCCTCACAGGCAGCACCTTGCCTTCTGACCTACTGCTTTTGGGAGATTCCAACTCCCCATCCCACAATGCAGTAAGTGCATTTGACATGTTATTGCTAAAGTTTTGCTCGACCCAAACATAGGCATGTGGTTTACTGAACGGATAAGTAAACTCCAACACTCTGGGTAATTCTTGCCAATCATTTATTGGATGGCCTTGGATCTCCTGGCACTTTCTCTGCAGTTTGTTTGACTGTAAGCAGTCCGCCAATAGGGTGTTGAAGTCTGTAGAGTTTTCTTCTGTTACAAATCTTTGCTTTCCCGTGTTCCCAAACTTTTGCTGCATCTCAAGGGAGGACGAGTCCTTCACTACCTTGTGCCCTCCTGAGCTGATGGATTTCCCGTTGTTCAAAAGCACTTATTTGTTTGGGGTTTTTTTAAAGCTGCAGCAAAAAACCTGGTGGCAGTATTTGGGAAATATTCTAATCAAATATGAATGTTTTGAAGTATGTCAATAATGATCAACATCCCATACAGCTAAGCCCACATAACCTGTCAGACTGAAGGAACTGAGAGTCCTTAAGGACAGAGCCAGGTCAGCCACATCTGAGTGCATCCACACAAAGGAAACGAGGGGCTTGTCCTGTGCTGTTGAAGTCTGAAAGCTCCTCTAAATGCAGGTACTCTGATCTACTTCTGATTTACCAGGCTGGTGTGGGGGGATGCGGGGGCAGATCGCAACCGTGAAAATCCCTATCCTTCACACTTCTGAAATTTTGGAGGACGTGGTTTTCCTTTTGATAAGAGGCCTAGAGTATCCTGAGAAGGACATTTTAAATTGTGTAATTGCTAAATTTAGTAAACTGGTCACCCTGTGTACTCCCACAAGGGGCACCCGAGTGGTTTTCCTTTGTGAAAATGGTCTCAAAGAACGCTGATAACTGATACAATAATGTTCCTTACAGCTCTCTTTCCTCCTCTCCCCTCCTGCATGTGCTGTAGGTATGTTTGGAGCTGCAGGGGCCAAGCAAGGTCTAGTATAGTATGTGGATTGTGGACTCTACTGCTCTGCAGAGGACCAGCTGCCCAGCTCCAGAGCAAATTAATGTGCTTAATTAACTAACACCTGGGTATTTCCAAAGTCTGGCTCAGTGGACTCCGGTTGTGTTTAGAAAAATCTAGGTCAGCATGAAAAAGGGGCAAAGCAAGACAACATATTGAGATTCTGAGTAAAGTTTGTCATCACCCCCTCACAAAAATCAGCTTCAACCCTGAAGGCTTTAGAAGTAGTCCTTGAAAATGGGTGTCTGAAGGTAGATGAATACCTGGGAGTTCCATTTTTAAAATCTTTGATAAGCAATGCCCAGCACCCTCCACAGAGAAAGTTGCTGAAATCTGTCATGCTAAACAAAATCCCAGAGAGGCTTCAAAAAAACGGTGCTGATGCCAGTGCCTGGCTAAACTTATTCTAACTTGGTCATTTTTTTAACTAAGGCAGTACACAGAGGTTTTTTCCTACTCTAGCCTCCTATAGCTTTCTACTGTAGTTTCCTTGGGCTGCCCTGGGGAAGCTTTGCCATTGCCTGTGTAAAAGGAAGCCCATCTAACAAGGGAGAGTCTGACAGGATGTAGATAACTTCTCAGAGCTGTGATTTACCTGTAGCCACACCAGAGCCCAGTGGAAGGGCTGATGGGGGAGCTGACCAGTGCCTGGAGAGCAGCCTGGCCCTGGGAGGGGGAGGCAGTGTAATATCAGTGATGGGATTTTGGAAAGCTGATCCTGTGGGTTCCAAGCGTGAACACAGATACTGGTGTCAAGGAGCTGTCTGTATATTTTGTATGGGCATTTTATTTCTAGGATGTATTAGAAACAACTTCTTCACTTTTCAGAAAACTTTATTCCAGGGTCACAGACTAAGACAAAATGTTACACAGTAAAATGTAGCTCAGGGTCTTGACATTCCTGTTGGATTTCTAGTCACCAAGTGAGTTTCTACTTCTCTATAAAATGTTTAAGTTAACAGTTTGCCATTAAACAGTAACAAAACCCAAACCACAAACAAGCACCATTTCCAACCCTTCAGTTTTCCATGCTTTTAGTACCCACTGAAAGCAAAAACCTTATATCCTTGTGCTTGAATAAGGCTTCCCACATGGAAGTGTTACAGTCTGTAGGTACTGCACAAGGCACAAAGTTTCTCATTACTGCCTTGTGGAGCTCTTAGAGGTTAGAGAAAGAACAACCTTTTCTTACCCTTTCTTCCAGAACAGTATCATGGCAAGTGGCATGGCAAAACTTCTCCCCACACCAGTTAGTACTTCAAATACACTCTTAGAAGTGCTAAAACTACACAGGCTAAATTCTTGTTCAAATATTCAAAAGTAAAAGACAATCTGATGGAACTCACTACACATACAGGAAATACTCTTGAGGGGTGCTTGTGATTGTCTCTCAACCTTAGGTTTCAGAAGACCAGCATCTGGGAAACAGTGGTATATGTTTATTCACTACAACTAATTTCATTCCCAAATATCAACTTTTCAGCTAGATTTTTCAAAGTTTTTTTTTTCCCTTTGGATAATAAATTACTTCTCAAAAAAGCTGCCCTCAAAGCTACTTTATACTTTAACAACAACTTGTAACTTAAAATCTTCATTAAAGAGATGAGGTCATGCTGCATGAATTTTAAGGCACTTGTATTAAACCAGGTTAAAGTGCTTTATGTATCCAAGCTCACTGCACCTCAGCCTGAGCTGAGACGTGGTCTTTTCAATGTGCCTGCAGCAGTACAGTGGCCTGTCCTTTGTGGAACAAAATAAGCAGACAAACAAAGTACAAAGACCAGGCTTTAACAACAACAACATCAGTCCATAGAGAAAATACAAGTAAATTTAAATCCTATCACAAAACAGGTGCAAGCTGCCCTGAGGCTGTCAATAACTCTCCCTGTTCCAGAACAACAATTCTCCTCATGAAAAGGTAATTTATCAATCACTGCTACCAGCTGTCAGTGACAGAGTATACACGTCAAAATCTGCAGAGGAGCAACTTTTGGCTTCCTGCATAATGAACAGGATTAAAATTTGGCAGTGCCAAGACTGGAGCACTGATTTTCTACTGAACTATCTTAGGGCCCTAGGAATTTTATTTGTGTTGCTTAGTAAGAGCAGAGTTGCTTGGGTAGAGGGGCACTGCATCATGCAGCAGGAATGTAACTTAGGTAATTACAGCACCTAGACATGTATGTGGGCGTCTTTTCAGAAAAATGAGATGAAGTATGTGAGAAGTGGCTTCTTTCATTGTCTTCTAGTACTGCTTCTTGGCTGCAGGCTTGTAAGACACCAGGAGACCAAAGGAAGCATATCCAAATAAAAGGGTCTGAACGAACCATTGGAACTGAACACCCGGGTCAGTGATTCCTTTAGCTCTGTAACATTAACAAAAACACAAAATGTGTCAAAAAACTTACACTCCTGCAGGCTGTACTGGTACTTATAAAGTAAGGTCAGCTATATCTACCCATCCTTGACATTCAGACTGGATTAGAACACTTCAGCTCAGCACATTAGTTTCCATCTACTGAGACATTTCCTGTGCTAACTAAACATACCAGTTCTTGTGGTTTCAGGATTTTAAGCTATTTATTGAACAAAAGTTCTTTCAGACATCCTATGCATACAATTTCCTCAACAATATATAAATTGGAATCTCCGACTGTCCTATTTGAAATTACTTATCCCAGAAGTTTGTGTGCAAAGAATGAAGAAACTGGAGTAGCTTAATACTGATCTTAATACACAAGTCTGAATATAATTTCTTGTTGACTGTGTTAGTCAAGGGAGACTTTATGCTGACAATGACTGTGTGATGAGGGATGGAGAAACACCAGTACCTGAATTTGTGGCTAGACAAAGACAGGTAAAAGGGCTGAAGGCACTTCACTTATGAAGGAGAGATCTTCCTATGTTGTTAGTTTTAATGTAACCTATGTGACTTTTTCTGTATGTTACATTTCTCCTATGTCATTTTCTCCTCCATTGCTCTTGAAGTACTCCTACTGAAAGGAACACGTAAAAATACAACAACAAACCCAAGGCATTTCACACTTCCAGTTAACAATTCGGTCAGGCACGGCTGTGCTTTTTTCTTTATAATCCCAGCTGTAGTGTTTTCAGATTAGTGCAGAACCTGGAGAACAAGGACTTAAGAAATTTACCTGTTGCTACAAAGCAAGCTTAATGAATAGAACATATGCAGCAATACAGGCCAAGAGCCAAGGACAATACTACTGCTGATTAACAGATTTGTATCTGAGTTCTCACAGTTTTCCCTTGTGCCTCCTTTGTGATGTTGCCAAATAGACATAACTTTTACACAAGTAAAAATAACTGGTTATTGGTGCTCACAGAAGTACAGTTGTTAGGTAATCTAAAGCAGCACTCCTGATGAGATGATGATGGGCAGGCCATCTCTGGGTTGTTTTGGGGTTTTTTTTGTGTGGGGGTTTTAACACTACTCTGTAAAACTTCCTTAGTAACATTAATTACAATACACTCATTGGTATCTTCACTGGTAGCCAAGTTTCCTCATACTTAAAAGAATCACCTTAGGCCCAGATATCCATTTATTTACGCACAGACTTAAAAGTTTTAACTTTCAAGCTGTGTAAATTAAAATGCAAGTCTGATGAAGACAAAATTTTTACTAATTCTCATTCTGAAGGCAGAGATTATTCATCCATAATCTACTACCTTAAAAAAAAAAAAAACAACAAAACCCTTATGCAGCTTTCCATGAAACAAAATCCTGTTGCTTCCAAGAAGCTTGAGACAGACAGCAGTGAATGACCCAAATGAAGTGGAAACCCATCATTTGTATCATGGCAAACAGACTGGCCACCTACTCTGCAGAGCATGAGAACCTAATGAGTATCTACACTCTCCTGAATTACTGCAACCACAAGTCAAAGGAACAGAAGGATGATGTGTTTGGACAGGTCTCCTTTCCAGGTAAATTGTTATGTTAATTAAAGACTTAGATGGCCTTGCCTGTGTAGTCTGATTAGTTTAAGTATTTTATCCCACTGACCTGCAGATGCAAGCAGATCTGAAGAAGCCCCCAAAATGAAAGTGTCCAATTATATTCTCATAATATAGATGCAATTGTTTAAGTGTTGATTAGCAGTATGGCAATCCTGATGAGGCAAGATCTGATAAAATGGTAACACCTGAAGTTATCAGACTATTTCCACACTATCTGTTGCTCCCTCTGCCTCCTGAGCAGCAGTTACCCAGTGAACAGGGAGTTCAGAGGCCACCAGACAAGCTCTGGCAAACCTTGCTGCTGCCAGTTCTGCAAGATGCCAGCCCTTGGTTTTGCTGCCCTGCACAACCACTGGGAGAACTGGCAGCAACTGATCGTGGAAGACAGCAAACTATCTGCAGCAAGAATTCTACCAGCATCCTCTGGATTCACTGCTGCTCAGAGCCACCACACTCAGCCTGTAGCTTATGTTACTTCAGTCAGAGAACTTGTGTTGGAGTGAGAGGAGGGAACAACTTACTGGCATAACTTGATACCATACAGGGCTTCCACTATGTGAATCAACCAAGATATCCAGAACCTGGTGGAAAGAAAACAGGGTTTATTTTGAGGAAAATTAGGGAGAAGACTGTTGGATCCAAGATGCATTATGCAGAGAATACAAATCTGGAAGCACTGAAGCAACAACTTATTTTAACCTAGAAAGGAAGGTGCGTTTTTCATCTTGGAAAAAACCCCCACAAGTGTACATTTAAAAGAAACTGAAGGCCACTGAGAAACTGAGTGCAACTGTAAGTTGTGCAATAAGCCTTGACCTGCTATTTGAAGCATCCACTAGGCTTCCAAAACTTTCAGCACTTAGATTAAGCCAAAAAGCCAAATGCTTGGTGAAAGCAGTACAAGTTAATCTACGTTAAGCATGCAAAATCTATCCTTTTACTTACACAAGTATTTTTAGTGGTCCTAAGAAGCTACTTAAGTTTTTACAGATTTAGTTCTGTGAAAACAACTGTGTATATAGATTCAGAATATATAATGTGACTTGATAAGCCTCACTTGGCCTACGAACATTTATATAGAAGCTTTTGTAGAAAAAAAAATGTTAGACAGGATATTCAGTTAGGATCAGTTCAATATCTTGCTAAAGCAAAAGCTCTGAGAAAAGATGAAGGTTCTACATGATACTTGGTAAAATAAACAAGAAAGCCCTATTGATTTCTGTCTTTCCAGGAAGTCAGAGAACTCAAGAAAATTTTTTTTCATTAACAATCTCTTTTGTTAACTAAAGTAGCAAAAACTAAGTTTTGTAACCCAGCAAAACTTAGCACTATGCAGGTTATTTCTCATGCAGATCAGGATAAGCGAGTGCCAGGGTAGAAAATGTTCTTTAATTGAAGCTGGATAAAAAAGTTTCCTAAAGAAAGAATTGGACTGCTCAAGTAACAACCAGAGAACAAGAAGACTTTCAGTAGATGGTGCAAGTACAACTTTGGACTAATAAATGTCATCAAAAGTAGTGTCTTAACATTTTTTCCCTTTATTGTTAAACCACCAGTGATGCCAAATTCAAAGCTGAATTTTTAAACTATCAAACTGGTCTTAGCCTGTCTGGCCCTCTATGTACTTATTACCCCACACCCTTAATTGTAATGAGCTTGAAAGGAGAGCTCTTTAAATCTAATTAACAACTGGGTTACAGGAAGGCTTGTTAACACAGACTAAGTACAAGAGTCAGAGAGAGGCAAAATAATTACACAGTCAAATATAACTTACCCGTAGCATACCCATTTGTGGTGGTGTTCCACTAAATAATTAAGGAAGGTACCAAATAATCCCAAGTAACTATAAGGTATAGTTGAAGGCCAAAGTGTTACCCACTAAAAGAAAAAAAAAATTAGTTATCATGCTTCAAGGTAGAAGTACTATCAATTTAATCCTCAAAATAGCTTTATTTTTTCAACCCCATGAGTTTAGGACTCATTTATTCACAGTACTTAAATTCTTTCATTCCATTAACATTGTCCAAGGACCATATTCTTCCAGTAGCCTTTGAAAGGTTCCAAGTAGGAAATTTCTATTCCTTGACATACCAGATGCCAAGGGGATAAGTTTAAGGTTGCTGTCTGGGTACCAAGAGTGCATCTGCATGTTAAGTAGCCTTTAAGTTGTAAGCTCATTACTTATTAGACATGGAAGCTGCAAAACCTACATTGTCTTTGTCCTGAAGAAGTTAATCTAAGGCAAGTGACCTGAAGCAGCCAAACAACAAATACACTGTTTAGGAGGAATAACTATTTATCTAAAATAGGGGACCAGTCTTTCTTCTTCTGTCCCCTAAAAAAAAGAAAATGTCAGCTTTTTGTTTAACAGGGCACAGAAGATAACTGAGCACGATCCCAAGACCAGAGATGCAGTTTCTTCCCAGGTTTCTTTCCTGTCACAGAGCTGGCCACAGTGTTTACCACTGCGCACCCTGATTTTCACAAGCTGGGGAGGAGGAGCAGGCAGAGAGTGATGAGCTGTGCACTTCAGAGTCCATTGGGGATGTAAGGTGAGCACTAGGCCAGGCCAAAGTTCACATTGCTTATCTTGCCTCTGGTACCAACACCGCAGTTTCTCACTACATGTAAATTTAGCTATGCCAAAGATGTGGCGAGCTGACGGGTATAAAAAGGGAATCTGCTTAAAGTTTGTTCTGGTTCTTGAAACAGCCCAAAAACTGTTTTGTAAGTGGCTTGACGTGCCTTGACCATCATTTTTAAAATCATGGTTCTTAAGTTTAGAAAATCTGTGCAAACAAAAGGAAAATCAGATGTGAAAGTCAAGGGAAGCCTTTCATAAACTCGTCAGATACATCAACAAAACAGTCACTAATAGCCCTGCTCCAGTAAACCAACTTAGCTTAGCAGAAATATGTTTTTTGAAGTTAAGACAACGTGGTGAACTGTGTTTTCCAACACCACCAGCTCGTACAGCCTGCGCCTAAAGCCCTCACCTGTAAATGCACCTTACGGCCTGACATGCCCCACACTGTCCGGGAGCGAGCTGTGCCGATGCTCAGTGCCTCAGCTCCAGCTCTGGGAATGCTGCAGCCCTTTCCCAGGACACCTGCCCCGCAAACCCTCTCTCGGTGCCGCGCCCGGGATGCGCTGAGCGGGCCCGGGACGCGCCCTCAGCGCCACGGCCTTGCTTCCCTTGGCAGCCCAAGGGCTTTCTCCCTCACGCTGCCGTCCTGCATGGCTCTGTCCAGCCTCCTCCTGCCTAGCCAAAGCAGCACCTCTACTTTCCTTTTTCTCCCCCGTGTATTTTAGGGAGCGGCGTTTCCACGGGCACGGTGCAGCGAACCTGTTCCACGCACCCCGCGGCTTCTGAACGATCTCCCTCCCTGCCTCCCTCCCTCCCCGCCCCGCTCCGCTCCTTACGCCGAGGAGGATCATGCCGCAGATGATGGCCACCATCCAGATGAGCCGGGAGCGCTGGAAGTGGCAGCTGCCATCGCGGCCGCGCTCCGCCGCCGCCGCCATCCCGCCGGGCCGCGCTGTGAGGCCGCGCCGCGCCGCCGCCGCTATGGCCGGGCTGAGGGGGGCGGTGCCGGCGCCGGGCGGGCCGGGAGGCGGCCTGGCCCTCCCCTGGGCGGGCACTGCCCTCGGGCTGAGGGGGCCCGGCACCGCCCGCCCGGGGCTGAGGGGAGCCTGCTGTGAGGGAGTGTCGGTCCTGCGATTGGCCCCTACAAGACTGGGGCAGAGTGGCTGGGAAGCGGCCCAGCGGAGAAAGAGCGTGGGTGCTGGCGGACACTGGCTGAACAGGAGCCAGCAGGGTGCCCACTTGGCCTGGATCAGCAATAGTGTGGCCAGCAGCACCAGACAAGGGATCATCCCCCTGTGCTTGGCACTGGTGAGGCCACACCTCGGGTGCTCTGTGCAGTTCGCGGCCCCTCAGTTTAGGAAGGATGTTGAGCTGCTGGAATGTGTCCAGAGAAGGGCAGCAAGGCTGGGTGAAGGCTCTAGAACACAAGCACTGTGAGGAGCAGCTGAGGGAGCTGGGGTTGTTTAGCCTGGGGAAAGGGAGCTTCAGGGAAAACCTCATCATACTGTAAAACTGCCTGAAATGAGGCTGTAGCCAGGTGGGAATCAGTCCCTTGTCCCAGGCAGCCAGTGGCAGGACAAGAGGACATAGTTCAGAACCACACTAGGGGAAGTTTGGGGTTACTAGACATTGGAATGGGCTCCCCAGGAAGGTGATGGTGTCACCGTCCCTGGGGGTGTTTAAGAAAAGACTGGATGTGACACTCAGTGCCATGGTCTAGTTGACA